>OX336389.2:1464352103-1464667694 GCA_946902985.2 Meconema thalassinum | reverse complement strand
ACACTCCCTGTAGACAATCACCTCAACATGACTTTCTCCTAGACTAGGAGCTCTACATTCGATATGATAGCTGAGTTTCATTTCCCATAAACTTGTCTCTGAGGTGGGTGTCAGGAAAAGGCATCCAGCTGTAAAAACCACACCCTCACGTAGACTTTCATAACCTCTTACGTTGAGGTTCCTTACACTAACGACATTAAATGATTGAACGGTTTCCTTTTCACAATTCCTGTCTATACTTTCCTCTTTAAGGTTGCAAGATGTTTGCAAGATTCCTAAAATGCAATTAAATGTAATAAATACCTTAAGATGGTTTCATTTGTTTAATGATATGGTGTTGATGATGGATATATACGTTAAGACTAATTTTTGTTAGGTCTTGACTGGCCTTGCAATTAGAAATTGACAAACCAAACATGGGTTATCTACCAGGGGAACACTTTGAACTCTATGTTGGTTATTGACCAGTAAGTACAGTTCTAGTAATGAGACAGAAATCCAACACAAACAATGAGCGCGCAATGCGGCGGAGATTGGTACCACGATGTACTGTCGGTTATGTAGCTATGTGGAATGCACATCACATATGGTTTACTTGAAGGTTTGGAGATTTCATTAAAGATATTTCTACAATAAACCATTTTCAAATGGTCATTCGTTGGTGTGAAAATATTTATTATATGGTATTTTATGAAAACAATTATGATTTATAAAAAAAATATATGTTTACTGTATTCTTATTTAATGTAAGCACTGGAGGCACTATCGACCAACATACAGCACTATCTGGAATGTATATTGCATACTTGAAGGTCTGGTGATCCCATTAAAGGTATTCATACAATAAATGATTTTTAAGTTGTCGTTCTATGGCGTGAAAATATTTAATATACGATATTTGCTAAAAGGATTTACCAGTGGAATTATTTTACAAGTAGTTATTTTAATGACCAACAGAGTTCACTGTTAAGAAGGTAGAGCCCTATGTGGAATGTAGGATAACATGTTATACATGATACGTGACAACTGTAAGGCTTGTGATTTTTAAGATGCCTTTAACCCTATATTAAACACTCAGTTTGCAATACTGATAACTGCAATGTTACTGAAAAAAAATTGAAACAAAACAAAAATCAGCATTGAAAAACCAAAAAAGTGGTTGAGCATATATACAGTGGGGAAAAGAAAAGTTTTGTAAACACTAATGTCCAACAAGACTAATTAAATCAGTAACTGTCAGGGTGGCCGAGTGGTTAAGGCGTTTGACTTAAGATCAACTTTCCAAATATATAAGGAAGCAAGGGTTCGAATCCCTTCCCTGACATAACTATTGCTTGAACATGCAAGAAAACAAGAAATATACACAAACTATGTTTATCAATTTAATCATTTTTTTTAACAAGAGATAGACACACAGAATACAGCTCTTTTTGTTTATCATTTCTTTTAAACATAACACTTGTTGAAAATTATTTTTTAGGGGATGGGTGTGTTGCTATGTTGACCCATCACACAATAATAGCAGCTTTACGAAGTTCATTTTCTATATTTAATAGCTCTTTCTCATAACCAATATGACCAAGCTGTTTACAGGCATGCAAGAGCTGTAGACGTTCGACTAATATATTAGGATCGTTCCATTTACTATTTTTTATGAATGGTTTCAGAATCTCGGGAAGCAGTTCATCATTATCACCATTAATATGATTATCATCCTCATTATTATAATCATTTTCATAATGATGATCATTATCATCGTTATCATTACCATGATAATTTCCACTTGTGTCCACAGTCTGTTCAATGGTTTGAGTTGTCTTTGATAGTGTTGAAAGCTTCTTTTTAGATGTGCTAGAATGCTTTAACATTGTTATGTTATTATTACCACTATTACCTTTCCCCACTAACTTTTTGATGGGGTATATTGTCTCTGATAGGGTTGAGGGCTTTTGAGATGTGGGTGCATGTCTGAACATGGGTTTCACAGGAGGTGTTAAAGGTTTCTCATTAAACAACTCGCTAACAGCATGAGTGCGTTGTAGTGTATTAAACTTGAGGTTAATATTATCTTGAGCAGTACTATCTTTCTCTTGGACTTGGTTTCTTGCTTTGGTTTGGGTTTTCCTTACATTTAGACTAGCGTGATTATTAAGTTTACATTCATGATTGTTTGAAGAAAGTACGTCCAATTCTTTTGTTTTAAGCATTCCTCGACACTGTTTCGATCGTTGCTTTGAACAGCGCCAAATAACAGTTCCATTTTTATTGCTTCGTTTCACAATATATGAATATCCTTTATAGTATGCATAAGGCTTACCATACCTAGTCACTGATACTTCCATATCAACTGTCAAGCACAAACTAATCTCTAGTAAAGACAACTTGGTAATAACAACAATAGTTTAATGTGGGAGCATATATACATGCAAAAAAGTGGGAGCAAAGGTGGGGGGGGAGGGGGGGGGGGGGGTAAAAAGTGGGAGCAAATGTGGGAGAAAAAAATAACTGTGAGCAAAAAGTGGGAGCATATATGGGATCAAATGTGGGAGCAAAGCAAATATAAAAAAAAAAAGTGGGAGCAAATATGCTAACAAATATGTCAACAAATATACCAGCAAAAGTAAATACACAAGTCAAGATAGATTAAAGTGCAAAGAAAATATGCAAGCAAATATGAGAGCAAAAATGGTGTTTTTTCTAAAACAACTAGACATAACAAACTTAGTCATAACCTAACCTAACCTAACCTCACCTAACCTCACCTCACCTAACCTCACCTAACTTCACCTAACCTAACCTAACCTAACTTAACTTCACCTAATCTAACTTGACTGAACTTTACCTAACCTAACCCATCATAACTTCACCTAACCTAACTTTACCTCATCTAACTTCACCTAACCTAACTTTCAACTCACAGATCAAAATTAAATTCTAGGCATAGTTGAGTTGGAACCCAAGACTTCAGGGATAACACACAAGTATACTAGCCACTACACCGCAAAATGGGCAAATTATCATGCAACACAACATAAAGTAAAAGTTTCCTGTAGTGTAACTCATTGGCTGTCAACCATAGTTTGGGAATTCAAACCCAAGACCTCTGGACTTTTGTTTTGAACATTATCAGAAATATTATTCCATTTACATTTTGCTGCTGCTGCTTATAGTTATAAGAGTTGGCATTAATATGGAAAGCAAAAAAAATGTGGGAGCAAAAAGTGGGTGGAAAACGTGTAAGCAGAAGTGGGAGCAAACAAGTGTGAGCAAATATGGGAGCAGAAAGTGGGAGCAAATGTGAAAGCAAAAGTGGGAGCAAAAAAGAGCGAGCAAAAGTGAGTGTACAAAGTAGGAGCAAAATGTGTGAGTAAAAAGTGGGGGCAAATGTGGTGTTTTACTAAAACAATCTCCCCTAACCTAACCTAAACTAACTTCACCCAACCTAATTTCACCTAACCTAACTTTACTTAACCTAACCTTCCAACTCTCAGATCAAAAATTAAATTCTGGCCATAGTCGAGTTGGAACCCAAAACCTCTGGGATAACACCCAAGTATACTAGCCACTACATCGCGAAAT
The DNA here is from genome assembly GCA_946902985.2 of Meconema thalassinum. Classification (NCBI taxonomy): domain Eukaryota; kingdom Metazoa; phylum Arthropoda; class Insecta; order Orthoptera; family Tettigoniidae; genus Meconema; species Meconema thalassinum. The sequence continues at coordinate 1,464,664,115 of OX336389.2, read as the reverse complement.
GGGCAAATTATCATGCAACACAACACAAAAATAAAAAGATTTCTGTAGTGTAACTCATTGGCTGACAATCATAGTTGAGAATTCAAACCCAAGACCTCAGGACTTTTGTTTTGAACATTATCAGAAATATTATTCCATTTACATTTTGCTGTTGCTTATAGTTATAAGAGTTGACATTAATATGGGAGCAAAAGTGAAAGCAAAAAGTGGGTGCAAGCATGGCTGGTTGTAGAGACTTTCATATCAACAAATACACATAAATTAAAATTTAGTAAAGTGACTTGGCTAATAATAATAATAATAATAATAATATTAACAGTTTAAAAAAAATTCAAGGGGATTGATATTTTTCAGGGTGTAATTTCCAAAGTACTGTCAAGAATAATAATTACATGAACAGATTCCAAGAACTCTAGAGTGCTTTTAAGGTTAATGATTGGCTAGGAGTGAGATAGAGCTAGCTAACCTAAGTTAACCTCAGCTCAGTAAACCTAACCTTGTCACATGGCATGTTCTACAAGTATAGACTTGCTTTGAGACTGGCTATGACGTCACAGATGAATGGCGGTGGGAGGCTGGCAAAAAGGAAAATGTTTTTGGGTAATAAAAACGTCATTTCCAGCCTCCCACCGCCATTCATCTGTGACGTCATAGCCAGTCTCAAAGCAAGTCTATACTTGTAGAACATGCCATGTGACAAGGTTAGGTTTACTGAGCTGAGGTTAACTTAGGTTAGCTAGCTCTATCTCACTCCTAGCCAATCATTAACCTTAAAAGCACTCTAGAGTTCTTGGAATCTGTTCATGTAATTATTATTCTTGACAGTACTTTGGAAATTACACCCTGAAAAATATCAATCCCCTTGAATTTTTTTTAAACTGTTAATATTATTATTATTATTATTATTATTAGCCAAGTCACTTTACTAAATTTTAATTTATGTGTATTTGTTGATATGAAAGTCTCTACAACCAGCCATGCTTGCACCCACTTTTTGCTTTCACTTTTGCTCCCATATTAATGTCAACTCTTATAACTATAAGCAACAGCAAAATGTAAATGGAATAATATTTCTGATAATGTTCAAAACAAAAGTCCTGAGGTCTTGGGTTTGAATTCTCAACTATGATTGTCAGCCAATGAGTTACACTACAGAAATCTTTTTATTTTTGTGTTGTGTTGCATGATAATTTGCCCATTTCGCGATGTAGTGGCTAGTATACTTGGGTGTTATCCCAGAGGTTTTGGGTTCCAACTCGACTATGGCCAGAATTTAATTTTTGATCTGAGAGTTGGAAGGTTAGGTTAAGTAAAGTTAGGTTAGGTGAAATTAGGTTGGGTGAAGTTAGTTTAGGTTAGGTTAGGGGAGATTGTTTTAGTAAAACACCACATTTGCCCCCACTTTTTACTCACACATTTTGCTCCTACTTTGTACACTCACTTTTGCTCGCTCTTTTTTGCTCCCACTTTTGCTTTCACATTTGCTCCCACTTTCTGCTCCCATATTTGCTCACACTTGTTTGCTCCCACTTCTGCTTACACGTTTTCCACCCACTTTTTGCTCCCACATTTTTTTTGCTTTCCATATTAATGCCAACTCTTATAACTATAAGCAGCAGCAGCAAAATGTAAATGGAATAATATTTCTGATAATGTTCAAAACAAAAGTCCAGAGGTCTTGGGTTTGAATTCCCAAACTATGGTTGACAGCCAATGAGTTACACTACAGGAAACTTTTACTTTATGTTGTGTTGCATGATAATTTGCCCATTTTGCGGTGTAGTGGCTAGTATACTTGTGTGTTATCCCTGAAGTCTTGGGTTCCAACTCAACTATGCCTAGAATTTAATTTTGATCTGTGAGTTGAAAGTTAGGTTAGGTGAAGTTAGATGAGGTAAAGTTAGGTTAGGTGAAGTTATGATGGGTTAGGTTAGGTAAAGTTCAGTCAAGTTAGATTAGGTGAAGTTAAGTTAGGTTAGGTTAGGTTAGGTGAAGTTAGGTGAGGTTAGGTGAGGTGAGGTTAGGTGAGGTTAGGTTAGGTTAGGTTATGACTAAGTTTGTTATGTCTAGTTGTTTTAGAAAAAACACCATTTTTGCTCTCATATTTGCTTGCATATTTTCTTTGCACTTTAATCTATCTTGACTTGTGTATTTACTTTTGCTGGTATATTTGTTGACATATTTGTTAGCATATTTGCTCCCACTTTTTTTTTTTATATTTGCTTTGCTCCCACATTTGATCCCATATATGCTCCCACTTTTTGCTCACAGTTATTTTTTTCTCCCACATTTGCTCCCACTTTTTACCCCCCCCCCCCTCCCCCCCCACCTTTGCTCCCACTTTTTTGCATGTATATATGCTCCCACATTAAACTATTGTTGTTATTACCAAGTTGTCTTTACTAGAGATTAGTTTGTGCTTGACAGTTGATATGGAAGTATCAGTGACTAGGTATGGTAAGCCTTATGCATACTATAAAGGATATTCATATATTGTGAAACGAAGCAATAAAAATGGAACTGTTATTTGGCGCTGTTCAAAGCAACGATCGAAACAGTGTCGAGGAATGCTTAAAACAAAAGAATTGGACGTACTTTCTTCAAACAATCATGAATGTAAACTTAATAATCACGCTAGTCTAAATGTAAGGAAAACCCAAACCAAAGCAAGAAACCAAGTCCAAGAGAAAGATAGTACTGCTCAAGATAATATTAACCTCAAGTTTAATACACTACAACGCACTCATGCTGTTAGCGAGTTGTTTAATGAGAAACCTTTAACACCTCCTGTGAAACCCATGTTCAGACATGCACCCACATCTCAAAAGCCCTCAACCCTATCAGAGACAATATACCCCATCAAAAAGTTAGTGGGGAAAGGTAATAGTGGTAATAATAACATAACAATGTTAAAGCATTCTAGCACATCTAAAAAGAAGCTTTCAACACTATCAAAGACAACTCAAACCATTGAACAGACTGTGGACACAAGTGGAAATTATCATGGTAATGATAACGATGATAATGATCATCATTATGAAAATGATTATAATAATGAGGATGATAATCATATTAATGGTGATAATGATGAACTGCTTCCCGAGATTCTGAAACCATTCATAAAAAATAGTAAATGGAACGATCCTAATATATTAGTCGAACGTCTACAGCTCTTGCATGCCTGTAAACAGCTTGGTCATATTGGTTATGAGAAAGAGCTATTAAATATAGAAAATGAACTTCGTAAAGCTGCTATTATTGTGTGATGGGTCAACATAGCAACACACCCATCCCCTAAAAAATAATTTTCAACAAGTGTTATGTTTAAAAGAAATGATAAACAAAAAGAGCTGTATTCTGTGTGTCTATCTCTTGTTAAAAAAAATGATTAAATTGATAAACATAGTTTGTGTATATTTCTTGTTTTCTTGCATGTTCAAGCAATAGTTATGTCAGGGAAGGGATTCGAACCCTTGCTTCCTTATATATTTGGAAAGTTGATCTTAAGTCAAACGCCTTAACCACTCGGCCACCCTGACAGTTACTGATTTAATTAGTCTTGTTGGACATTAGTGTTTACAAAACTTTTCTTTTCCCCACTGTATATATGCTCAACCACTTTTTTGGTTTTTCAATGCTGATTTTTGTTTTGTTTCAATTTTTTTTCAGTAACATTGCAGTTATCAGTATTGCAAACTGAGTGTTTAATATAGGGTTAAAGGCATCTTAAAAATCACAAGCCTTACAGTTGTCACGTATCATGTATAACATGTTATCCTACATTCCACATAGGGCTCTACCTTCTTAACAGTGAACTCTGTTGGTCATTAAAATAACTACTTGTAAAATAATTCCACTGGTAAATCCTTTTAGCAAATATCGTATATTAAATATTTTCACGCCATAGAACGACAACTTAAAAATCATTTATTGTATGAATACCTTTAATGGGATCACCAGACCTTCAAGTATGCAATATACATTCCAGATAGTGCTGTATGTTGGTCGATAGTGCCTCCAGTGCTTACATTAAATAAGAATACAGTAAACATATATTTTTTTTATAAATCATAATTGTTTTCATAAAATACCATATAATAAATATTTTCACACCAACGAATGACCATTTGAAAATGGTTTATTGTAGAAATATCTTTAATGAAATCTCCAAACCTTCAAGTAAACCATATGTGATGTGCATTCCACATAGCTACATAACCGACAGTACATCGTGGTACCAATCTCCGCCGCATTGCGCGCTCATTGTTTGTGTTGGATTTCTGTCTCATTACTAGAACTGTACTTACTGGTCAATAACCAACATAGAGTTCAAAGTGTTCCCCTGGTAGATAACCCATGTTTGGTTTGTCAATTTCTAATTGCAAGGCCAGTCAAGACCTAACAAAAATTAGTCTTAACGTATATATCCATCATCAACACCATATCATTAAACAAATGAAACCATCTTAAGGTATTTATTACATTTAATTGCATTTTAGGAATCTTGCAAACATCTTGCAACCTTAAAGAGGAAAGTATAGACAGGAATTGTGAAAAGGAAACCGTTCAATCATTTAATGTCGTTAGTGTAAGGAACCTCAACGTAAGAGGTTATGAAAGTCTACGTGAGGGTGTGGTTTTTACAGCTGGATGCCTTTTCCTGACACCCACCTCAGAGACAAGTTTATGGGAAATGAAACTCAGCTATCATATCGAATGTAGAGCTCCTAGTCTAGGAGAAAGTCATGTTGAGGTGATTGTCTACAGGGAGTGTGGTAAACGAAACAACAACAACAACAACAACAACAAAAAGCATACATGTAAAGGGAATATTATGGAATTTTCGAGTACATGTAGTCAATTTTAATAAAAAATTGGATAAATTTCATGGTTTGTACACCACTTGGCTAAATTCGGTAAATTTTAGTGAATTTTCATCTATATTCGTCTAATTTTATATGAATTTGAGGTAGTTTAAACCATGCTTAGGTAAATCAATGGAATTTCAATAAATCTGGTAGTCATTTGTTGAATTTTGCTGGAATGTTGTGTCATTTGGTCAATTTGCGGAAAATGTAGTGGATTTTAGGAAAATTTAAGGTAAATCATGGGCAAGCACACTATTATTAGCTGAGTTTCTAATACAATTTTGCATACCCTAGGACCAGTATTGCATTATAAGGCATGCCATGTGTTAGCGTTCTTAAAAGCCAGTGATAAAAAACAAAAAGAGGTCTTTAATTCCACCCCTGGGCGTCATATCTAGTGTCATGTAGGTTGACGATCACGGAGTCCCAGCTGAGACCGTCATTGCTTCCACTAACTTGTGCTAGGCTCCTCTCTGTCTTATTTCCTGTCGACCACACTTGCTCAACTCTTGTTCTCTACCGACCCCAACATGATTAGAGTATCCGAGCCCTAGGGAGTCTCTTCCTTTTGAAACTTCATTGGCCCTGGTTTATTTATTTTTTCTGATATCCTGAGGAGGCAGCCTTGCTTTTTTATTTTCATGTTATTTCCTGTCTTTTGCCCAAGCCCCCTCAAGAAGGTAGGGTGTATTTAGCCCCCACGACTTGCGATGCACTCTGCCTATGGCTACACCCTCAAGGGCTGATCAGTTTGGAAGTTGGCGACCCCAAGGGATTTCTGAGCTGAGTCCAGTTTACCTCCTCTTTATCCATTACCTCTGGGACAAAGCCTCTCCTAGTATACTTTTTTATCTGTCTTTCATGGCTCTCCTTCCTTCCAACTCCCTCAATCCACATGCTTGAGGGTTGAGGGCCATTTTTTATTCCTTCTGTCCTTTATTTGACCTATTGTTTTCCATTTCTTCTTCTAGTATATAAGCGTGTAGTAGCTTAGATTTAATTTTCATCTTTACGATGTCCCAAACCATTGAGGGTCGCTGTAGAACGCTTCTCTCTTGTCCAAAGGACAGCATGTTGAATTCCTCACTGGCTCATGAATTTTATACTTTGTTCACTTAGTTCTCATGGCTTTGAAACTGGCTGTCTGTAACGTGATCATTATTCATTTTAACTTCAGCGTACTAAACTAATTTTAAATTAGTTAATTTTAAATTAATTATTTTAAATTAATTTTAAATTCAGATTTGTGTTTCACAGTAAACACAATGATTATTCTCCGTTTAAAACAAGCCATACCATTCTTTTTCTAACATGATAGCTTAAACGTGCGCATGGAAAGTAGTATAATCATCAGCTAAGGATTCAATTTCCATTACCTACACCTCTCATGGTATGCCAATTCGTTAAACTATAGAAAACGTTTCTATATGTTCTGTTCATTATTATTTGACCATCTCACCGTGTAGTGGTTAACCTACTTGGTTGTCAACCCTAAGGTCTTGGCTTCCAACCCCGACTATACCATAACATTCATTTCAAGGTTGTCATAAGCTTCACTAAGCCTTTGTCAAACCTAACAACGATCTAGTCATGTGCAGAGCACGTCCGCTATCAAGCAAATGAGTAATATGAAACTTCCTGACAAGGTCGCTGTGCTGTTATCAGCAAGGCACACTACGCAAACCAAAGCCAGTGTCTCTGTGCAGATTCAAGCCAGCGGTAGTAGACAAGCCTACGTTTGTTTAAAAAGCATCATGAATATAAGTCCACTGTCACCACAGAGGCCCCGGTTCGATTTTTTTTTCTAAAGGCTGCAACAGGATATACTGAGTCTTGACAGGTAAAACTTTTTGGGGTCCATTCGTGAACCATGGCAAGGATTGGCCATCCTGACTTCTTCAACACCTCCAACCAATGTTTACTATTACTGGTGAGTTACCATTTTTTCTTTCTTCGGCTTTTCCCTATTAGTTTGAGTCGCCGGAGCCAACCAGGCTCATTTTGATTTTGGCCGGGGATTTAAGGCCGAATGCCCTTCCTCAAAATATTTTGTAAAGTGGTTAGGTTTTCCTTCCACGTATAATTCATGGGTCAATAAACATAATTTTTTGTAATAAAACCCTATTTAATTATTTTGAAAAAAATAAAAAAATAAAAAAAATGTATCATATGACCTTTCATTATTCCCACCCTTTTGTTTATTACATGTCCAATAACCGCTTTGTTCGAGCCCATGCCAATCTGTTATCATGATGTTATACACTCACTCATTGTTTCAAACTTTGCATTGCATGATGAGTCCATAATGAACCTAGGCTATGACATACACATTATAAATCCGCACACTGTATAATGACACCAGCCTCTTATCTCTCTCTGCTGCGAGGCACGTACGATGATAAGACCTGTGTCTGTCTGGATCGCCGTGGGCTAGCTTCAATGCTTTCAATTCTCATTGCATTAAACATGTTCTCTCTCTGCGTGTGAGCCCTGACCAGTCAAGACAAATAATAATAATAATAATGCATAAATGTTTTACTAACATCATAGCGCATAACATAACGTGACTTCAAATCTGGTTTCTTACATTTTTCCCCGTTTTCCTCAACGATCTCGAAAAAAATAACGGAAACCATCATTTTAGGTTTTCCATACCTACATTCCCGTAAACAGAACGACATAAATACATCGACATGACCATCATAAAAATCGCCTCATTCGTTTTCCAAATAACGCGAAAATGAACAAAAAACACCTTTTCCATAAGAAAACCATGTTTCCAGCTTTTTGCCTTTTTCATATCTATATCCCCGTAAAGAGGACAATGAAACGAAATAAATACTATCACACACGTCATTCTCACGTTTTCGGTTTTCACAATATGAGGGAAAATCACAAAACCCATTTGTGACTAAAAAAAACATGTTTCCAGCTTTTAACCTATTCCATATCTATATCCCCGTAAAGAGCACAACGAGACGAAAACATACTATCACGCACGTCATCATCACGTTATCCGTTTTCCAAAAATCGGCAAAAATGTGAAAAACGCATTTTTCGACCCAAAACCCTAAGTTCACCTTTTCGACACCTACATTCCCGTAAAGAGCACAACGAGACGAAAAAAACGAATCCAAGCACGCTCTCCCAGCATGACCCGTTTTCCAAAAATCGGCAAAAATGTGAAAAACGCATATTTAGACCCAAAACCCTAAGTTTACCTTTTCGACACCTACATTCCCGTAAAGAGCACAACGAGACGAAAAAAACGAATCCAAGCACGCCCTCCTAGCATGACCCGTTTTCCAAAAATCGGCAAAAATGTGAAAAACGCATGTTTTGACCCAAAACCCTAAGTTCACCTTTTCGACACCGACATTCCCGTAAAGTGCACAACGAAACGAAATAAACGAATCCAAGCACGCCCTCCTAGCATGACCCGTTTTCCAAAAATCGACAAAAATGTGAAAAACGCATGTTTTGACCCAAAACCCTAACTTCACCTTTTCGACACCGACATTCCCGTAAAGAGCACAACGAGACGAAATAAACGAATCCAAGCACGCCCTCCTAGCATGGCCCGTTTTCCGAAAATCGACAAAAATGTGAAAAACGCATTTTTTGACCCAAAACCCTAAGTTCACCTTTTCGATACCTACATTCGCGTAAATAGCACCATGAGACGAAAAAAACGAATCCAAGCACGCCCTCCTAGCATGGCCCGTTTTCCGAAAATCGACAAAAATGTGAAAAACGCATTTTTTTACCCAAAACCCTAAGTTCACCTTTTCGATACCTACATTCCCGTAAAGAGCATGACGAGACGAAAAAAACGAATCCAAGCACGCCCTCCTAGCATGGCCCGTTTTCCGAAAATCGACAAAAATGTGAAAAACGCATTTTTTTACCCAAAACCCTAAGTTCACCTTTTCGATACCTACATTCCCGTAAAGAGCATGACGAGACGAAAAAAACGAATCCAAGCACGCCCTCCTAGCATGGCTCTTTCCATTCCAAGGTCGCAGGGGCTCACCACTTGCTTTTATAAGCAGCTCCCCCACTACCCCACTACTCTCGTGACCTTGAAAAGGGGAAACCATGGGAAATAATTTCACGAACATCTCACTGAGTTTGAACCAATTCATCCACCGAATACAGGACAGCCAGGCATCGTTGTCATTCCAGCAACAGCTTCTGCACGGTAAACTTCAAAAGACTAGCACTGTAGCCTGACCGCAGCTAACTTAATTCTAACAATTGGCCCCTTGACAACTCTCGGCCAGCTCTCCACGTTCAAGGCAATTTGAACTGCAGTACTGTAATGATATTGTTGATTGCAGAATTTATTAGAACATGACCTATGGATCAATTCAGATATGGCCCTGCATACGCTACAATGTTTGGTTCCTTACCGAGTGGATTAACGTATCACTCTTCAAATCTTCTCTCTAAATACATGTAGCTTTGCAAATCCTAAGAGGCGAGAAGCCCTTTTCATGCAGATTTACAAATGATACATGAACAGGTCTTCCCACCACTCAGGATGAGCTTCTCAGTCTTGAATTTTTTCTCGATAGTAACTTTTCTTCCTGATGTAATATTGGTGTATTGGTTTCCGTAAATCCCGAATGCGTAAAACTTGCTTACAACAGGATCCAATGTATCTGGACACATAAGGCTGTATTTATCTATTTAAATTACTTAACTTACTGTACAGCCTCCCAGGGGTATGCACCCCTTGGAGACCATCCCCCCATCATCTGCCTAAATCTCCTAACGGGCAACCCTTGGAAAGCCGGGCCAACATCCATAAAACGTAGCAGGGACAGCTTGCCACTCTAGAAAGCAGCTCAGTCCTTGCACAATGGTTACACATAGCGACATACTATTAACTGGGCCAGCAATGCCAACACATTGCTGACAACATAACGCCGGAGAGTATAAGAAGGCATCTTAATGAGGTCAAAGGATCTCTCCATTATCAGTGCTTCAACGATACGGCCGCAGGCCACGCCGGTGTCATCAGAGGTAAGTCAGTCGTGTTCAGAGTTCCTACTTTTGTAACCTCTAACCCACAACTTGTACTTTACATTGTGAACATAATTACATTCCCTACAAGGGACTCATACTCAGAATTACAGACCAATAAACACTTGGTCAACACATCACACTAGCATTACTGTTTATACGCCTCTTTACATCCCAACGCCCTTCCTTATTCCCGTCACGGTAAGACGTGACAGACGGTAGTCTAATAGCGCTAGCTCAGATACCATTGTATTTCTCGAGCCAGCCCGGCTGCCAGCAAGCAGCACGTGCCACTCGGCTGATACGAGCAGATTCAATTACATAATAAGCAGTCAGCTGAGCAACCAGCACAGTGACCCTTGCATTGGGTCCCATCCCTTCAAACACTACTACATTATTTATAGGAACGCCCCCTAGTTCCTAGCACACCACAACACTCTACACTGGTCAGCTTGCCCTGCCAAGGGAAGCCACCCTTTTTAGGCACAACCTTATAAATTAGTACAATAACTCTCCCTTTTAGATCCACCCCCAAATAAGGGATCTAAAACACTGGTGGAGGCGCAGAGTACCGTGACGTTGTTTTAGAACAACGCCCTAGGGGTACAAACAACGTATCCCTGCGGTCAAGACGGTCCTAACCGCACGCAGCCAAGCAAATAGTGAATTTTTTTTTAACCTCATATTGCGTCACACATTTTTTTAAATTAAATGTCCACATTTAGAACTACATTAAGAGACTTTGCACACCATTTGTCGGCTAGTACGACTCCACTCCTGCCGAAGCTAAAGATTAAGAACGGTGACTTAATAACTGACCAGACTGCAGTACAACTTCTCAGGGACCTTGAATTCCAAACAGCAAAGATCCGTGCTCAACACCCTGCCGCTGCAGCACAAGTTATACATTTTACACGGTCCCAGGCCAGTGAACACACACAAGAGTCACCAGTATCCAGCGCTAGTGAAGTAGATTGCCTGCCAACACTCCATCCCCTATTGTTGCAGCAACTGCAGATCACAGAGCAGAAAGCCAGTAACTTGCTCGAGCGCATTTCAGAGCTATTAGAGACAGACACTATTAAAGCCAATAATCACACGACAGAAGCGGTTCTTGACATCCACACTATTTTGGAAACAGTAAAACAGGATTTAGACAGAACCGTACACATAGTCAAATCCACACAGTACGACAATACACCATCCATCAGCACAGACATATCAGGTGACGAGCCACCTGGTAACGTAACACAAGTGTCGTACACGGGAAGCGAGGCTAATTCCCCTCTAAACAGCCCAAACACCTCGGCACACGACAGCGGGGTGAACGGCACAAACAGACCCGAAGCACTACACAGCCAACGAGACACAGCTGAAAGCGAGATGAATAGACACACTGAATACCCCATGATCCACCCCACAAAGTTCACGGGGGAAGGCCAGGATCCCGAGGAATACCTCAAGGCCTTCAATAGAACGGCCCGGATCAATGGTTGGAGCGAGGAAGTTAGGAAACGGCTCCTTCCTGCCTATCTCACACAGGCGGCCATGACATGGTATGAGCTCCATGAGGACGCACTAGAGGCTGCCACATGGGAGGAAACCGCGGTAATGTTGAAGGATGAGTTCCAGCTTATACCAGACGATGACGATCTCTATGACCAGATTAGACAGAGGTCACAGGGTCCCAAAGAGAGCGCCCAGGCATACATCAATGTTAAATTGATAATGTGCGAAAAGTACAATGCAGCAATGACAAATAAACAGAAAGTCAAGCTGTTAATGCAGGGCCTCAGACCAGCCATAGTAGAAAAGCTATGCATCATGAACAACCTCACGGTCCAACATATGTTGAATAACATAAAGACCATAGAGGAGGGGAGAAAGATCACGGAAAAGGCTACGGAAAAAGCCGTGGATCTGCACTTCAAAACTCGGAAAGACGACACTAATGACAAAATAGACGAATTAGTGGACAGGATGGAGAAACTGACCATAGCTGCCATCCAAGCGGGCGGGAGACCGCCAAGGGATGAGCAAGCAGACAAACGAGAACACTATCATACTGAGAGGGACAGGGGGTACACAGAGAGGAGACGCTACGGGAGGGAAGAAAATTACTACCCTCCACAGCGGCCAACAACACCTCCCCCACAGGATAGGCCACACTACCCTCCTCGGTACTCACCGATAGCATACACGGACACAGAGCCGACATACCCCTCAAGGCGGTCACCATCTCCGTACACACGGGAGTACTACCCTGAGGAGTACGACCACGACATCCCCCGACGAAACAGCCCGCCACCAAATAGACAGTCCTACGCTGCCCCACAATACAGGGCAGACAGGGAGTACCGGGAAAACCCGCCCCCACGCGGGCAAGGTTATGCAGCCCCGCAGTACAGGGGAAATGGGGAATATCGGGAGAACCCGCCCCCACGCAGCCAAGGTTATGCAGCCCCGCAGTACAGGGGAAATGGGGAATATCGGGAGAACCCGCCCCCACGCAGCCAAGGCTATGCGGCCCCGCAGTACAAGGGAAATTGGGAACAGCGAGAAAACCCACCCTCGACCAGACAGGGGTATGCAGCTGACCAATATAGGGAAAAGGGGAACCGACGGGAACACCCGCCCCAGCAGCAGCAGACATACACCCCACCCTGGCGGAGACAGAACAACGGACAACAGGGCAATAACCGACAAGGAAGGAAACCCACTAGAGAAAGGGACAACATAGACAAACACACGAAGGGCCCAGAACACTACCCCCTCCCAGACGAATACCCGAGGGAGTTCAGGGATGAAGCACCCCGCCGGACAGACAGGGGGGCAATACTCCCTACACCTACTTACACACCGCAAACGGGGAGTTGGCGCAGCCACCCCGAGGGGGGCGCACATACGGTACAGGTAGGCGCACACCTACGTTCCCAAAAAACGCCTAGACGGGGAGGTTCGGCTAGCTGATGAAGCAGCTGAGGTTCCTCCCCCAACACAACACAAGAAAGGCCCTTCCCCCAAGAAAACTCGTAAGAGTAAGGGGAAGAAGCAGCCAGCTAAAGCTAAGGCTGACGATCCGCCCCCGGACCGTTTCCAAACACACCCCGTGCAAGGAGACGGCAACTGTCTGTTTAGGGCCATGAGCTTTCTAATCCGGAATACCGAGGATTATCATGGGGACTACAGACAGAAAACGGTCAAACATATCTTGGCCAACTGGAAAGAGTACCGGGACTTTGTGTCGGACGAGCGGGAAAACCCATTCCAGACCGGGGCGGATTACCGAAAATACATGGGTAAGGACGGCACCTATGGCAGTGCCGTAGAGGTAACCGCTCTCGGCAAGGTGCTCAAAGCCAACATCCATGTTTACACGGATGTGCACTCGCCTCCGCTATTCTCAACTGCGGGATTCAATAGGGACCTACACGTACTTTTTACAGGAAACCCTAAGGCGGGACATTACACACCCCTCACAATCAGAAGCAAACAGCCCGAGAACACGCCCACACCCTCCAAACAGAAAACCCTACCCCCTTCACCACAACACAGGGGGGGAATTGACCACACACAGGCGCATGACGCGAGCTCGCTCGGCATGGGGAAGCCAGCAACAGGAGTCGAACTCGCGACCGCCTGGAACAAAAGTCGGGGTAACAAGGGCAAGCTCAGGGTCACATTTGCAGACACACCTTCCCGAGAGGAAGAAACCAACAACAACACAACTACACAAAGGCTGGGAACGATTAATACATTAAACGTTCGCCAGCAGACTCCTAGTCTCACAGCAAGACCGGTTAAAGGAGATGGCAATGTACTTGGCAAACGCACTTTGCTGACCGGGGCAAAGTATTCAGGACAGGAAGTAAGCCGAGAGGCGAAGCGTGCCAGGTACGATAAGCGGACAGCTCCGTGCCTTCCCAGCACAAATGTCACGCCGGCAACAACAACAACAACAACAACATACATCTTACACAACACATCGGTGCAGGGCAGTGGATTTCAGGTATCGGCCCTCACGATACACGCCACCATAAATGGCCACAGAGTGCAGGCCCTAATTGATACTGGGGCAGCCGTAAGTTGTGTTAATAGACGACACATTGCCGAGGCGCAAATACAAGGTGTCACGGGAGACATTCGGCTGGTAGCGGCCAATGCTCAGACGCTAGAAAACATGGGGGTGGCAAACATACATATTAGGATAGACCATTTTGCCACAACGCACCCCATGTTCGTTATCGAACACCTTTCTGCGTCAGCCATAATTGGCATGGATTTTCTCGCTAGGTATGAGGCTAGCATAAATTTCGCTAGTGGTCAGATGCTTTTAAAGCACGACCAGAGGCTCACCACACATCCCATGGTATACACCAGGAACAGAGATGGGATTCGAGCGGAGCGAGAAAATCACGAGCATCAGGCCCCTACACTGCACACTATCAGCCAATACACAAACACACACACGGATAAGGCGGCCAACCAGAACCACAGGCAGGACCTGACTCCGGAGCAAAATAAAAGGCTCACGGAGCTCCTGGAGACCAACAGAGATATTTTTGCCCACTCAATGAAGGATCTCGCTGTGACAGACCTCATTGAACACCATGTCACACTCACTAGTGACCGACCAGTACACCAGCCTCCCTTCAGAGTGAGCCAGAAGGAGAGACATGCCATCGATGCCCAGATCTCAGAGATGCTCGAGGCAGGGGTCATTGTGCCCGTTATTTCTAACTATTCCTCTCCAGTTCTGCTGACCAAAAAGAAGGACGGATCGCACAGGTTTTGTACTGACTACAGGAGGCTCAATAAATTAGTCGAAAATGATAGTTATCCACTACCAAGGGCAGACACCTATTTGGACGCCCTTGGTGGAGCTAGCTGGTTCAGTTCGATGGATTGCTATAGTGGATTCTATTCAATCCCCGTCTATGAACCAGATAGGCACAAGCTGGCGTTCGTTACAGAGAACGGACTATTTACCTACACCCGTTTACCGATGGGTCTCCGTAACGCCAGCCAAACCTTCCAAAAGCTAGTGGATAAGACATTTTCAGGGCTTAAATGGCGTTCCGTATTAGTGTACGTGGACGACATAACGGTCTTCTCCAACACTTTTGACGAACACATCGTACATTTGGAGGAGGCTTTCGCAAGGATCAGAGAAGCTAAACTAAGGCTTAAACCTGCGAAATGTCAATTTGCCAGACAGCAAATTAACATATTGGGCCATATTGTCAACAGGGAGGGCATTATTCCCGACCCAGCTAAGACTGACGCAATAACGGGCATCCCGATGCCCACAAATTTGAAACAATTGCGCAGTTTTATTGGCTTGGCTTCGTACTATCGCAAGCATATCTATAGGTTTGCACACATCGCCCATCCCCTAACTGAACTCACACGTGAAAGAACGCCCTTCAGCATCAAGCAGGAACACATAGATGCCTTCAACACATTGAAGCAACTATTGACCTCACCTCCATTACTGCAACACTTCCACAGTGATAGGCCCACATTTTTACACGTGGATGCCAGCCTGTATGGGTTGGGAGCAGCCCTATTGCAGGAAGACGCCGAAGGGCGCAAACGGCCCGTCGCCTACGCTAGCAGGAAGCTAACGGCCGTTGAGACTAGATACTCTGCCACAGAGCGGGAAATGCTGGCATTTTCGTGGGGAGTGAACTATTTTAGAGTATACCTCTATGGTATCAAGTTCACGGTAGTGACTGACCACGCGAGCTTGCTTTTTAGGGACAAATTTAAAAACCCAAATTCGCGGCTCAACAGGTTTATATTCCGCCTGTATGAATATGACTTCGTGGTCAAACACAAGAAAGGCGCTACACACCTGGACGCAGATGGTTTGTCTAGGCTGCCAGTAGCCGAGCCCCCGGATGACAGTAAGGACCACGACTGGGACGATATGCCCACCTTTGCCCTGACGGTGGTTGACATCAAACAGGAGCAAGAAAGTGATCCGCACTTGAAACAGATTCTATTGGCGCTAGAAGACTTGGATAAAGTGGACTCCAAGACAGCACGGATGTCTAGGCGATTTTTCCTAGACAAAGACGGGGTACTGAAATTTAAGCCCACAGCCATGCACGATAGCGCACCTATAGCGGTTCCGGAATCATTGAGAGAAAATATCATGATCGGACACCACAATAGCCCACTGGCAGGGGCACACTTAGGTACGCATAAAACATACCTTAGAATCCGTGACAAGTATTATTGGGTGAACATGAAGGCCGACATAGATACCTTTGTAAAGACATGTCACACCTGCCAACGATTCAAAACAAGACCTGGCAAGCCTCATGGACTACTCAACCCAATTCCCGTGGGAGAGTTATTTCACAGAGTCGGGATAGATGTGAAAGGCCCCATTACAACAAGTCAGAAAGGTAATAAATATATCCTGGTGGCCACCGAGTATCTCACACGATACATGATTACAAAGGCTGTTCCCAAAGCAGACACGAACAGCATAGCCGAATTTCTATTTGATATAATTACACGATATGGCCTATTCCAAACCTTATTATCCGACAGAGGTACTATTTTCACCTCGAGAGTGCTCCAACAGTTTCTGGAGATACTCAGGATTAAGGCATACACTACCACGAGTTTTTCCCCGCAAACCAACGGACTCACGGAGAGTATGAACAAAATACTTGGAATAGCGCTGGCTAAATTTACAGAGGACGCAGGAACAGACTGGGATGAATACCTGCAAAGCATTACTTTTAGTTATAATACCTCTGTATCTACGGCTACGAAACACTCTCCACACTTCCTACTGCACGGATACACACCCAGAAGTCCCATAGACAATATATGTATCCCATAGGACGCCCACACAGACAATGCGGCTCGGCTAGAGCATTTGCAGATAGCCCGCATGGACGCTAGAAAAAACATAGCCGAGGCCCAGAAAAAGCAAAAAGAGCGGTACGATCGGAATAGAAAGACCGTGGAATACACACCCGGGCAATTGGTCATGGTCTCCAATTCTGCCCGTAAGAAGAACGTGTCCGAATTCCTCCTGCCACGATGGGCAGGTCCCTTCAAAGTCTGCAGGAAGGTATCTGACCTAAATTATATAGTGAGCGTGCGCCATGGGAGAAAACTCATAAAGGACACTATTCATGCCCGCCGGATGAAGGCATATCATACACGTAAAGCTCACACACCTACACGTACAGGAAGGCACACTACTAAGAGAAAAGGAAACGGTCCCGCTGGCAGACGTGGGAAGAAAGCCAAGAAATAGCCTTCAGACCTCACTGACCGAACCGGGATACGATCCTAACACTCACCAGAACTGTCCCGGAGACACAACCTGAATAGTGCCAGAAACAATTACTCTGGGTAAAAGACGGTCTCCAAACCCGCAACCTTCTGAATACCAAGAATATAAGGTTGGGTAGCCATCCAGTTCAAGAATAGAAAAATGGGAAAGCTAAGACAGATTGGGACAGTCCCACTAACAGCGGGTCATAAACGAAAAACAACAAAATCGCCTCTGGCATCTGGTCACCAAACACGCGACTAGCGGACCAGACACACTCGCGTACAACGACATTTTGTACCATGGATAAAGAACATACTTGAACCACGATACAGTTAACGCAAAATTTGGGGACACACACGTAGTTATTGAGAGGTTTTTTTGTATGACGGACCGCCCCACTCACAATTACAGAGATAGCATTCAGACCGAGAGACACAAACATACAGTCACAGAGCACTGTCAAGCATGTAGCAAGATAATGCACACGTGAATGAAATTGGACACTATCGAGAAGCGATAAGGCGCGCAGAGCTGGTTGACCTTCACGCACACAGACGGACTAAGCCTGTGCCAAGTGGACAGGAACAAACGCATCATTCACGCCCGATTTAGAGACCCTATATCATCCAAAATTACACTACGAGGGGAAATCAAAAAACATACAAACTCTACACAGGTATGCATGCTTTCATTTGCGCATTGCACATCCACGGGAACGTGCCATAATATATGCGGCACGGAAATGATCACACCAAGTCTTTACAGACAACCGGATTCGAACCCATGACCACACACCACACTCGTACCAAAAACTAACTATCCAATGGTATTTTTGGTACACGAAACACAAGCAAAAACCACACTGGGGAAGCCCCAAGCCCTGAAACACAACGCAAACATAAAACACAAAGAATGACATAAGGTCACGGGTCTGAGTTCCAGTAAAAATTTAGACACAGGTAGGAAAATTTCGCAAGACACAAGTCTTAGGAAACAATGGCCACACAACGTCATTACCTAACTAGGATGAATTGCTACATTAGTCCGCTAGGAATCTAAAACAATGACCACACTTGCATACGTGCAGAAAAGCACATACCAACTGCTGACTTGCAGACTATTCACACTGCAATACTGCGGTGACGAGACACTATTGCGTATCGCCAGTGACCGTGAAATTACAAACACATAACAATTATAACACCATACATTTTTTTTCCACACTGCAAAAACATTTGGCAATGGACAAGACGTGACACAGCGGAACTTATCTTGGGCCCATAAGAGCACGTTCGCAAGGACGTTGGCAAGCCACGGGCGCCTTCTGCCCACACAGGCGATACATATTACGACTTAGCCTGCAACAGACCAACCGTCCGCGTGGTGTAGCGGAACATAGTCACACACACGCACACGCACTCAACAATTAGGAGCAAACACACACAAGATCTCCCCCCTAATAACTTCTCTTATCGATCGCAAGGCACAGGAGTCATTACAGATGACTAGCACATGACCAGTCGCACTACGACCACTGGCCACATCTACACTACGAATGGCAGACCAGATTAGGTCATGCAGCTCTACTATCCCAAGGCGCGGATAGAAAGCCAACATGGACCAAGGGAGGATGACCAACCATAGGTGGATAATCCCAGAGGGATTACCGACATACTACAGCAGGCTACCATAGTTAATACCCAATTCCCTTCCAATAACCCTCTCACGCCCAACATAAACCAACGCAGACACATCTACACGACCAAAAACAGCTACACTACATTGCAAAGTACACACAAGGGGTTGATGGACTTCATGCGTCTAAAGAGCAGGCATGCTACGCCTTGCGCCACGATGCTACCACCTGAGTATTAGGGGTGTGTCAGCAAACATTAAAGAAGCATAATGCGCCTCTCCAAATGAGAGAGGAGGCCATAGATATATATTAACCATTCTTTAGTACTTAAACACTCCCGCATGACAGGAATATATTGGTATTATGCCCCACCCTACACCTATCCGTACATGAAGGCAGACACTTCATATCCAGACACATGCATGAGTATCCCATCCATTTACCAGGGATTTTAATATCAAACCTGCATGAAATTTTCGTATCTTTGCAATCCCGGGAATTGCCTCCCCAGTCCACTCACTATAGGAGCATCCCAGCGGCATCACCGGTTCAAGGCCACCACTAACGTGGAACCCAAAGGTGCGCAAACCCCTTCCTACCATACTTTAAGCCCACTCAACAAATAACTACCCCCAGATCCTAATAACAGGGTACCTGACATTACAGACCCTACTAACACCTCCATTAAGGTAAAGAAAGCATTATTGCTGGAAAGCTGACGTAGCGATGGTAGACCAGAAGTAGCCTATGTACTTAGAAGATCTACAACCCCGCAACACTGGAAATATTTTACATTTTACACAGAGATTAAACCATTTACACAGGTTACGCTACATTTTTTTTTACAAAGGAATCTGATACGATCTGATTGATGACAACGGTGTAAGCCGAAGGTCAGGAGAACCACACTTTGAGAGCTGGGGAAGGCGATGTGGACCCTTACCCCAGTTGGCTCGACAGCGCAGCGACCTCACTTAACTGACGACTAGACCAAACAGACGAACTACGTAAGGTCAAAGCATTCGGGACCTGACACGTGCAAACATCGAGATCTAGGGGGGCATATTAGCCCATCCCCCTTGTCGGAGAAGGTTACACCCACTATGTGTCACGGTCATCGAAGCCGAGATCTGCAGGGTGACTTTCTGAGGATGGCGGGAGAAATAGCTCACTCAGCGCCGGCCTCGGGAACTATCCCTAGAGACGACCCCATTATGACTAGACTCTTAGTTAGAATTAGATAAGTAGGGCTTCCATAGCGGGAAGCAAGGCTCCTGTGCGTTGGAGTGAAGTGTTACTGCGAAATACATATTACTGCGGCCGACAGAGGCAAATATTACTGCGAAAAGCATATTACTACGATTGCCGACAAAGGCGAAATATTACTGCGTAAAGCACACGACGATTGCCAATAAAGGCGAAGAGGATATTATGCCATTGGACCACAATGTCCAATGCCCACATAAATGGCGACGCATCGGGCAGTCAGAGGGCATTAAGAGAGGGGCATTGCGCGCACCTCACAGGAGCCAAAGTGGGCGGCTCAACTATGACAACTCGGAACGATTACGATCATGAACAGGAAGATACAGCGGGCGAACGGTTTTGCTTAGTGGCACCGTAAGCCGCCTGTGACTAGGTTAGTACTAGTATTAAGGCCTAGAATAGATGTCGACAATAGTATTAAAACGGAGGGGACTACGAGACATTGTTGGGTTCCGGTCTCAACAATGTACTACAAGGGCCCCCGCGAGAGAAATCGGACGGACGAGCCTCCATCTAAATTTTAGTATTTAAGTTACAGTGCCATTTTTAAGGTCACTTAGATGTAAGCAAATTTACTAACAGCTGTTGCTAATAATAGCACAGCACATTTCGGCTTTAGAATAAGGTCCACTCGGCATGTAAATACAGAATAGTTTCACAGTTAAGTAATTTTATCAATAAGTTATATAAGTAGTGTAAGATGTAGGGTAACATAAACCTACATTTAAGGCTATTTTTTTATATATATATATAGATCACAATAGAATATCTCGGCACTCGGTGACTAAAAATCCGTTACCGAGGTAAGCCCGACCATACTTAGGATAAACTAGGTTAAAATAGGCTAACCTAGGTTAAGTTAGACTTCGGTGGCGCTACACTTAGTTTCCAAACTACGCGCTACCGAAGAAGGTTATATATATACCTGTCATGAATCATAATGTATTGCACTGTAATATTCATAATTAACCCACTTTTACCCACACAGGAAGACCACGGAGATACGAAGAGATAAACATCTTAATATGGATGCATTTTTGTTTCGTTTTGATTTACAGGTAACCAAGAACGTGAATATGTCTATGGTAAACATATTACCCACATACACATACATGTCATACACGATTACACTCCTTATCAGTTTTAGTTGCACCCTTAAAGGTGACAACGCCAGCGGTCAGCGGTGGACAGCATACGTGGGATGATGACCATCGCTGAACGCAAACACATTTCAGAATACGCAAATGAAGCGTTACTTCAGGCTCAAAGGGCGACACAAGGTTTGTAAGTGCCGGACCTTCGACCCTAAGGTGGGATTCCGACCCACGACGGAAAACCGCGAGGTTATGTAATAAGTACAGGGAGAGGATAGTGGACTAGCCACTAAACCGCACCAGGAACGGCCGATTAGAGAACGGTCGGCGAGGCATAATAGTACGGTGCGCGCCAAGTATAAGAGGTATGCAGTAACTGGCCAGGTAACAGAGCTCTATAAGTTTATATATATATATGATAGTGATAATTATAAAGTGTAAATTATTTTGTATTTTCTCGCCATGTCATACAATTGCAAGGGTCCACAAGAGTGGCAAGAGTACTTATACGTACAGGGTACCCACATGGCAAACATTATTTTTTCTATGTTCATCTTCATTACATGTTTACTATGTTCAATTATAACTTGTCAGGAATTTTACAACTGTAAGGATTACTATTATTATTATCGGGTCATATCTGTTACCATTATCAAGACCACCAATGTACATAATGTCTATGATTTGTTTTCTTTCATTTTTCCTTCTTCTAACTTCCCCATTTGTCAGGGTGTTCCGTTTTTTTTCCCAAACAAATAAATACTTTGAATATATCCCTTAAATTATACCCTGGAACACCCATTTTTTTTCTATTCTCTCCTATCTTTCTATTTGCAGGGAGCATTTTTTCCCCCCAAGGTAAAGCCAGACGACACAATTCCTCGTCTGGCTGGGTTTTTCCTCCCTGCACAACTATGTAACGACTCACCATCAAAAACCATGTTTTTTTTTGAAACTAGCAATATGCCAGCAATAGCAAGGGCAATTTTTTTTTACATGTCAAATTTCTTTTAATGTCAAATTTTTCTCAAGTGTCAATTTTTTTTCCATGTCAATTTTTTTCTCGATGTCAAATTTTTCGCAAGGTCAATTTTTTTTTTGTTTTGTTAATTTCCATTTTCACAATGTCAATATCAGTGTATACATATATCTGTACATCCCATAACCCTCCCCTCTGAACACGGGCTGACCTCACCCCACACTTCGATACGACACCACCAGGAGATACGAGGGGGTTTCAAGGACCACTACGTCAACATCCCAACCTCCGGTTCCGTTCCCGTTCGCGAGGACGCGAACAAATGAAGGAAGACGCTTGTACAGCCTCCCAGGGGTATGCACCCCTTGGAGACCATCCCCCCATCATCTGCCTAAATCTCCTAACGGGCAACCCTTGGAAAGCCGGGCCAACATCCATAAAACGTAGCAGGGACAGCTTGCCACTCTAGAAAGCAGCTCAGTCCTTGCACAATGGTTACACATAGCGACATACTATTAACTGGGCCAGCAATGCCAACACATTGCTGACAACATAACGCCGGAGAGTATAAGAAGGCATCTTAATGAGGTCAAAGGATCTCTCCATTATCAGTGCTTCAACGATACGGCCGCAGGCCACGCCGGTGTCATCAGAGGTAAGTCAGTCGTGTTCAGAGTTCCTACTTTTGTAACCTCTAACCCACAACTTGTACTTTACATTGTGAACATAATTACATTCCCTACAAGGGACTCATACTCAGAATTACAGACCAATAAACACTTGGTCAACACATCACACTAGCATTACTGTTTATACGCCTCTTTACATCCCAACGCCCTTCCTTATTCCCGTCACGGTAAGACGTGACAGACGGTAGTCTAATAGCGCTAGCTCAGATACCATTGTATTTCTCGAGCCAGCCCGGCTGCCAGCAAGCAGCACGTGCCACTCGGCTGATACGAGCAGATTCTATTACATAATAAGCAGTCAGCTGAGCAACCAGCACAGTGACCCTTGCATTGGGTCCCATCCCTTCAAACACTACTACATTATTTATAGGAACGCCCCCTAGTTCCTAGCACACCACAACACTCTACACTGGTCAGCTTGCCCTGCCAAGGGAAGCCACCCTTTTTAGGCACAACCTTATAAATTAGTACAATAACTCTCCCTTTTAGATCCACCCCCAAATAAGGGATCTAAAACATTACGGTAAATACCATACAACAGATACCGTATTTACTCGGATATAGGACCCCCCCCCCTTTTTTTCTTTACAAAATGTTAGTTCCGAATTTGGGGGACGGTAATTTAGATGCGAACTTCGCAAACATCCATTTTTTTGGGAATGGGAGAGAGTAAAAATAAGCTATTTTATTTTGATGCTACATAGTACAATATATGTAATCAAAATAAACGAAGTTCACATCTTTCATCAGTGAAGATCATGACCCATTATTTCTGTAATATTATTCCCGTTTATCCTCAGGGTCGGGGATGAGATGGGATGTGGCCGGATGACATTCTTTGTTTCGAAATACACTACAGAGTGTATACTGGTGACCGTATTTCGGCCGGCCGGCCATCTCTCGCATAACATGAGTCATAGCCCGTACGCACACAACGAAAGACGTGGACTTCTGTGTACAAACAAGGTCATGCATGGTAAGCAACTGAGCTTGCGTACGATTGAAATACAGCAGCGTATGTAACGGACTGTTGCGCAATACAAACGTGCTATGCGCTGAGTATGCCATGAAATGTCTCCGAAGCCCGAGACAGACAGCGGTGCCGCAATCAGAATAACGATAGTAAAGAATTCATCAATATCCTAGAATGATGTATTTTTATTCTCAATAATTAAGGAGGGGTACAATCAGCGATTTCCTAAAATCTTAAATTTTGGCTC
Source organism: Meconema thalassinum (assembly GCA_946902985.2). Lineage (NCBI taxonomy): Eukaryota > Metazoa > Arthropoda > Insecta > Orthoptera > Tettigoniidae > Meconema > Meconema thalassinum. The sequence continues at coordinate 1,464,640,029 of OX336389.2, read as the reverse complement.
TCGAAAATTAAGGGGGGGGGGGGGTGAAACTATAGGCGAGTGAATACAATACTCATTGTTCCCGTTTGAACGTGAGCCAGGGATCGGGTATACATAATATCTATTTATTGCGTGGTTGAAGGGTCAAATGCAATTCTTGATTCCAATCTCATAAGAGTTATGAAGAGAAGAAATGAATGGAACTTGGCAAGGAGTAAGAAGGAAGCAGTTGTGACCCTGAAAATGGGATACCACGGTACACAATTGCATCGACATGTCACAGAGTTTGAACCAATTCATCCACCGAATACAGGACAGCCTATCATTATTGTTGTAGAGATGGTACACCCTCACCCTGAACATAAAATATGAAACTTTCTTTTTCAACAAAATGAACTATTTGGAACTAAACTGCGAATTCTTAAATTATGCAATAAAGAACATGAGTGGCACCCTGTATGCCACGTGTATAAATCCTCGAGGCATGTTCCCAGGTACCGTGGGAGAATGAGCCTGATATCACTAACGACAGGGATAAATTCCGCGCCAGTGTTCAAGGAGCATTCGTTACATTTCCAAGCTACCAACGTAAGTACACAAATTTTATAACTTGATTGTGGCAAAACTTCCGGTTTAACGAAATTTGCTGTGGCGCGCCTGATTGGAATTGAGCTGGCACAAACACGAGCGGGTGATCTGAGAGCCTGCTATTCATTCGACATTTCTCTTCAAATTGTGAATTACCTGTTTCAATCTCGAAGACCCAAAAGCTTAGCGTGTGCATTGAGAATGGGGAGGCTCGGGTACCTCCCCGATTACGAAGAAGAAAGTCAATGTGAGTAAAAGAAAAAACACTCAACTGATTTCAAATAATTTTATTTGATATATGTTGTAATTTTATAATGGGGTAAGGATTAAATGGTGTGCCGACGAGGTCGATGAATAGGTATGTTTTGTTTGTAGGTTAAGTTATATTTAATGTTTGAGGTAAGTTTTGTTGTAGTAATCTGTTTGAAATTAAATTGTGAACTTGTTTCCGTGGTTCTTAAAAAAAACAGTCTTTGTTTGTTCCGGCGACGTGCGCACTAAACTAAATGTAAATGGGCGCGGCATAGTTCTTAAGGTTAAGAATTGTAATTATTTTATTTTAAAGAATATATCCAGTATGTTATACTTAACTTCATCTTTTAGTTAGCAACAATCCCTAGGCAACTTTTATTCCTCTTTCCGGACTTCTAGGATAAGAGCCCACTCCACTCATCACAAGAAAACTGCCAAAAAATGTTAGCGATAGCGTAGTTATATATTTTTCTTGTTAGCTAATACAATTGTCAATCCAGCAACACTTGCTGCACGGTAAACGTCTGAAGACGAGCACTGCAGCCTAACCGCAGTTCGCTTTATTCTAACAATTGGCACCTTTACAACTCTCAGCCAGCCCCCCGCGTCCTCTCCATCTTGCTTGTGGAGCTAGCACTGCACTGATAAAACCAGCAGTTCAAGGTACTTTAAGCTGCAGCACTGGACATGATATTGTTGATTGCATAATGTATTACAACATGATCTTTGGATCTATTCAGCTACGGCCTCGCATATGCTACATATGATTGGTTGCTTACCGGTGCCGATTAAGATGTCGCTTCAAATTTTCTCTCCAAGTATGTGTAGCTTTGCAAATCCTAAGCGGTGAAAAGCCATATTCTGGTAGATTTGCAAATATTACATGAACATGGCATTTCGCCGCCTAGGATCAGCTTTTCTGTCTTCAATTTCTTTTTATTTTTTATAGTAATTTTTCTTCCCGATGGAATGTTGGTGTATTGTATTCCGGCAATCCCGAATGCGTAAATCTTGCTACAACAGGTTCCAATGTATTGAGACTAGAATGCAATAGTCTCATGTGAAATCGGGAAGCCTGTTCTTACAAGCCAGAACATCTAGACATTATTTGACGGTTATCTTTCATGTCAGATTTTCTCTTTGTCACTTCTGTGATCTTGACCCACTTTCGAGTAGTCCCCAGCCGGCGGAGATCCAAACGGGGGACAAGTTTACCTCCGGATAGGAATTTTACGAGGGAGGGGGCCATTATCACATGTAATTATGCACAGAGAGGTGCATATACCCGGGAATAGCATTACGGCTGGAGTTTCCCATTGCTTTCAGCCGTGCAGCAGAATGCAGAGTAGCCATTAGTTGGCTAATGTTATCAATATCTTAACCGTCTATAAGACAAGTAAAGAATTGATTTATTCTGAATGACTGCTACACACTTTCAGAATAAAGTAATAGAGCAATTCTACTAAAAAAAATACTAACCTTCTACTAACAATTAGATACCAAAATTCTACTAACGAAAACATACTAACGTTCCATAACAAAATACTACCACTAAAACAGTCTGTCACCAGGCACACTCACATGCACCCTCACACATCACAGTCTAAAGCAACAATGAACTTAATCTAATAAACAATGTAACTGCCACCAGACTCACTGACACACTACATTCTAATGGAACAATGAACTATATCTAATAAACAAACTAACTACATACAACTAAAACTTACAATGAACTAGCACTAATGAATAATGTAATTGTCACAAGACAAACTCACATGGACCCTGCCCCATCACAGGCTAATGAAACAATGAACTACATCTAATAAATAGTGTAACTGTCACCAGGCTCACTCATATGGACCCTCACATACCATAGGCTAATGAAACAATGTTCTATTCTAGTTTACAATGTAACTGCCACCAGACACACTCACATGGGCCCTCCCCCATCACAGGCTAATGAAACAATTAACTATATCTAATAAACAATGTAATTGTCACACACTATTTATGGTATGAGGTACATTACATCTCTATTTGACGGGTGGTTTAATGGTCAAATGGCACTTCTTGATTCCAACCTTATAAGATGAGTTATTAAAAGAAGTGACTGGAACTTGGCAAGGGGTTAGAAGGAATTAGTTGTGATCTTGAAAATGGGAAACCACAGAAAAGGATTACAGACAACTTTCAGAATTTGAACCAATTCGTCCACCAAGCCCAGGAGAGCCCTGTATTATTGTCATTCCACCAACAGCCGCAGCAGGGTAAATTTCATCAGACAAGCGTTCTAGCCATTTTTGAAGGTGAAAAAATTAACCATGGTGAACTTCAGAACTGAGATAAATTCTTCAATTTTGGCCTTGCAGATTGACAGATTATTCCTAATTATATTCGAAATGGAGTCAATTGGAATGTTTATGTACATATCAACAATGTCGAAAGAATGTCTTGTCATTTATTCTTTATCCCATTATATTTAGGAGATTTTCCTAATACTGGTACCCAACCGAGTAAATTCAAGGTATTGTCAATAATAATAATAATGTTATTGGTTTTACGTCCCTTTTAACTACACTGGCTTTTAGAGACGCCGGGGTGCCGGAATTTTGCCCCGAAGGGGATCTTTAACGTGCCAGTAAATCTACTGACACGGCTCCCTCGCATTTGCGCACCCTCAAAGGCCAGCTGACTGCGCCAGGTTTCGAACCTGCAACCTTGGGCTCAGCAAGCGAGAACGTTACCCCTGAGCCACGCAGCCAGACTAAGGTATTGTCAATTATTATCATTATCAAGCACAGTAGTAAATAGTGAATTTGTTCCTGAACAGTGGGACTTCTGGCAAAACCCCTAACAGATACATTTGGCAGCCCAAAAGTGGAGCTGAAAGGAAATGCCGCCAGAAAGGTTACTGTACCGATTTGAAAATCTGATCAAGCCATCTGTATTTTCGAGACGCAGCAAGGACTCGGGCGTGGCAGAACTAATTATCATGGAGACCTGCCCCAAGCCTATTTTCTGCGAGGATGTCACCCCTTTTGTGTCGTACCACGTAAGGTATCAAGCCAATGGCCTGCCTGTGAAGGGAGATTTGTTACAAGTTTGAAATCTGTGTACATTTGAGCCCACAGACACTCCTACCCTATTAACATTCCTAGGGCGATTTGGCCAGACCCTACTACTAAGAAATATTTTGAAAGAACTTGCTCCTTGTGAACAATCACACTCCCTAACTACGTGGCGTGATTCTGCGTGCCATCCTGGAAACTGCTCGTATTCACCCCAATTTGGCGGGTGCGGATGTGCGGACAGCTCGAGCCGGAAACTCGTTGAGCCGAGTGGTTGTCCCCTGGGGAGGACAGAACATACTGAGGACTGGTCATAACTTGACGTGTGGGACGTAGGGTCCCGGGAAGCAAACCTGGCTTCTCGGGGGCCCTGGATATGCATGGGTGGTATTGAATATAATGACTTACAGGGGTAACCTCTATGAAATAGATTTCCGATAGAACATTTTGATTTGTATAATTTGCATATTTTAAAGCCGCGTGTCTGTGTGCTATATTCTGATTCAGATATGAACGGACCTTGTTTAGTTATAGTTGTATGTAACAATTTTGGAAGGGCTTGTATATTTTGGTCATGATGTTATATGTGATTTACTGCAGGATGGGTTTTCATTGTCCAATTCCTGTTAACTTGGGTGGGGGTAGTGATTTTAAGTTTGTCAGGCAGGCTTCACGACACAGTGAGTGGTGAGAAGTCTGTTGGACACGACCGCCCCCTAAGGGGCGTTTCTGATTGCTTACGCAATGTTGTTTTTGAGATGGTATTGAGCCTATTTTCATGTTGTTATTCATTTCTTTTTTTCTTCAGGGGAATAATTCTTTTGAAATTCATGTCTAACCGTAAAATGTATATGTGTAAACTTGCCGTCCGGGCAAATGACTGATTATTTGGTTCATGCATTTAATTTGGAGACTCCATGTGTTCGCTCTTAAGTGCTAGGTTAAGAAGTGAGTGGGTTTAATTATAATGTAGTTAGGATATGTGTGTTTTTATGTTAAGTGGTAATGGGACCTATTGTAATTTCATGTAACATCTTCTATGATTTTTATAATACATTTATTTTGGGAAGTTGGTTTCTTATTGAAATGCATGAAGTCAGTAGGAGGGTTATTCCTTGTTCCTTCATCGTCTTTTGGGAAGGCAAATTTATCGGCCTTTTGGTAAGCTTCAGTCCTTCCGCTCCCCAAGCTAGTCTAGGCTGTGTCCCATATGTTTTAATCTAAACTTAACAGGGTGTTCTCAACACTATGAAAACAGGAATACTCTCTCCCTGGGCTTTCGCGGTGAATTCCGCTAGCCTGGGGAGCACCGTGATTTGGGACAGTTTCTGTGTTTTTTCATAATTTATTTCTGGTTTGCAATTTTTTTTATTTAAGGGTAAATTGGGGAATAACGGTACATTGGTAGCAGAGCGTGGTTAATTCTGTGACCTTGCCATAAGCAAATAATCCTTCCTACAGACTGATTGCATTAAATGATTAAATTTTAAATTCTATAACGTAGGTTGGGCCCCCTTACTAATGTGTTTTTTCTTATTCCCAATAGGTAGGCTATTAATTAGTACAGAACCTGATATCTGTTGTGATTTGATTTCATGTAAAACAACTTGCTGTGTACACGGGAGACCAAATGAGCAATTCAGTCGTCAGCAGTTAGGCGCTGAGATTGCGGGTACTGTATCTAACAGTCATGTTGCGCTGAACGAACTCAGGCTGCTGGAAGAGTAATGGCTACGCAGCGTTGCCAGATTGATGGATCGCCGGCTGAAGGAATTTCGCACGTGGTGAGTTTTGATATGCTATTTGTATGTTTTGGGGAGGTCGTAAAATTATTTCTGTTTCTTGGGAGTAATAGTCCCGCTCAATTTTACTGCATCTGTGCTAAAGTACACCTCGTGAAGTTTTGTTTTGACTAACTGTGTCACGGGTTTGAAGGGAAAAGACGGTTGTCTGGTTAGAAGTCATTTTGGTAAAATTTAAATTATTGACGTTTTAAATTCATTTGGCAATAGTCTGAGGTTGATGAGCTTGGTATTTCCAGAAATTTAGTGTCTGTTTTGATGTGCGATTTAAGCACGATAGTTGAGTCAAGTAGTGGTTTGTAATCAACATGGCCGGTGAGTGTGGATTGCTTTCCTCGTGTGGCTCATGTCAAGTGAGCATGTGTATGCATGTGTGCGTTAATTATCAGCAGGTTCCTTGGGGTACAATTTTAATTGTTTATTGTTGTCAGTGGCGTAAGCCTGGAGATGTTGAAATTATACGATTCGCCGTTCAGTATACGTGTGACGTATGATTGGTAAGTTAGTCAGCTGTTTGTTGGGCTTAATGTTTCTAGTTTTGTTGTCATTACTTAACATGGGGGTTTAATTATTTCACTGTTGGTAGTTCTGTTTAATTAATTGGACTGTGTGGGTGTTAAAATTTTGTATTGTCACCTTATTCTGCGTAAATTTAATTTTGAGGAATGGTCGAATTTGCTGTCAATTTGTGCGTTTTGTGTTTGTATTTCAAATGATGTCAAGTGTCGAATTGCGTGGGTGCTAATTCACTAAGAATGAATCAGGTGAGTGATTATGCATGTTTGATTGATGTTTAAGTTTGCTTAGTAACTGTGGGAGAGAGAGTTATTTGTCTTATTGTGACAGGGGATTTTAAGGTTAGGTGGTCATCTAAATTGGCCAAGTATTTGTGATTGCTTAATATTCAGTATCTTAGTGTGTGTTTCGTCGAGTGACTTACTAAGTGAGATTGTTCAGGGAGAATGGATTATGGATTATCTTGTTTAGGGTGTAAGTAAGTTTTCTCCCGATTCGTGTCTTGCGTTATGGGACGTATTTTTACGATATAAGGTGAACCGTGATTTCAGGACTACAACTGCGGGTTGTCTTATCAGGTCCTCACCTGAGTTGAGATTCCGTTGGCGTTATAGTGTCTTGACGATCCGATGTTAACATACTGGTGTAACTGGGGAATTTAGAATTGTTCAGGGAAGGGAGTATGAGTTTCTGGTAGAAACATGAATGTAGTTCTCGGGTTGGTTGTATTTTGAATGAAAGAGTGTGTGATGGGATTTTAATTGCTGCCCTGACTAGGGATCGAACTGCTGTTCCTTTGATGTCAAAATTCTATCTTTTTTCCTTGTGTAATCCTTAAAGTTTTTTATCCTGCTGTTTGAATGACTTAGTGTCATGTGTGAGTGAATTAAAATAGATTTGCAATTTGAATTAGGGTGGGAGTAAATTCTGGCCTAGTTGCCATATAATGTAAGGTTAGGTGGTATTTCTATTAGTTGCTATTTTGAATGGAACCAATTATATAGGTGTGCTTCATGTAGATATCTACTGTCAGGGGTTCAGTTAATTTGGCGTATGCACACCATCTTTGTTGGCCCCGGGCAGGGTATATATAGTTCTTGCCCGAGCCGAGTAGTTAAAGGTATGGGACTTTACTACCTCGGTGACAGGCAAGTGTTTGGGTATTTAGAGGCCAATCGTCCAGTTAGTCTGGTGAGTCGAGCCACAATCGCTGAGCTGTCCGGGAAGTGTCTCTAATACCATAGGGTATTTTGTGTCTATGATATCCGTACGAGTGCTAATTTGCATAATTGAATTTTAAGGGGATGATATTATTGTGGGCGGTTAAATTTTTATCATTGAGTGTTTGAGTATGATGTATGGTGAATAAAAGATAGGACCTACTGTCCTGTGTTCCAGTTCCAGTGATGAAGTTGGTAGCCCTGGAAACACTTGGTGATTCTTGAGTAGTAATTTTTGTGTGTGGTTCGATGGGTGAAAGTTCTCTTTTAGGGAACGACCCTGCGTTGGCATGCTGAGCTGTCGTTGTATGTCAGCTGCTGTGTTCACTAGTCTGTTTATGAGATTTTTGAGGTTGCAGTGTTTCATTTGGGATTGCATTGGGTAGGCTGGTCCGTTAGTTATTCATAACATGCAGCTCTTACTGTTAGGCGGCTAGGTTATTCTGTTGTGGTCACAATTCTGAAGGGTTGTAGGTTCATGAGATTTCATATAGACTCCGTTAGTTGGGGTGTGTGTTTACCTTACAATCAGTTGTTGTAGGCGTTTGGGCGTATCTGATATTTTGCATCTGGGATGTTTCACTTGAGATTGCTTCGGATGCACTGGTCGGTTAGTTAATCGTAACTTGCAGCCTTGATCAGTTAGACTGCTAGCGTTTCCGTTATGGTCGCAACTCTGAAGGGTTCTAGGTTCGTTGAAATTTTGTGCAGCCCCATCATCTTGGGTGTGTGTGAGTTCGCCTGCTACCACCAGATGTTCTGATCGATTGTTAGCCTTGGTGGTAGTCAGTGTCCTGTGTCGACTACTGGGTTAGTGTCATCTTCGGTGGTTAGTAAATTTAATTTCTCTGAGTGATTGGGTGTTGATAGTTTGGCAGTTTTTTTAGTGCAAGGTTCCAATGTGTTGGTATAAGCTGGATTTATTTTGAAGATTTTAATTGCTTCGTGTGCGTCAGGCCTCGGCAGCCGGAACAATTCATATCCTCGCCGCTAGATGGGGGCTTCATTCATTCCATTCCTGACCCGGTCGGAGACTGGAAACAGGCTGTGGATATTCATTTTTCAATTGCTTCGTGCCTTTTGAAATGTAGCATCTGTCACTGTTGTGACTGGTAATTCTGAATAATTTAGTGTTGGTATCCTGGGAGAGATTTTGTTGGCGGTAGCATTTTGAGAGATATAGACACGTGTTGTTAGTCGAGGAAGTTGTGGATTACAGGATTTTATGTAGCTTCGTGAATTAATGTTTTGGGAACGTTTTGATGACGGTGGTGTTTCGAAGTGTCATGGGTTCGATTTGAGTGTGGTCACGTGCCACCTGGTACATGGTAGGTGAACATTTATGGTTGTTACACACGTTGTTAGTTAGACATGTCTGCAGTTTGTGGTAACGCTGATTAGGGAAATTTTCGGGATTTTGGTTGTCTGTTTTGTGTAATTAGAAGGTGAGCCGCGTGCACTAGGGTGTGTGTGAGTGACACTTGGTGGCTGTAGGGTGTGACGATAGTGGGTGCCCTACCTTGTGTCGTATGTGTGTATGCATTTGTGAAGTGTAGTACTTCATCTTCTGAGGCTCCGTGCCTTTGTGGGGAAGATGTCAAGTAACCTCTGTGGAGTCGTGTTTGGTCCAGAGGGACAGCTCAGGCACCGAGCTGGATGTTGATGATGGGCGTGGCATTTGGGATACACGCGAACTTCTTGTGTACAAGAGTAATTTCTATTTGTGTAGAGCGTGAATGACAGTGCACACTGTTTTAATTATTCACGTTAGGCTTGTGAGCAGCAGTCTCCGTACTGTTTGTCTGGTTCGCAAGTTGCGGTATGAAAGTGTCCTCGTTATTTTAGGATTGTGAACTGCTGTCCTTGTACTGTTTTCGGGTTCACAATTTTGTTGGGAATGATTGTGTATTTTGCGATTATGTGTATGAATCAGTTCGACAGAGCCAGTCCTCCACCTTGTATGTATCCTTGGTTCATGAGTTCAGTTCTCTGCTCAGGAAACCAGGAGTGTGGGTTATGTTTGTGAATTATTCATTGATGGTGGTTAAGCATATTTCTTTTTTTTTGGGAGGGGGGGAGGGTTGTTGTTACCGGGATAATTGCCCGAGGCGGGTTGTAAGTCGAAGGAAATTTGTCAGTGTTAGTGTATTTGCTTGAATCAGTTCTGCAGAGCCAGTCCTCCGCCTTGTATGAGTCCATGGTCCTGAGTTCAGTTCTCAGCTCAGGTGCCGGGAGTGTGATTGTGGGTGACGTGGCTTTACCTTATTTTGGTTTGTCTTGTTGTTAGCATGCTTGTGTGATAGGATGTTGTGGTCTCTGTTCCTCCTTGTCCGTGGAGGCCACCGGGGCCAGTGCGGGTCAGGGGCATGTGAAATTGAGCAAGACATGTAATTGTTTAAATGTAATTGGTGTATGTGTGTGCATATCGAAACGAGCCCTGTGTGAAGCTTTCGGTGCGGTAGGTAACTGATAATGTATTGACTTGAGCTATACCACGTGCGGTATGATAAATGTAGTTTTATGGTGTAATGCTCCGTGCGGCATATTAATGTAATTGTCATTGTGAGTTTAGGAATAGTTACACGCAGTCCTGCTTTCGTGAAGTCGCAATGAAATGGCCCCTCGATTTTGTTAAAGTAAATTCATTTTGAAAAATTGCTTAAAAATATTGGTGGGCAAATTAGTAGGTTCCCTTGAGTTGCGTTTTCTGTAAATTTTGGTTTGGTGTATCTTGGTCAAATTTTGTGGGTACTTGTAAGTTGTTTTGATTGTTCAGGTTAGTTAACGTAGTTATTTTTCTTATTAAGCTTGTTAACGTCAGTCATATCATGTGGTTGGTTGCCCCCTTCGTGTGATTTCATCCTTCAGTGGGCCTTAAATTATGCCCTGGAGCCCCTCTCTCTGCGCAGAACCTTGTTTATGCCCTCAAGCACCCCGTGTGTGACTTGAAGAACTCTTAAGTGAACTTCGATGGCACACTAATAATTCGTGTGATGTTTTTTTAATCCTTCCTGGGATAACTTAATTTGTTTAGGGCTGATTGGCTGGCCTGGAACGCTCGTTCCCTCTAAGGGAACTGTATTTGGACCATACGCTGCTGTTCTGATGTGTATTTCAGTTGGGTCACAATGTGGGACGTGTACTATCAAACTGGGCCCAGGTTGGAATTACCATCTAGGTCCCATGGCATCATTCTACCCGAGGAGTTCTATTTCAAGGTCTGCTGGCGGAGTTAGGAGCAGCCTCTTCAGCTGCCAGGTGCCCAGCAGTCCGCCATCACCCCTGCCTTTCATCTCGCCTTCGTCTTCTTTTGGAGATGGTGACTGTACCGATTTGAAAATCTGTACAAGCCATCTGTATTTTCGAGACGCAGCAAGGACTCGGGAGCGGCAGAACTAATTATCATGGAGACCTGCCCCAAGCCTATTTTCTGCGAGGATTTCACCTCTTTTGTGTCGTACCACTTAAGGTATCAAGCTAATGGCCTGCATGTGAAGGGAGATTTGCTACAAGTTTGAAATCTGTGAACATTTGAGCCCACAGACACTCCTACCCTATTAACATTCCTAGGGCGATTTGACCGGACCCTACTACTAAGGAATATTTTGAAAGAACTTGCTCCTTGTGAACAATCACACTCCCTAACTACGTGGCGTGATTCTGCGTGTCATCCTGGAAACTGCTCATATTCACCCCAATTTGGCGGGTGCGTATGCGCGGACAGCTCGAGCCGGAAACTCCTTGAGCCGAGTGGTTGTCCACTGGGGAGGACAGAACATACTGAGGGCTGGTCACAACTTGACGTGTGAGACATAGGGTCCCGGGAAGCAAACCTGGCTTGAATATAATGCCTTACAGGGGCAACCTCTATGACATAGATTTCCGATAGAACATTTTGATCTGTATAATTAGCATATTTAAAGCCACGTGTCGGTGTGCTATATTCAGATATGAACTGACCTTGTTTAGTTATAGTTGTATGTAACAATTTTGGAAGGGCTTGTAATTTTGGTCATGATGTTATATGTGATTTATTGCAGGGTGGGTTTTCATTGTCTAATTCCTGTTAACTTGGGCGGGGTAGTGGTTTTAAGTTCACCAGAAGGGCTTCACGACACAGTGAGTGGTCTCCGTAAGGGACGTTTCTGATTGCTTATGCAATGTCGTTTTTTGAGATGGTATTAAGCCTATTTTCATGTTGTATTCGTTTCTTTTTTTTTCTTCAGGGGAATAATTCTTTTGAAATTCATGTCTAACCGTAAAATGTATATGTGTGAACTTGCCGTCCGGGCAAATGACTGATTATTTTGTTCATGCATTTAATTAGGGGACTCCATGTGTTCGCTCTTAAATGCTAGGTTAAGAAGTGTGTGGGTTTAACTATAATGTTGTTAGGATATGTGTGTTTTTATGTTAAGTAGTAATGGGACCTATTGTAATTTCATGTAACATCTTCTAGGATTTTTATAATACAGTACATTTATTTTGGGAAGTTTAAGCTTCAGTCCTTCCGCTCCCCAAGCTAGTCTTGCCTGTGTCCCATACGTTTTAATCTTAACTTAATCAGGGTGTTCTCAACACTATGAAAACAGGAACACTCTCTCCCTGGGCTTTCGCGGTGAATTCCGCTGGCCTGGTGAGCACCGTGATTTGGGAAAGTTTCTCGGTTTTCTTCATAATTTACTTCTGGTATACATATTTTATTATTTTTTTAAGAGTAGAGTGGGGAATAGCGGTACAGTTACGAATTGAGAACCACACCACTAGAACTCCCAACCAGTCAAGAAATTTAGCAAAACATATTAGGTGTGTCACTTTAGAGTCGTCAATAGCATCTTCTCCCATAATTAAGAAGATATTTTTTGTGAAGTATTTTTAATACGGAGGTAGGGTCAGTCCAAATAAAGAATCATTATTGGCCACATAATGAGACGTCCAGTTTTAACAGAAATTGTCGTAATATTAACCTTTAAAAACAAAATATTGGTCAAAGCTTACTTTCTATTTAAAATACAATCCATAGAATGGCCTATGATATACAGGGTGTAACAACTGTGAATATGTGGGTAATCTCCGGTGAACTCACCCACATCTGTTCTGGTTGCAACCAGAAACTTGGGGGTGTTAGCACCCAGATTTTGGCGCACAGACTGGTCCCAGGGGGTTGATCCCCATAGGGAATCAAAGTTTAAGATTTGGGTGTTTGACCACCCTGTTGTGGGTTTTTGCGTTTATAACCCATGACCAGTTCTCCCTCCCCAAATGCCACCGACCTCCGATCACGGGCCGTCACAGTAGGCGCTACCCAGGCAGGGCAAGGCCCACCTAGCTTGGAAGGCATTGCCCGGGGATCCGATGTTTTACGATGTCGTATCGGCTTGTACCCTGCGGCATATACTGGATTTTTCGGCTCTGACATTCGGCTGGGCGGGGACCTGCGCAGTCAGGCGGGTACTACTGTACGTATACATGGCGCACCCACCTGTCGGCTTGGCCAAGACCAGACTGGCTTTCGACCGTTGTCGCACACGTAAGCGGCCCATTCCATAATAGCACCCACATATAGAAGTTTTGAGTGCCAAAACCTGAAAGCATTAACGGAAAGAAATGCGATATAATCTAATGATATTTATATGCACGGATGTATCTTGGAGCTGACGGTCAAACCCTTGAAAGAGGACCTATCCGAGAAACCCTTTTAGTCGCCTTTTACGACTGGCAAGTATTACCTTGGGTGTAGGCCCTATTTGATCCCTCCCACCCACCGGGGATTCAATTCACAAACCAACGCAGTTTCCTTAAAGTATCGCCAAGGTCTCCCCCTTTTTAGTCGCCTCCTAAAGGCTGGGGATACCGTGGGTGTTTTCGAAACCCCCCACCCACAGGGGTAAGGTACGGTAAATACCATACAACAGATAATTAACTAAAAAATGAAATGTACTGTATGTCTACTCATTGTTCCAGTTTCAACGTAGGCCAGGGATGAGGCGCATATTTTTTCTACTTAATGGGATGCTTAGTGTTGAAATGGATTTCTTCATTCCAACCTCATAAGACGGGTTATGAAGAGAAGAAATGAATGGAACTGGGTAAGGAGCTAGAAGGAAGCACTCATGACCTTGAAATTGGGAAATCATGGCAAATGATTTCACGGACATCTCACGGAGTTTGAAGAAATTCATCCACCGAACACAGGAGAGCCTGGCATCGTTGTCATTCCAGCAACAGCTTCTGCACGGTAAACTTCAGATGACTAGCACTGTACCATGACCGCAGCTAACTAAATTCTAACAATTGTGTCCTTGACAACTCTCTGCCAGCCCTCCACGTTCAAGGTAATTTGAACTACAGTACTGTACATGATATTGTTGATTGCAGAATTTATTACATGACCTATTGATCTATTCTGATATGGCCCTGCATATGCCACCTATGTTAGGTTCCTTACCGTGTGGATTGAAGTGTGTCTCTTCATATCTTCTCTCCGAATACATTTAGCTGTGCAAATCCTCAGCGGCGAGAAGCCCTTCTCGGGTAGATATGCAAATGATACACGAAGAAGACTTCCCACCACTCAGGATCAGCTTTCCAGTCTTCAATTTTTTACCAGATGTAATATTGGTGTAATGGTTTCTGGAAATCCCGAATGCGTAAATATTGCTTACAACAGGATCCAATGTATCTGGACATATAAGGCTGTATTTATCTATATAAGTTACTTAACTTACGGTAAATACCATACAACAGATACCGTATTTACTCGGATATAGGACCCCCATTTTTTTTTACTAAATGATAGTTGCGAATTTGGAGGAGGGTACTATAGATGCAAACTTCGCAAACATTATTTTGGGAAAGGGAGAGCGTAAAAATAAGCTACTTTATTTTGATGCTACTTAGTACAATATATGTAATAAAAATAAACGAAGTTCCCATCTTTCATCAGTGAAGATCGTGACCCATTATTTCTGTAATACTATTCCCGTTTTTCTATGGGGTCGGGGATGAGATGGAACGTGGCCCGTTGCCATTCCTTGTTTCGAAATTCACTATAGTAAAGCCATCATTACCTCTGACTTGACGTTTCAGTGTTACCCTAGAGTTATCTAGCGGTCAGAAGGAATATCACTTTAACTAGCCAATCACAGGAAGTCATTCAAATCCATGTATCACGACAAATAGAGTTCCGTTCGCGATGTCGCGAATTTGCCAACGAAACTGTAGCCTAGCACTGAAACGTCAAGTCGGAAGTAATGATGGATTTACTATACCGAGAGTAGACTGGTGAGCGTATGTCGGCCGGTCAGCCATCTCTCGAATAGCGTGAGTCATAGCCCGTACGCACAGAACAAACAACAGAGACTTCATTCTTCAGACAAGGTCATGCCTGGTAAGCAACAGAGCTTGCGTACGATTGAAACACAGCAGCGTATGTAACGGACTAGTGCGCAAATGTGCTATGAGCTGAGTATGCCATGAAATGTCTCAGAAGCCCGAGACAGACAACGCTGTCATAATCAGAATAACGATAGTAAAGAATTCATCAATTTCCAAGAATGTTGTATTTTGATTCTCAATAATTAACGAGGGGTACTATAAGCTTTTTCCAAGAATTTTAAATTTTGGCTCTCGAAAATTAAGGGGGGGGGATTGTTACTATAGGCGATGGAGCCGTAAAGTCGAGTACATACCATGAAATGTATGTCGATTCATTTTTCCCGTTTGAACGTGGGCCTGGGATCAGGTACATATAATTTCTATGTATTGGGTGGTTTAAGGGTCAAATGCAATTCTTGATTCCAACCTCATAAGAGTTATGAAGAGAAAAAATGAATGGAACTTGACAAGGAGTTAGAAGGAAGCAGTTGGGACCTTGAAAATGGGATACCACGGTAAACAATTGCACGGACATCTCACGGAGTTCGAACCAATTCATCCACCGAATAAAGGACAGCCTAGCATTATTGTTGTACCGATGGTACGACCAACCACGGCATATTCAGGATATTCTTCACCCTGAAAATAAAATATGAAACATTTCCCCCCAAAATGAACTATTTGGAACTATAATGCGAATAATTTAAATTGTGCAAATATGAACTTGTGTGGCAACCTGTATGCCACGTGTAAAAATCCTCCAAGCATGTTCCCAGGTACCGTGGGAGATTGAGCCTGATATCACTAGCGATAGCAATAAATTCCGCGCCAGTGTTCAGGGAGCATTTGTTATATTTCCAAGCTACCAAGGAAGGTACAGACATTTTATAACTTGCTTGTGGCAAAACTTCCGGTTCAACGAACTTTGCTGTGGCGCGCCTGATTTGACTTGAGCTGGCGCAAACACAATCGGCTGATGTGAGGGCCTGCTATTCATTCGACATTTCTCTTCAAATTGAGAATTACGTGTCTCAAATCTCGAAGACCCAAAAGCTTAGCGTGTGCATTGGGAATGGGGAGGCTCGGATACCTCCCCGATTATGAAGAAGGAAGACACTGTGAGTAAAAGAAAAAAAAAACACTCGACTGACTTCAAATTATGATATTGTTGATTGCATAATTTATTAGAACATGACCTTAGGATATATTCAGCGATTGCCTCGCATATACTACATATGATTGGTTCCTTACCGGTGTCGATTAAGATGTCTCTTAAGATTTTCTCTACAAGTATGTGTAGCTTTGCAAACCCTAAGCGGCGAGAAACCATATTCTTGTAGATTTGCAAATATTACCTGAACATGGCTTCTCGCCGATCAGCTTTTGTGTCTTCAATTTCTTTTTATATTTTATAGCAATTTTTCTTCCCGATGTAATATGGGTGTATAGTAAGTTATTCCGGTAATCCCGAATGCGTAAATCTTGCTTACAACAGGATCCAATGTATTGAGACCGGAATGCAATCGTGATTTAAGCATATAGTCTCATGTGAAATCGGGACGCCTGCATTTACAAGACAGAACATCTAGAAATTATTTGGCGGTATCTTTGATATGTGATGGGATGGATAGGTATGTGCCTCAGCCGAAGTTTCGCCGGATTAAAGCCATAAAACCTAAACCTAAGGATGGCACGAACATAGTTGAACGAACTTCAAGTCCAAGGGAAACGCCGGTTGACGGTTAGCAAGAGGGAAAGTTTCTACCAGCAGTTTGCAAGTGTAGAGGCAGATTGGCGATAAAGGAGAGGAGATATCAGGGCACGCCCATTTATAAAAAATTGGAGAAGTAAGTTGAGAGTGGCATAGCCAGCACAATCAGATTCTTAGGCTCTCATAAATGCCCGAAAAAACAAAACAAAAGTCAAAAATTGAATGAATGAGTGTTATTTTAATCGGAAAGTTGGTGGGGGCGGAATATTTGAAGGAGCCAACCAGAAGGAAGGATGCTACCCACGCGTCTGAAGCCCGCGAAAATCAGCGTCAATGGAATTAATCACGGAGCTCCATCATATAAAATTGGGCAATCGATTTTTTAAATTAAATTACGTCAATGAGACATATGGAAAGAGAGAAGAAGATTGAACTACGTCTTGTTGTTATCATAATATTTTTATGGATTTTGGATTCAGAAATCCCCCTCTCCAGGGCAAATTGCCGCGGATCCTTTATAGGGCTGGCCAGATTTTAGTTCAGACAATCTTTCTCGAACGAGGGTGCCGCGCAAGCTCGCGCTGATCTGTGTAGTGCAAAGTGCAAATTTGCACAAGTCCATTTTTCACAGTGTCTTGTCTTTAGGAGGCGACAGCTAATGAAGCTTCGCGCCCCTGATAGAATACTTTTCAAGTAATATTATAAATCAGCCGCGCTGCTCTGTGTTTTTGATTTGTCATGGAGGTGCGAACATCTACGTGTGAACTCAGTATACTACAAAGCCATTGTTTATTAGGCAGAGACGTAAATCGTGTACATGTGTTACGTCATGTAAGTACGAACGGTCGGACATCAACACGCGAAGTGTCGGGAATGGTAGGAGTAGCCATCCGAGTTATTAATATAAGTAAGCAAGTGGCGTCAGGAACTGCCCGGACAAATTCTGGTGAACTGAGTAGCCTGGACAGAAGTTATAGGCAAATTAGGGCCGGCCGTGTGCAAAAGCCGCTCGCATAAGTGTCAAAGTAGTTCACGGTGGTCATTATTATGCATGAATGCTAATATTAATATCCATTCTGCCCAAGAACATCAAGGATGCACAGGAAGGAAGTCGTGATCATTAGGGCCATACCAATTAGAATGATGCAGCTGACCAAATCGACATGAAGTCCAGCATGAAGTAGAGAGAACGTGTGGGCTGCCAACATGAGGACGGTACCACGAACAGGGCAGGGATGAGTACCTCACAATTATATTTATTATTATTATATAGCTGGGATTGCATCGGCAAG
Organism: Meconema thalassinum; assembly: GCA_946902985.2. NCBI lineage: Eukaryota > Metazoa > Arthropoda > Insecta > Orthoptera > Tettigoniidae > Meconema > Meconema thalassinum. The sequence goes on along the minus strand of OX336389.2, from coordinate 1,464,622,221 downwards.
CATAGCGGAATAATAGTGTCGATATTTACATAGATAGTTTTTGAGTAATTTGTTTGTCGTTAGCGCAGCACGGTCATCGCATTTGTATTCATGTTTACTTGATTTTTCTTTCTGAGAGTACGTTTGTTTAAGAATTCTTTTTGTTGCATCAGCGTTGTTTAATGTAAAAGTGAGGCTAGTTCGTTGATGGCATTATCAATACCGTGACAAGCTTGAAACCAAGATGCTAGACGCGAAACTTTCAAGGCACAATTCCCTTTTCTAGGGACCGATTACAGTTATAAACCTCACGCTTTTTGCCAGGATAGTGAACAATAAAACTAGTTTATTGACATATATTACGAAATCGAGACATGCGTCAATAAAAAATTGTCTGATCTTGCTAATTTTCAAAATTCTATTATCTCTTTCCAGGACCTATTAACACTATGACTGATACTATGTACCACGAAAGAGGAATCCAAAGCAAGTTTATTAACATGACTTTCAAACATGACAGACATAAAACCAATATGACTGGCCCAATTTTACTCTCCTCAGGACCTTTTATAGCTGCAAACGTAAATGTTTATTCAGCGACAGAGTGCTATAAACAACAGCTTAATGATACAACTTTCAAAATCGTGACAAGCACCAAACCAAGTTGGCAGCCGTGGGAATAAACAAAATTAAATTGCCTTTGCTCCCGAGTTCTTACAGCTATTGCCCTATTACCCTAAAATCTAGTCCTATGATGGAACGACTGTAAGGAAAAATTCCAATCATAATCGTACACGGGGATAAATCACCCTTCAAATGAAACAAACAGCAACAGCAAAACTAACATGGCAGTAGCTTAAGTGTACAAAATGAAATTGCCTTTGCCCAGAACCTATTTCAGCTCGAAGCCCAACATTCTTAATCATAATAGAAGACTATGAGATTGTTCAGAAAACCCTACAGCGTAGCCGTGTGCGTTAAATCGCACACCTCTACACTTTATCACTTCTGACCGAATTCTGCTGCTTTGTGGCATTGTTGTTTATTTACCATCCTCTCAACTTCCTGAACCATGATCGTGTTTTTATCCTCATTCTCCTGCAAAATCTCAGAAACTGCCACATTGCCAAAAAAGTTTCCATTCGCAGTTAACAAGTTTTCGAAATATTCCTGCCATTTCGCATTGCACCCATGGCATAGGCCTATACGATGAATTTCCGAGAATTATCCAAAACACTACGGTACTCATTTATATTACTCCTCCGGTTTCTATAATTCTTTATAACTCTCCAATACGACCTTTCTGCCACCTGACCTAACGTTTCCGATTTATCTCCAAGTTCGTTGCATGATACCCTTTCGTACTCCAGTATTATTTGTTTGATTGTTTTCCGTACTACTAGCCTACATAAAGCTCTGTGTGTGCCGGATTCTTTGTTTTGTAAGCCTTTTTTTTATCAGGTTTGCTTTTTATCATAACACACTGTAGCGATTAAAAAAAAACAAATAAAATTCCTTGAAGTTTATGAAATTAAATAGATTCAATAATTCAATGATTAATTTATCATTAATAATAATAATTATTATTATGATTATCCGTCATAAACTCAAATCGATATCACTAAATTTAATTAATTGCACGTGCGATATAATCAGCGTTAACAACAATTTGAAGTTCGGGTTGTTTCATTTATTCTGGACTCACTCGTTGGGAAGTAACTCCACACTCATCGTAAAACTTCACTAGATTCTTTTATCTCTTGTAAAATAATGTACGGTATCTTACTTTTCTGAATATTTCCGAAATAATAATAATAATAGTAATAATAATATCGTATGGCCTCGGGTGCCGGGTGCAAGCATTGTTATTTGACATTCAAAGGGTAGCTTGCATGTCGAATTTCGTTGTTCCTAGAAGCACTATGAAAGACAAGGAGGTTAGATATCTAAGCTTTTCGAACACTATTGCGCTTTCTAGTAGAGAAATGAGGAACTTTGAGTAAGCGGAAACTCCCGAGATTAATTTTGCCATTATGAACACGGCCTACTGAATTCAAATGGGTTCTTTGACACGCCAAGATAGTATGACACGGTGTCGTAATTTTTGCCGCCTTTCAAAAATCACTTACCACGGCCAGGATCAAACCTGCAAGCTTGGAGTTAGTAGACCGACACGTTGACCACTCACCCACCGTAGCAAGCATTTCCGAAATTAACAACCCGAAATTAAAATGGTTGTTGGCATGAAACGAGTCCGTTAACCCACGTTAGCCAGGAAAGGGAAAGCGGTTGGATATGAATAGTCAGCCGGAAAGCGCGGAAAGACGCGAAAAACACACAATAAAAGTGCATGGTTTAGTAATAGAAAATGTTTTCGTAATTCATATAAACTTTGTGTTTGCACCTCACGTACAGTATGTTTAAAGTTTCTAGTTTTTTGAAGTGTCTACACACAATACCAATTTGTCATGCCTCATCCTCTCACGATAACGAAACCATGAGGTAACCGCTCACTTAATCCCCAACAACTTGGCTTGATTTTAGTCTTATGCCCAGAAGTAGACTGCTGCAAGCGGTGTTGCCACCTGATTTCTCCTAAACCACGCACCTTTTCACGTCTTTCGGCATTCTCTGACCAGAGGAATCGTACTTTCGCAACTGCCTAATCAAACTTCACCCATCCTGTACGTCCAATTTACTCTCATCGAGGATGGTGCAACTCAAAGACAAGATAACACCTTAGTGAATTCTTCACCCACATTGAAGCATTCGTCAACATGAATGCAGACAAGCCACTGTATTTGGAGTCCCGGAATACCTATTTCAATTACAGCCGCTAATAATGACAATTTCATACACACAACAAAATCATACAGGTTATCAAGCGGATTCGTTGTAACTGACTACGTTAAGTCACGATCAATATCGAGGACGCTATACGCTAAGAGCATGTCGAGGTCCGTTCATTTGTATGCGTGAAACCTGTGATATCGTGTTGTAAAACATAAAGTGCGCAGCCCTATTTTTTACATGATTTTACTGATTGATTTTGACCTTGTGTTTAACATACAGGACAGCCTTGGTCGGAATGTTAAGGTAGTTGCGCTCTTAAGTAACGTGAAAGAAACCGGTAAGGGGGCGACAGAACCTCCCCATATTTCATGGTAAGTTTATGACTTCGAACGATTATTATTGTTACGGCTGTGAGTTTGTTTCATCGCTCGCCGCATAAGTCACAACTGCCCCAGGGCTGGGCTGTGCTCTGCCTCAGTGTATTGCGTGCGCCTTATGCAACAGGACTACTAGGACAAGGGGATGGTCCAGAATATTCGTGACTCAGCCAGTGATGGAAACCTCGAGAAGCCGTGAACCCTGGATGGGTCTAGAAGCATTTATTGAGTCACCGGCCTGCTATGTAAGAGCGACCTGTCAAGCAGTGTGTGTGTGTTTTCGAGCTAGTGCGAGCGTTTATCCTGAGCGACAGAAGTGTGGTGACGTGACTTGCGAAACCCCTAGTGAAGCCGATTCTCTTGACATCGAGGGAGTGAGAAGCATACAGGGGACTGCCTGTGTTTTGAGCGAGTGTGATTTCACTGAGCGACAGAGGTATTGTGGCGAAGTGCCGTGCGAGTTACGAAATCCAGTGACATTGTTTCCAGCTTGTGGACAGCGAAGCAGCGTGTAGCAGGTTATCGTAAGTAACTGTAGTTTGTGTACATAAGGAAGATGTGCAGGTATTCCACGGGTCTCATTAGTGGAGGATTAGCTGCATGACTAAGTGAAAGGGGCAAGAGCGCTCCATAAGGAAGAGACTTGAGGAAACTGGAGTAAGGTTCTAATTGCTTGTAATTGCTTTTGAGTGGTGTATCCTTCTGGCCGCAATAAAGTTAATTATTACTTTAAAGGAACAATCTGTGTTGTGCTTCAACCCACCGTAATCCAGTTAACAAAAGTGCCACTAGGGGGGTGGCACGTAACATTATGAATGACAGTGAAGTACAGTAATATACAGTATATATGTGCACAAGGAAGCCTCCGTGGCTTAGGCGGCAGCACGCCGGCCTCTCACCGCTGGGTCCGTGGTTCAAATCCCGGTCACTCCATGTGAGATATGTGCTGGACAAAACGGAGGCAGACAGGTTTTTCTCCGGGTACTCCGGTTTTCCCTGTCAAAATTTCATTCCAGCAACACTCTCCACTATCATTTCATTTCATCTGTCATTCATTTAATCATTGCCCCAGAGGAGTGCGTCAGGCCTCGGCAGCCGGCACAGTTCATATCCTCGCCGCTAGATAGGGGCTCTATTCATTCCATTCCTGACCCGGTCGGAGACTGGAAGCAGGCTGTGGATTTTCATTCATATATGTGCACAAGTAGCAGGAATAGGACGAAGAGTTGCTGTTAATGCATTTTAGGTGCTTGGCACATCATGGCCATCAGTCCCGCGTAGGCCTACTGTATGGGTTGAATTTGTCCGATAAAGCATGTTTCTGTGGTAAATTAATAGTGTGTGTGATCTAGAGTTGGGGTAGGCGACCCGGAACTTCAAATGAAGTATCATCATGGAATTGCCGATGTGGAAATGACCGGGGGAATACCGCATTTATAATGGCCGGTGTGAGGGCTGGGATGCAAACCCTCGATGTCCAGACATTCAGTTCCCAGCTGCAGTCGTTGTGCGTAATATAACAATAAGATCTGTTTTTTTCAACGGAGGAACAAATTAATGGAGTGTGACGAGAGGTTCTCATCAAGGTTCGGGACGTAGATTCTCTGTCCTCGATAGTCACTATAAGACCCCGAAATCGTTAAAAGTTGCCTAGTGCGCCCGATTTTTTTGTTTCTTTCTGGTTGTGTGAGATGCCGCAGCTCATCACCATTGATCTACGGATAGGATTGTCAATTAACTTTAGGCGAAAAACGTCATGCGGCGTGCCTTTGCAACTGGCATTTCAAAGCAGCATCTGTGATGATACCATGTTAAGGATGACATAACCTGGAAACACTTTGCAAGGTGGTCGCATAAAAAAAGACACTACAGCAAGAGAACAAATGGTCGCAATAGTTCAAAAGAGGACGAAGCACACCACAGACAAGTGTTCACAGATGTATCACACTTTAATTGCTCCGTAAAAAGTCTCAGGCTTAGACAACATGAGCTGCATTAGTCTCGAAGTAGACACCACAAGTTGTCATTAGGCTATATAATGCTATCACGCAGTCAGTTCTGAATAAGCGTAAGTATGTTTTTAATTCCAAATGCTTTGTTTTACTCGCTATTGAATTATTGGATCCGGTGTTTCAACTGGTCAAGCCGAGAAACATAACGCATAAAACGTGAAATTTTATTCTATGCTCATTAAATGCTAGCCTATCTGTGCGATAACAGTGTATTGCGTATGTGATTTTAGAATAGTTAATCCATGTCCATATGGTCTTAGTTACTCGTGTTACAAGAATAAAATGGCTCAGTCTTTGCGTCTCTAAAACAATAGTAGTAGGCCTGATACATATCCGAGATGTAATGGCTTTCCTGTGAGTAATGTGCCGGCAGTCGTTGTGACAGTCTGCGTGCATACGTAATGTCAACAGTGGAACATGCGTCATATGTAGTCAGTGTTTTAATACAACGGTCTAGTGATCTATTGTATGTTTTTTAGCGTATGGCTTTTAGAGCCGGGAGTGTCCGAGGACATATTCGGCTCGCCAGTTTGTAGCTGCTTCTAGGCGGACACCCATGGGGTGAGCTACAAGTATCGTCACGTGTGGAGTGTTGTCTGAGGAGGGAAGTTTGAATGTAAGGACAAGGAGTTGGAAGGTAGTAGCTGTGGCCTATAGTTAGGGACCAACCCCGGCATTTGCCTGGTAGGAAGATGGGAAACCACAGAAGACCATCTTCAAGGTTTCCGGCGGGGGAATTCGAAACTCCTCGCCTCCCGGATGTGAGCGACTGCCAGCGGCCATGCCGTAACGACCACGGCTAACTCACCCGGTATCTATTGTATGCAAATGTAAGATGTATAGGTGATACCAACTGTCAATCTGAAGTTCAAGGCTGGAAGCGCTTCTAAAGGCATTGCAATTTTGTGTTGGTGGAGAGTTATGAGTGGTTAGTTCATGTTCATTACAATTCGTGAATAAATGAATAAAATAATAAATAAATAAAACTATAGGATACTTTATCCAATATTTCATTAGGTCATTCCGTGATTTTTTTCCATTCCTTTCACTCGTGAATAACTCGTGAATTTTCAATTTTGCCTTAACTTATGAATTCTAATGCACTAGCCGGAAAACCCACGATTGCATTCTCCATTGGAAACAATTCAAGATTTTACAACGTAGCTTATAACCTTTCCAGTCGGGTTGCTAAGTTTATAGAGTTGTCTACCCCCCTTCTCTTTGTCAAGTATCCTTCAAGTGCCCAAAATGAAATCGAGTGGTATTTGTTTTAGACTCTTGTGCTTTAAAATCGCAGGTAGTGCTTTTCCTACGAATTTTGTGTTTAGATGCCAGCTTTTCTTCCTCTGAATTTAATGCCGCAAATTTATGTTTGACATTTTTTTTTTTACAACAATCAACAAAATTATGATAAGAATTAGCATTAATGTATTCAAGAATTTCCTCTCGTCGCTCAAGAATTGTCTGCATTTTACCCAATTTTTTGTTTGTTAATGCTGCTGTCTTAGTGTACAGAGGCCTATCACGCCTACAGCTAATAACCTAGTTTGAACAACACACATGTACGCCGTTTGCAGGCATTCCTCTTTGAAGTGAACTTTTCTTGTTTTTATTCAAATATAGTGTGTATTGCAAGTATGAGTCAAGTATACTTCTCCTTTCGTGTCAGGAATACGCTCTAAATTACATTGGATCAATATTAGGCCACATTTGAAACAGTCTGCAGTCTTCAAATTGTTCTTTTTTTAGACTGTTAAATTATCTCTCAATCTGAGATGATGAACCGGGGACTGCAATGCCGTTTTGAATTTTCTTTTTATCTATTACGACGCTGTTTCTGTTATTATTAAATCCTAAATTTGAACGTCTCGAATATAATTTTTCACCATTTCATATTGATATATTACATCAAAATAAATCGTAGTTCCGCCCCTTAAAACAACAATAACTAACATCAAAATAAACCTCCTGAACTGTGTCCAATCATCAATGTCCTAAAGGAGCTTCATTGATTTTTGTCAGTTTTAATAATAATAGCGTTTTCTAAAAATTAAAAAAATGCCAAGTAAATACAGTAAATAGATTCCAAAAATGATAACGTGTAAAAAAAGTCTATCTTTTTTAGGTTATATAGAATAAATTGTAGCATTAATATCTGATTGAATTTACAATTGTTATGTGTTTCTTCCACTTATTTTCGCTCATGTAGTAGTAATTGCATATCGTATGTACAGGCCAGTTTTCACTTGTTTGTTCTTCATGTTACGAGCTACACCCTATAACAGAATCTCAGCTGATATTATTTAAATTATATTTGTAAAGACCTTTATTCGAAATTGAACTTTCAACACGTAGGCATCCACACGGAGAGTTTCTGATGCAGCCACATTACAGTGTATCAAAGCCTACTACGTTAGAATTTTCACCTGACGACGGGCCGATATAATGAATGTGTGGAAAGAAGAGATTGTGTATTGTAATAGGCTATACACAAACCTCGTGAGTCGATGTCAATATAATTCTGACATAATGTGTACGGTACTCGACAACAGTTTTTGGTTGTTCCCTGTTGCCTTTAACGTTAACATTACTTCATTTATTTTCGTGGAACATTTGTGACTTGTATTTCTATCCCATTTATCTATTTTATGTACTGAAAAATACTTTTAATCAGTCACCTAGGACATCCAAGGCAAAAGGCAAAAGCATGGTTGGCTAACTTGGATGTCGTGGGTGTAGAACATCTGCTTTTGTGAGCCGACCTTCAATTTGAATGACACTTTCATGCGGTAGGGTGTAAATATCATGGTTGTTGATAACAAATTGAATTTCACCATTGTTATTTAGTCCAGGTGTTTGAGCTTGATAGGAATGCGGATCAATTCTTACCACCCCTTCTTGCTCCTCGATGCGGTTCACCACTTCTAGGATAGAATTCATCACGTGTGTTTACGTGGTAACACAGATGCTGTAAAATCTGCTTGTCCTTACGTGTTAACGTGTATCCACGTGGCAAACAACTAACACCATTCCTAGACGGTGATGTTGCTTTATACACCAACTTCATAGTGGCTTTAGAACCATTTTATAAGTCACCGGTGTGCGGGAATCTAGTTGAATCAGTTGTTGGTCTCTAATGACCAGTCTTAAAGTTATATTACTAATATGATCAACACCCACAGAATAAAAAAGCACCACTGGAGGGTTTTCACGAATAATACAGCCAATAGACGATGTCACAATAAAATCATAGAGTGAATGCGATGTCTCTTGATTCGTGTACACGTTGCTAATAATATTACATGTCGCCGACACTTGATCAATCAATCAATTTGACTTCATGGTCTGATTCGTGTTTTTTGTTGGGTTCCGACTAGGGCCGTCTGTTACTTTTAATCGACTAATTTCAGATAACGATTAATCGGTGATCGAAACAGAACAATCGATTAATTGTCGCAAATAACGATTTATGAATTGTTCGGTTTTTTTGAGTGATCAATTAATCGGTTTTTGATTTGTTTTGTCGATTAATCAATGTATTTCGCACTTTTAACTACGCTCTCACAGAATCAACCAAATATGAGTGGCTGGGTCCGGTCTTTCTCCTTCTTCCGTTGCCTTTGGGGCGGTCCCTCTCCTCTTTACCTTACCTGGCTCTGCTTTCTTCCGGGTCCCTTAATTCTCGTTCTTTGAGGGTTGACGGCAATTCTTTTCCCCCTGTCTTTTGTTTCCCGTACTCTTATTCCTGCTTTACATTTCCTCTTCTAGAATGTGGATGTGTGGTTGGTTTTAGTTGTAAGTATGTAGTTAGTCTGTTTATTAGATATAGTTCATTGCTCCAATATACTGTGGTGTGTGAGTGTATCCGGTGGCAGTTGCATTGTTTATTAAATATAGTTCATTGTTTCATTAGACGGTGATGTGTGAGGGTGCATGTGAGTGTGCCTGGTGACAGACTGTGTTCGTGGTAGTATTTTGTTGTGGAACTTTGTATGTTTTCGTTACCGGTAGTAGAATTTTGGAATTTAATTGTTAGTAGAAGATTAGTATTTTTGTTAGTAGAATTGCTCTATTACTTTATTCTGAAAGGGAGTAGCAGTCTTTCGGAATCAATTCTTTACTTGTCTTATAGACGGTTAAGATATTCATAACCTTAGCCAACTAATGGCTACTCTGCATTCTGCTGCACGGCTCAAAGCAATGGGAAACTACAGCCGTAATGCTATTCCAGAGGATATCCACCTCTCGGTGCATAATTACAAGTGATGATGGGCTCATCCCTTGAAAAATTCCAATCCGGTGGTAAACTAGTCCCCCGTTCGGATCACCGGGTAGGGACTACTCGAGAGGGGGTTAACATCGCAGAAGTGACAAAGAGGAAATATGAAATTCTACGGATCGGAGCGTGGAATGTTAGAAGTCTGCTAGGGAGTGGAATATTTGAAAACTTAGAAAGGGAAATGGATAGGTTGAGGTTGGATTTGGTTGGGATTAGTGAAATGCGCTGGCAGGAACAACAGGACTTTAGGTCAGGAGACTATAGGGTCATTAGCACTAAATCAAACAATGGCCAAGCAGGGGTTGGTCTTATATTGAGTAGGAAACTTTGACGGCGGATGGATTATTATGCGCAATGTAGTGAACGGATTATTGTAGAAAAAATCAATACAAAACCCACGTGCACCATAGTGATACAAGTCTATTTGCCTACCAGTCAAGGTGATTATGAAAATGTTGAAAAGGTCTACGAAGAAGTAGAAGAAATTCTGAGGTATATCAAGGGTGATGAAAATGTTATAGTAATGGAGATCGGAATGCTCTGGTTGGAAAATGAAGAGAAGGGAAGATAGTAGGAGATTTTGGATTAGGTGAAAGGAATGATCGAGGAAGCAGGCTGATGGAATTCTGCACCGAGCATGAGTTGGTCATAGCTAATACCTTATTCAGTAACCACAAAAGAAGAATATTCACATGGATGGGACCAGGAGATACAGGGCGTTGCCAAATCGATTTCATTATGGTAAAGCAGAGGTTTCTAAACCAGATTTTGGATTGTAAAACATATCCCGGTGCTGACAAACTCTGACCACAATCTGGTTTTTAAGAAATGCAGATTAATGTTGAAGAAACTGAAGTAAAGTCAAAAGCCAAAAAGGTGGGCAATAGACAGACTGAAAGAGAAGGATGTAAACGAAATATTCAAGAAGAGTATGAAGGAAGGACTAACGAAAAACCCTAAACAAACTTCAATTGCAGACGAACGGGCACTTTAGAAGAATGAAATAACAATATCCGCAGAAGAAAACATTGGTAGGAAAGGAAGAATAGGTAGAAAACCGTGGATCACTCGGGATATACTAGAATTGATGGATGAAAGGCGGAAACACAAGAATGTAAGAGATGATAAGGGGAAAGCTGAATACAGACGTTTGGGAAATGAGGTTAACAAGAAGTGCAAGGAAGCGAAAGAAGAATGGCCCAAAGAGAAATGTGCAGGTATAGAAAACTGTCTGAAATTAGGAAAAGTAGACACAGCTTATCGAAGGATTGAGAATACTTTTGGGGAAAATAACATAAGTGATGTAATATTAAGGACACAAAAGGAAAGCCTCTAACAGATAGGGAAGAAAATGTTGAGAGATGGAAAGCTGACATAGTGTGTTTGGATAAGGGATAGGAGATTGAGAATCATGTAATGGAAAGGGAGGAGGAAATTGATGAGTATGCAGAAGTAGTTTTAAGATCGAGATCAGAATTTGACAGAGCATTGGAAGACTCTAGCAGAAACAAAGCACCAGGCATAGATGATATACCGATTGAGTTGCTACTCTGCATAAGAGATGCAGGTCTGATCAGGTTATATCACTTGGTGTGTAGGATTTATGAGACAGGTGAGGTACCCTCTGATTTCAAGAAGAATGTTATCATCCCTATACCGAAGAAAGTGGGAGCTGACAGATGTGAAGATTACCGTACAATCAGCCTGATTACTCATGCTTCAAAGATCCTGTCTAGAATAATTTACAAGAGGATGGAAAGCAAGATAGAAAAGCTGAAGGATATGAGAGAGAAGCTGGTATTCAGAAAGGTGTAAGGCAAGACTGCAACTAATCACCCATACTTTTCAATCTTTACATTGAACGAGCAATGAAGGAAATTGGAGAAAAATTTAATGTGTGAGTGAAGATTCAAAGAGAAATAATTTCAACTCTGAGATTTACCGATGACACAGTCATCTTGGACGACACGCCTGAGGATTCGAATTAGTTTTTAATGGTATGGACTCCGTCATGAGGAAAGAATTCATGATGAAAATTAATAAATGTAAAACAAAAATATTGGAATGCAGCCGAAATAAGTCAGAAACATCTATGGACATCAAATTGGCAGGTGAAAAACTAAAGGAAGTAGGAGACTTCTGTTACTTAGGAAGCAAAATAACCAGTGATGGACGAAGCAAAGAGGATATAAAAAGTAGGTTAGCTCAGGCGAGGAAAACATTTCTACAGAAAAGGAATCTGTTGACACCGAATATAGATTCAGGTATTAGGAAGTCATTTTTGAAGGCCTCTGTCTGGAGCGTGGCACTCTATGGAAGTGAAACTTGGACTATTGGTGCAGCAGAAATAGGAGAATTGAAGCGTTTGAAATGTGGCGTTACAGGAGAATGATGAAGATCAGATGGGTAGATAGGGTTACAAACGAAGAGGTATTAAGACTAGTGGGAGAGGAGAGATGTTTCTGGCGACTGCTAATGAAGAGAAGAGATAGGTTGGTAGGACACATATTAAGAAACCCAGGAATAGCAAGCTTAGTTACGGAAGGAAGGGTCGAGGACAAGAACTGAAGGGGTGGACCAAGGTTAGAATATGTTGAACAGATTTCCTCGGATGTAGGGTGTGGTAGCTATGTAGAGATGAAACGATTAGCTCAGGACAGGGAGGCATGGAGATCTGCATCAAACCAGCCAAAAGACTGAAGACTCAAACAACAACGAACTAAGTTACTGGATGGACTTGACAAATTTGCTGCCCTAGGCTGCAATTGAAACCTCTACTTCTAGTTTTCAAGGTAAACAAAAACTAGTAAATCCATAAAGAATTAAACCACCTATACCTGTACCTATACCAGTACTGTTCTTTTCTGTCTTAGATAAATTACATATCCATGTACCTATAACTTCAATACCTGTTAGAGAAATTCGAAGGACCACCACCTTGGATCTTGTAAACAATTGAACGACAATATTCACCAAATTTTAAAGCTCAAAATACATACTTTTTACGCCAAGTATCACTGCACTAAGCAGTGACTAGAGTAGCTGCTCGCATCCAGACCGCATACCCATTATGCAACTCCAACCTGACTATTTTAGAACAATCACATAATCACACTAAGCCAGCAAATTTGAAGGTAAATCACCACTTTCAGTATTTTAACAAGAACCACATATAAGTAACAAATATTGACTAGTTGTGTTAGTTTAACTACTACTGCTACTAAATAAGTGCCCGTACATAGTAAATTCTATCACCCATACTTGTAGACAAGATTTAATAGCCCAATGGCCTGATATCAATCGCTGGGTAAAACACCATGTTGTATTTTTCAATAGTTAGCCAGCGCTGCCCATGGAATAAATGTGGTGGGCAAGTGGGTAATATTTACTCAGTGCTATTTGTGATGATTAAGCATTAAACCTTGGCAGTAGTGACACTCCGTAGTTGCTTGTTGTTCTTCTTCTAACCAGCTGTGAATGTATTATGATTTGTATCATGGATTTGTGTTCTGATTGTATTGAATCTTAATTTCATAATTTGTTTTCGTTTATCGAAAAGTGCTGTGATAGCTGCGCTAGAGTTACCAGTTTCTGTACGCACACAGGTGACGATATTTGTATACATTATACGGCAATAGAATATCAAAAATTTCAAATATCTCGTATAAGTTACTACGAAGTTTGGGCATTAACAACATTGTGACGAATTTGATTTCAAATGGGGATTTACGATCCGTTTTCGTCTTATTAAATATCGGTATTTTGTTGAATGTATAGAATGAATTGGAGATATGCTACTGTCACACTTGTTTCAACGAAAACATTACACATTATTTTATACTGTAGAGAGGAGGGATGAAAACATAGTCTCAAGCCTATCTATAGACTACTAGAAATGACATCCAACACAATCTAATTTCTCAAATCCTGCTTGTTGCAACATATAGTATTAAAATGAGATAAATCGCAATCCAATGTAACTTAGATTCTGTTAAAATGACTCTTGATATGAAAAATATCGTTTAAATAGATAATCTGGTAGCAAAAACAAGACGTTCCGTGAAGAACTATACAGCCTACTTTTCATGCCAATGATTATTCTACAGAATATGAACCTATATAGAATAATGACGAAATTAAGTTGGTAATATCGAAATATCTAATTAGTTCAAAATATACCTGGTATAATGTAGCCTAATAGAGCACTACAGTTGGCAGCTCTGGTGACTGAATATATTCTTAGTTCCATTTCTTAAGGTACAGAATACAAAATTTGGTTGAAGTCCAATGGACGTTACATGCAGTTGGACACTGGATCTATCAGCACGCGTAAAAGCATGTTGCCAACAATGTCATGCGTGTGCTGGTCAGAAATAATCTGAAATATTATGATATCTTGTTGTGCCAATTTTGGATGAACTCCATTCGTTAGTATAGAAGTTACATGTATTTTAAAATTGGACATATCAGCAGGCATAGAATCATGTTGGCAGCACTGCCTTGTATTAATTACTCCAAATTAATCTAGAATGTCAGGTGCTATACGTGTGCAAAGTATAGAGCTGTTGGCTTGCATACTTTCTGATATATTGATATTAGGGTAAAAAAAAATATAGACAGCATTTATTAACAGTTGGCAGCCCTGATTTCTCTTAACAATACTTATAGTCATATCTGTTATGGTACACATAGCACATACGAAATTTGGTTGAAATCCAACTGATAGTATAGAAGTTACATGTATTTAAAAAAATACTATCTGCAGACTTATAATCATGTTGGTAGAACTGACGTATATAAGTTACTCCAAATTAATCTAAAATGTCAGAATATACGTGTGCATAGTTTAAAGCTGTTGGCTTGCATACTTTCTGATATATTGGTATTTGGATAAAATAAATAAATAGAGAGAGCAATTATTAACAGTTGGCAGCCCTGGTGGCTCTTAAGAATATGCGCAGTCATATCTGTTTATGTACAGATATTACATACAAAATTTGGTTGAAATCCAATTGATAGTGTAGACGTTATATGCATTTAAACATTGGACCTATCAGAAGGCTTAAAATTATTTTGGCAACACTGTCATGGTTGGACTCCTGGAAATTAAACTAAAATAGTCTTATCCACATGTGTGCCAATTTTGGAATAGCTTCCATGCATACCTTGCAAGATATCCAACATGGAGCTCAAATTTCTAGTGCTCTTTTTCAGCAGTTGGTAGCACTGACATCATTTTCAAATATGGATGTGAGATATTCCGGTGCACATCTATACTCACACTAAATTTGGTTTTGATTGCTGCAGCCGTTTAGGAGTTGATGGGGACACACACACACACAGCCAGACAGACAGAAGGACAGACAGACAGACAGACAGACACACATTTTCCCGGATCGATCTCATAAGTCTACTTTTTCCTCATTTTTGCAAAATGTGAAAAGTAGGCTAATAATTACCCACATGGGGTCCGCACCACATAATTCACAGAAGACGACGCTTATCCCCAGGTCTATTACAACCTCGCAAATACTGAGCACAATACGGCAACTTATTTTCACGTACCGGTAATATTATGGAAGTAATATCTTAAGCTTCAATAATATATTGCTTTTGTCATTAATGTTGCAGCGAGGAATTGAGTTTTTAATTCGTTATGAATAGCCCTACTTGGAGGCAAAGGCAATGTTTACGGTAGTTCATGAAGAGCTAGCCTGCTTCCCGTATCAGCACACGGACACTGACACCAAGAGCCCGCTGATGAGCCAGCTTGGTGTTCCTAGGCGAAACGCCAAAAAGACAGCGCATAAATTTAGAACAAGAAGTTCCGTGACGAACTAAAGAGCCTACTTTTCATGCCAATGATTATTCTACAGTATATGAACCTATCAAGAATAATGACGAAATTAAGTTGATAATATCGAAATGTCTAATTAGTTCGAAATATTCCTGGTATAATGTAGCCTAATAGAGCACTACAGTTTGCAGCCCTGGCGACTGAATATATTCTTAGTTCCATCACTTAAGGTACAGAATACAAAATTTGGTTGTAGTCCAATGGACGTTACATGCAGTTAGATATTGGATCTATCAGCACGCGTAAAAGCATGTTGGCAACAATGTCATGCGTGTGCTGGTTAGAAATATTCGGAAATATTATGATATCTTGTTGTGCCAATTTTGGAAGAAATCCATTTGTTGGTATAGAAGTTACATGTATTTTAAAATTGGACCTATCAGCAAGCATAGAATCATGTTGGCAGCAATGACTTATATTAATTACTCCAAATAAATCTAGAGTGTCAGGTGCTATACGTGTGCAAAGTATAGAGCTGTTGGCTTGCATACTTTCTGATATATTTATATTAGGGTAAAAAAAAATAGACAGCATTTATTAACAGCTGGCAGCCCTGATTGCTCTTAGGAATACTTATAGTCATATCTGTTATGTTACACATAGCACATACGAAATTTGGTTGAAATCCAACTGATAGTATAGAAGTTACATGTATTTAAAAAAAATACTATCAGCAGGCTTAGAATCAAGTTGGTAGAACTGAAGTATATAAGTTACTCCAAATTAATCTAAAATGTCAGGCACTATACGTGTGCATAGTTTAAAGCTGTCGGCTTTCATACTTTCAGATATATTGGTATTTGGATGAAGATAATAGAGAGAGCAATTATTAACAGCTGGCAGCCATGGTGGCTCTTAAGAATACACTCAGTCATATCTGTTTATGTAAACATATTACATACAAAATTTGGTTGAAATCCAATTAATAGCGTAGAAGTTATATGCATTTAAAAATTGGTCCTATCAGAAGGCTTAAAATTATTTTGGCAACACTGTCATCTATGGCCTCCTGGAAATTAAACTGAAATAGTATTTTCTATATGTGTACCAATTTTGGAATAGCTCCCATGCATACCTTCCATGATATCCAACATGGAGCTCAAATTTCTACTGTGTTTTTTCAGCAGTTGGTAGCACTGACATCATTTTCAAATATGGGCTTAAGATATTCCGGTATCTTTACTCATACTAAAGTTGGTTTCGATTGCTGCAGCCGTTTAGGAATTGATAGGGGGGGGGGGGGGGACGACACACACAGCCAGCCAGCCAGCCAGACAGACAGACAGACAGAAAGACAGACAGACAGACACACACACATTTTCCCGTATCGATCTCATAAGTCTACTTTTTCCTCATTTTTGCAAAATTTGAAAAGTAGGCTAAAAATTGCTACGTTTTAATTCACTGGCCGTGAAAGCGAATTTACCACATTTTACAAAGATATATATTATTTTGCTAACTGCATTACCGCAATTTGGGTTAATATCTGAATAGCCATTGTGAATGTTCAGAAACATAAAACTGGTACTGCCGACAAGTTACAATGTTTCATATTACAGAATAATATAATTTAAATACTAATACGAAGACTGAGCCCATGTGGTTTGTGTTTCAATCGGTTAACACCAGAGCTCGCATGACAAAGCAATGAGCGTTCACCGGCCAGAATTCAATTTCGACCAATCATATAACCCGTACTGTAGCCGTTCGTATATACTTCCGTCGAGAAGCAGGAGTCAAAGTGATGGACAAAGTTACCGGAGAAGTGGATGCCCATCAGTTTTATCCAGAGATTGAAAAACAGACCGTAAGTGCAATGGATATGATGATGATGGCTTGATGATCGCAACTGGTTATCAAAGTGTATTTTTTAAACGTTTGTAAATTTTAGTCAGGATTAGGGAACCAACCATCACAACTGGGTACAATCGTGTTAACCGCCTGAAAAAAAATCGATTACTAAGGCAATGCGGAAAAATTGTTTCAAACCCTATAAAATCTATCACACTAAATACAGAAAGCGGCCACCCTGAAAGTTAAATTTAAAAATAAATGACTATCTGTGTTTTTCAGTACAATAACGAAACATAATGGCAAGCCTTACGTGAGGTATCGTATGGCAAAAGCAAAATAAGAGAACGTCTAAATTTTCAAACGTATGAATCGTTAAGAACGTAATTGCGCAATTAAAACGATACTTGGTAAGAAGGAAGTACTTTATATGGGCCCTTTTTGAAATAAACCATAAGAATAACACGCAGCGGCCATCTTGGAAATAAAAATATGATGATGAATAACTCAATATATTTATAAGCTACAATAAAGGAAATTAGGCTAATAGATATGTAGAACCTCGTAAGTGGCTTCCTACGACCAAGTTAAAAGAACAGTGACTCCATACACTCACGATATCTCATGATATAGTAGCACAATAAACGCGAAATTTGGCGAGAGAGGAGAACCATATCTAGTATAACTACCTCGCTAGCGTTGCTCTTAAGAATATCACACTGGGTATAGCGTTCAGCGGCCATTTTGAAATTAAGGACAGTAAAAACATAACTACAGGGTCCTCTATTTTGCTTTGCAAGGACATTCTCGCTCACGCGCTACGCCAGTGACGGCTCAGTTGCCGGCGACTGCGAGCGCATATGTACAGCAGAGTACGGTGCTTAAAATCAGTATCATGCATTTTTACTCACTATGTTTACAGTAGATGCTGAAAATGTTCCCCATCCGCTGCCAAACATAATCGGCATCTCCTTATGAGGTTTCCGGTTACTCCAGTTAATTTAGCTTCAGTAAGGAAATAACGACCTTAACGTCTATTTTTATTGTTTACTGAACCTGTACATTTGAATCTCTTAGTCAGTTGTTTTATTGTCCTATTTATAGGAATGGGTCTCCCTGGAAATACTTTTGTCTCTTTCTAGCGCACGATTCCCTGCACTTTATGTACGCTACGTATTGCGTTCACGTAACGAATATTTCATATAAGGCATTACAGCACTATACACAATCACAATAAAACAAGATTCATCTAACTAGCAACAATCACCATCACACTCAGGAATGCCTCGAATAATAAACGAGTTATATTTCGTTGGAGATTGTGATAGACCTCGTAAGTCCCTTTCCATCCATTACATCGAGGCTCGTCACCAACCCCTAGCCGCATGAGGACGAACACTACATTTACTATGAATTTCACCACAGGCATGTAGTCTATGTACGACCACATATGGCCATAAGGAACAGACGTTACGTTGTAAGGGTGTACGTTATGTCCAGCCTACGAGGATGACACATACATGAATAAGTATCAACAAATATTCGAGATCAGGACATCGAGAGGAAACCTAATGCAGATGTAAGTCACCAAAGAACACTGTTAACCGCAACAATATCGACTACAGCTAACACATTTACGTCTATAATCTTCCTGCAGAATACTTACTAATATCAAAAGTTAACATGTAACAAACTCGGAAATACTTAATCCAGAATCATTACGGTGTTCCCCCAAACCTCTATATAATTCACCAATTCTAGTACAGTAATACGCACTCGGGCACCTATCCTGCCGATTGAAGCAGATGATAGAGAGCTCGCCTTCAAACCTCGAGATAGCGGTTTCGAGTTATCCTTAGTCCAGAGATATTTTTAATAAAAACACTAATGTAATTGGTTTCACGTCCCTTATAACTATTGCGGTTATAGAGATGTCGGGTTATCAGAAATGTATCGTCCTGAAGGGGATCTTTAACGTAAATCGACTGGCACGAGCATCGCTCATCGAAGAACCTTCAAATGCCGACTGGACCGGAATTCGATCCCGCAACTTTGGTCACAGAGAGCGAGAACAATTATATTTAAGGGTGTATGAAAATGAAAATCCACAGCCTGCTTCCAGTCGGCCGACCGGGTCAGGGAATGGAATGAATGGAGCCCCCATCTAGCGGCGAGGATATGAATTGTACCGGCTGCCGAAGCCTGTCGCACTCCCCTGGGGCAATGGTTAAATGAATGACAGATGAAATGAAATGATAGTGGAGTGTTGCTGGAATGAAATTGTGACAGGGAAAACCGGAGTACCCGGAGAAAAACCTGTCCGCCTCCGCTTTGTCCAGCACATATCTCACATGGAGTGACCGGGATTTGAACCACGGACCCAGCGGTGAGAGGCCTACGTGCTGCCGCCTAAGCCACGGTGGATTCTTCAGGGTGTATAAACGTCACAAATACATGTAGATTTACCGGCTCAATAGTGAATCTTCCCAGGGCAAAATTCCAACAACTATTGGCATCATTATCATTATTACATATTAAGTGAATGTGAATGGGGGCAGGCGAGTTTTCTGGAAGGCTAAGAAACTCATCGGGTAAAGAGGATAAGAGAAGCACAGGCGATGGTAAGATTAAGTGTTCAACGATTTCAAAAGTGAGAGGTGTGGAAGCAGAGTAGGATACAGTTCGAACTGCTAATAGGTGGTCATAGGGGCTATTCGTTGGCAAACAGAGGCTTGCAGACTAGACTGGACAGTGAAAAGCACAAGTCTCAAATGAAAATGAATAAATAAATGAATGAAACAACCATGTTGATCGATTGAAAAGTATTAATTTTGATTTTTGAACGAGTGAATTGTAATTAACATTATTAATATGCCGGCCCTGTGATGTTGGGGTGGCACGCCTGCTTCTCACCCGGAGGCTCCGGGTTCGATTCCCGGCTCCGTCAGGGATTTTAGAAACTGACGTGAAGGCTGGAACGGGGTGAACTCAGCCTCATGAGGACAATTGAGTACCTGTCTGACAGTGAGACAGCGCCCCGGTCACGAAAACCAAGATTAACGGCCGAGGGGACCCGATGCGCTGACCACGCGTCACCCCAATATCTGCAGGCCAAATGGCTGGGCAGCGGTCGCTTGGTAGGCCTAGGCCCTTCAAGGGCTGTAGTGCCAGGGGTTATTTATATTATTATTATTATTATAGTGTAATTGTCAGCCACATTCACCTGGGCGTCAAACCCACAACCATGGATGACACAGCTATCACTGAAAGAAAGAGGGCTCATGAACAGTAGCAGCGATGCATGGGCTGACGAA
Organism: Meconema thalassinum; assembly: GCA_946902985.2. Taxonomy (NCBI): domain Eukaryota; kingdom Metazoa; phylum Arthropoda; class Insecta; order Orthoptera; family Tettigoniidae; genus Meconema; species Meconema thalassinum. The sequence goes on along the minus strand of OX336389.2, from coordinate 1,464,601,819 downwards.
CTGGCGACCTCCCTCTCCCCTTCCCCTGGCCTGTTCGTATAATCACATACGTTTGATTACAGTTGATCCCGGGCGCACTGCACGCCCCCACAATCATACAGCCTCCCATTTGTGGTTTATTGGCTCTCCCTCAAACCGGTAGCAGGAGGCCAAATAATCATTAACAAGCCAACCATTCAGTTAGATTGAATTAGATATGCTACCCACTACACAACGGGAGGGCTTTACAAAGCTGGCACACACATTAAGCTTCCCCTCCACCACGAGGATGGATTACTCTCAGAAAATGGAATAATATGTCAACTGCTTTGCACCATCATGCGGTGTCTGCGCTAATTTACCGACTATACCCCTGGCCCCCTAGCCCCCTGCCGGAGCAGCACATTCACGAATCGGCAATAAGTGGCGGCATTTCTAATATAACACAATTTATTTGGACTTCCTTCAAGAGGCTTGCAATGGATTATCACTCGAGTCCGGATTTTATGTAATATTACCCTACAAATGCGTACATAAATATGAAACAGACAAGCTCACGATATATAGGCCTACCAAATTTGTAACAAAAAAGGCCACAATATCTTCTCATTATATATTACGCTTAACTGTATATTTCAAAAAACTCAAGCTCCTAAAACAGAGGGAGTTAGAAGGTGTGGTTTGTATCAAAATATTGCAAATCGCCTCAATAGTACAGGAAAAATCTTGCATTTCTTGAAAAGTCAACGGAAATATTTCTTTTCATAAAGTGCTTTTAAACAAATAAACAAGACGATAGCCCCTGGTATCAGGTACAGCCCGCATAGCACCGGGCAGGTAGTCTGTACACACGGGGCGCACACAACCCATTATGCAAGAGTTCTCGCACGGGTCCGCTAGTATACCTTATATCATGTAACGAAAAGAAGCTGAAAATATATATATCAAATATGTAAAAAAAAGTTCTCAATACATACCAAATACGTAACAAAAAAGCTCTGAATACATACCAAGTATGTAATACTAGCAGTAGGGCCCGGCTTCGCCCGGTGGATTTATTTGTTTTATGAATGATAATGAATACTAATACAGAACTGGCACATGATACTTAAACTACCAGAAAAAAAAATATATATAACTTTTTGTGGTGGCGGTGGAGGTGGTGGTTGTAGTGAGGGTGATAAGCAGTACAGTATGATGTACGTAACATATAGATCATTTTCCCCTAATGATAATAATGAATAGGGAAACGGCTATTTACTAACTACAGCACTGACATATGTAATTTACAACAAATTTCTAAAAAAAGAGGAGTTTGTTAAATAAATGACACCGCCTAGGGCCTATATCTCATTGTCTGTTAGAAATATACAGACCAATAGTTTCGTCTTTTGTCGCATAGCGCCGTAGGAAAATAATCAGAACACTTTGGAAAACTTCGGCTGTCCCGAGCTCCTGAGGTAGCAATAGTATCATTTATGGCCACATAGCGCTCAACGATAAGTTTCGGAATAAATTACGGTAAATTTGAAAGCACCAACGCTTATTGCAGCTGATAACCTCAATGTACTGCACCAACACCATTGCACTTATACAGAGGTATAATAAGTTCAGGATGATAACTGTTTAAAGGGGCAAAAGAAATCTTTTTGCACTAATTACTCCCCGTGACTGCAATTTATAAGCAGCGCAAGATTTAACTATTTTCGCAATTCTGCACCAGAACACTGGTAGGGGCGACGTGATGCAGCCCGAATTGCCAGTCAACAATAGACTTATTAAAATACTCTTACAGTTACACTACTACGGACATGAATGATTCTAGGGCCTTAATACATGGTTTTCAAGTTCAGTTTGTTTGTTATTCTAAATGTAGGGAATGGAGAGCGTTGTCCAAAATATTAAGTGGACAGTGTTACCAGCAGGGTTTCAAAGTGTACGTATAATTTGGTGCAATTAGGAGCAACGGTGGAGATTTGTGATAAAGGCCGACATGCAAGAAATGGAGTGGTCTGTCCGAAATGTGTAGATTTGTGCCAAAGGACCTAAATGCAGGGAATGGAGTGGTCTGTCCGAAATTTCAAGCAGACAGTGTTACTCGTAGGGTTCCAAAGTGTAAGTATGTGAAATTTGGTTCAGATCGGTGAAACGGTGCAGATTTGTGCCAAAGGGCCTAAATGCAGGGAATGGAGTGGTCTGTCCAAAGTTTCATGCAGACAGTGTTCCTTGTAGGGTTCCAAACGGTAAGTATACGAATTTTGGTTCGGATTGGTGAAACGGTGTAGATTTGTGCCGAAGGGCATAAATGCAGGGAATGGAGTGGTCTGTCCAGAATTTCATGTAAACAGTGTTACTCGTAGGGTTCCAAAGGGTATGTATACAAATTTTGGTTCAGATTGGTGAAACGGTGTAGATTTGTGCCGAAGGGCATAAATTTCATGCAGACAGTGTTGCTCACAGGGTTCCAAAGGGTATGTACAGGGTCTTTCATATAAAGTAAGAACGCCAAGCGGCGGGTTTGTTATCCGCTAGTGTGTTGGCCTTGACCGAGCTTGTGGTGAGCCGTGGCTCCCTGCTCTAAGCGTGTGTACAATCCTCTATGAAATATTACCTTATAAAAGTTGCTGGAAGTGTCGTCCTTCCTGGGTTATACAGGCATTGTATCTGGAAACCACATTTTGGCTGACTCAAGTGAGTCATGCCACTGTATTTTTTCTGATTTTTTATTTTGTGTTTTTTATTGAGCACTGAACCAGTAGTGTCAAAGTTATTTACAATTACGTGAATCTGTGCTAGTGAAGGTGGCACTTCATCAGGAAATTGCTGAACAAATGCATCACGTACCCGCCGAGCCGAATCGTAATCAAAATAAATTTTACATACAAAAATACGATGTTGCAATGATAACTGTCTTACCATGTTAGCAGCTGCGGTTCAGACTGGCGACTGAACACATGCACGCTATTGCAAGGTCAAGTTTGTACTATGCGCGCACTTTCAATACTACAGCAGGGGGCCGTGGCGCGTCACAAGCTCGGTCAAGCCGGCTTCAGCAGCGAATGACAAAACCGCCGCTCGCCGTTCTTACTTTATATGAAAGACCCTGTATACAATTTTGGTTCAGATCGGTGAAACGGTGTAGATTTGAGCCAAAGGGCCTAAATGCAGGGAATGAGGTGGTCTGTCCGAAATTTAACATAGCCTAAACTATTCCTCTTGAATCTGGCTATCATATAAACAAAGAATTTTTCGAATCCGACTGGTAGTTCCAGAGATTAGCGCGTTTAAACACACAAACTCTTCAGCTTTATTATATTAGTATAGATAACAAGTAGTTCCGTGAAGAACTAAAAGTAGCACTGAATGAACGTAGAACGAACGACAACATTCTCTATAGTACACGAATAAGCCAACATACCTTATCAAACGATGAGAAATAAATCAGGGAATGATGTTATAATGGAAGTTCCCTCCTCCGCCGTCTGTGACCCACCCAGTAATCCCAAATAGGATCACGACTTATATAGCCAAAATTACAGCTTGGCCACCACTGTCCAAATCAATCATCATCAAAACAGTACTGCCAACCTCGCCCTTAAGGTACTATACAGGGTGAGGCAATTAAAACTCTTTTTCGGAATATTTGGAAAAATACAACTAGGATTCAAAATAAGTTGCAATAACAGTTGTTCACCTCAAAGGGGGACATTCATTAACATAAAGCTCGACCCCCTTCACCACCCCCGGGGGAAGGAAGGGGGGGGGGGGGTTACTTTGAAATCTTAAATAGGAACACCTATTTTTATTGCAGATTCGGATTCTCCGTTAAAAATATGTAACTTTTGAATGAAGCATTTTTTTCGTTTCATGGTAGATGGCGTTGTAATCGGCAAAATCCTTGTAACCAAGCACCCCGAGATAGTGAGAGGCAAGGGAATTCACAGTAATCAAGCACCCCAAGATTGTGAGAGACAAGGGGACTCACAGTAATCAAACACCCCGAGATGGTGAGAGGCAAGGGGAATCACCAAAATCAAGCACCCTGAAGGGAACAAATTACTACTAGGTCCACGTCGTTGTTCCTGGGTAACGCTAAAATAGTCTAATAATGCATTTCGGGAGGGTTGACGGTGTCACATGATAGCATTTTCAAAAATATCAAAAAATTTGCTTTGACTTTCCTAATCTGATGTGTAATTTTTTTGAGATATTACAATTTTTCAACAATTTTTCAACTCATTTTCATTTTTGCCGATTACCGCACATCTATCATAAAACGAAAAAATTGTTTCATACAAAAGTTACATATTTTTTCATGGAGAATCCAAATCTGCAATACAAAATAGGGGTAAGATTTCGAAGTCCCCCCCTTCAGACCCCGGGGGTGGTGCAGGGGGATCGAGCTTTATGTTATTGGATGTCCCTCTTCGAGGTGAACAACTTTAATTGCAACTTTTTTCCAAATATTCCGAAAAACAGTTTTAAGTGCCTCACCCTGTATAAAACAAAGAAGCGCCCAGTTCATTCTCTAGCGCGCAGCACTCGGTTCATTTGATAGTGGGCCGAATTGAATCATCTATTCACTACGGATTGTCGAAGTTGCCAGATAACAATCAGTAACTTCAATCGGCGGCAGTGGCGGCTCGTAGATGAAATATCAGGTGAAGAGCGAAACTCTAATCTCAGCAGTGCTTGATTGCTTTTGTGAATATTGATTTTTTTTTCGTATTTTAAAGCTAAAATATCTACTCGGTCGTCCTGAAAATGATTTTTGTGACTTCTCATTTTCACCACCAGGCATATGTGGGATGGTTCCTTTCAATAGGTCCACGGCCGATTTCCTTCCAAAATCCCTTCCCTGACCCGCCCTGCAAAGAAAATGCATGGCCATTGCCTGCATTAATAGAATTAATATAATTCCTTAAAGTTCCCACGAGTTACAGTAAAGTTTAAAGTTCATAGGAACTCTCTTCCAGAGGTTATGACGAGAGTGAGACCTCAAGTATAGAACAACTCCAATTACAAGCCTATTTAAAGTCACATTCTCATTATATCTAACTCCACATACAGTGCTTGCAGAAAGTTTAGGGACAGGCCTAAATTTCGTTTGATGCACATTTGTCCCAAAAATAACAGCATTTCAGTTATTGTTTTACATTATGTTATTAGACATCTATATGAGGGGTTTTCATTAAAAAGTTCGCTGCTCTAGCTCTAATACTTTTGGAGATGGAATGTTTTACCTTTTTGTAAACAGGGTAAAAAATCCCTGTTTTTCCTACTAATGAAATGTTTTCGTTCTCAAAAACTGCTAATCCTACAACTATGAAATCTTTACTGCTGTTTTACTACAATATATCAATCATAAACATAAAAATACAACCTAGGTAAAGAAATTACTACTCATTTGATGGCCTCTCAAATAAACATTCTTCCCCGGTAATTTTGGCGGCAAAATTGGTCAATTTCGTTCCATGATATCTTCCGATTGGCAACATTTCTAGAAAGTACCCACAGCCGATCCATCACAAACAAGATACGGAGAAAACAACTGCGTAGTCAGAATAGCTCGAAGTGTTTCCAATCGGAAGTTATCGCGAAACGAAATTGACCAATTTTGCCGCCAAAATTACCGTACTGGGGAAGAAAGTTTGTTTGAGAGGCGACCAAATAAGTAGTATATTTTCCAGGGTTGTTATTTTTATGATTGCTATATAGTAGAAAAACAGCAGTAAAAATTTCATAGCAGTAGGACTAGCAGTTTTTGAGAAAGAAAACAGTTTTTTTAGCCTTGTTTACAAAAAACATTCCGCCTCCAGAAGTATTAGATCTAGAGCAGCGAAATTGTAAACGAAAACCCCTCATATAGATGACTAATAATATCAAGTAAAACAATGACTGAAATGGTGTTACTTTAGGGACAAATGTGCATCAAACGAAATTTAGACATGTCCCTAAACTTTCTGCAAGCACTGTAGTCTTGCATTTTCCCTCAAGGCGTCAGATAACGTGGTAGTGTTTCTTTTGAGTGTTCTAATCTGTAACTGGCACTTCAAATGTTCCTCTCTGTCTTTGTGTTTGTTCAACCCGCGCGTAGGCCTATTGTTTTGGAAATCACAGAAACTTGTTGATTCCACACACCACATTTGTTACTAAAAAGTAAGCAAGGCTAACAGAACAGGTTGTTTTTAAGAATACAACTACTGCACAAGCATGTGAACTGCTCGAACCAAGATCCCTTGCAATGAAGGCTATAACATTTGCGGGGTTTCTTAATATCTTTTTAGTACACAGTTCTATTAATTAATTTGGCCGTCCACAATTTAATAACTCCCCTTTGTCTTCGTCTTTCCACCTACTGAAGGGAATTTCTAATAAACGTAATACCGTGTCTTTCACTGGAAATATTATTACACTAAAAGCCATCAACTTTCATCAACAACAGGGTAAGTAACGTAATAAATAAATATTATTTATTGGGAAAATAAATACAAGCTTCAGCATAAAAGAAAAGAAGCCTGACGCAACGCCAACTTTCAACAACTGGACTTGACGTATTGGCTTGGAGACACAGCAAAGTCTTCACTCGACTGTCTAACGGCAGGTAATGACGTCACACCCGATGTCAGGTTGCCATGGCAACGAGACGAAGTAGCTGACGTAAACATGTTACTTCGTCCCCTGCACGTCCCCTGCAGATTCTCCTTCAAGTTACGACAGCACAATCTAGCGACAGGGAGTTCAACTGACACAAGGCCGTCATAGAGCCTCGCCAGTAGGTAATATGTGAGCCTCGCTTGAGTACCTTGCGTACGGACTGTAGAAATAACAGTACACTATAAAAAATACACGATAAAATAGCGCAAGACAACTGCAACATTTTCATTTAAATAAGAAAATATAATGTTTATCTTACGAGATAGCTAGTGAAGAGGCTCTTCACTCCCTTCACCTGAATAGCCGCTACTGATCGGCGGTTTTATGATCAATCTAAGAAGTTGCTGAAACTATTGCAACAACACAATTTAGTACCAAAAACACTACCGTGCGCGAAATGTCATCGTGAAGTGCAAGTTAGGTGGATAAAACATAACTTATCTGTAACCTGCAACAAGAGACTACCCGGAAGTCAAGGCCGCACCTACACCCAATCATTCTAACCTTCGTTTATTTTCCATCCAATGGTTTTTGACAATGGTTACAGCCTAATGCGCCCAGACCAATAGTCTTGTGTCAACCGTGCCCCGCTAGCTGCGCGCGGCCAAGGCCGCACCTACACCCGACATTCTGACGTTCATTTTGTCCAATTCAATGGTTTTTGACAATGGTTACAGCCTAATGCGCCCAGATCAATGGTTTTGTGTCAACCATGCCCCGCTAGCTGCACGTGGCCAAGGCCGCACATACACCCGAACATTCTAACCTTCGTTTTGACCAATCCAATGGTATTTGACAATAGTTACCATGGAGGAAAGAATAAGAGGAGATGCCCTGAGCTCGTTTGAGTGAAGCCAAGCGCTGCACCCAAAATGGGCGTAACCTTATCCTGGATTCGGTGTACTGTGACTTGCATGAGGCATTGTGCATGGTGTTTTCTGAGTTATCCTTGCAGGATATCTCTCCAGCCTTTTCTAGCCTTAACTCATGCTGGAGCAGTAGTGATAAGTTATATATATATATAAAATTCTTCAATTCTAATCTCAGCATGTTTATCCTACATACCAAAAAAAAGCCATTTCTCTGCAAATCCCAAATTATCAAACAGCTGTTAATAATTACGGTAGGCCTACGTAATGAATCAATTCGAGGCTAATCGCCGGTTTCTACCCCCACAAACAAAATACCGTACGGTAACAAAAAGTATAGGCTATACCGTATTTTTGTGAAAATATGAGTCCTTTTTTCAGTGTTCTATTTATTAATTTTAAGGATCGTATGCTTGAATATCAAAATGTGAACGAACAATGAGTGAAAGTGCCTGTGATCGAAATTAGGCATAAAAACTGATGAATGCCTCAACACCAATAAGAACATAAAAATCAATTTGGTGAAAATACCGTAATTAGTTCCCAAGATGGTCCTTCTTTGCTATAACTCGCACCTTCAGACACCTGTATTCAATTTAATCAGTGTTTCAGCGTATTATTACGTTTTGCCGCGTCTTTCTTACAAAACTAGCCTTGCAAAAGTGCCCTCATATTTCTAATTATATTGGCTTTTAAAACGATAATGCAGCTTATTTGTGCCAAGTACCGTGATGTACAGAGGGTATTTTGCCTATCCAAGAAAAAATCTTGACTTGTCATTGCAGTTTTATGTCACCAAAAGCCAAGACTAGTTGGAGTGGCTTACGGCTTTAAGCATAGGATCAGCCAGTTTATTGCTCCCCAAAGTGGGCGTGCCGTTTGTCTTCAGCAGCTTGCACTAGGCCGCGCAGCGAAGGCATCTCCTTCCGTTCTATCCTCCATGATAGTTACAGCCTAACGCGCCCAGATCAATGGTTTTGTGTCAACCGTGCACCGCTAGCTGCGCGCGACCAAGGCCGCACTTAAACCCGCCCATTCTAACCGTCGTTTTGTCCAATCCAATGGTTTTTGACAATGAGTAGAGCCTAACGCGTCCAGATCAATGGTAACAGCCAAACGCGTACCAATTAATGTTTCTTTTATGAACAGTGATTTTGTATCCCGCTTATTCTTATCAACAATGATTTTGTATCCCACATGTTGGCAACAATGTGTGCGCCTCGGTGTGTTCCGCTAGATTGTGCCTTGTTGACAATTGAACGAGGTGCAAGCGCTGTCGGAACATGGCAGCCCTTTTTAAAAGATGATGATGATAATTGTTGTTTTAAGGGACCTAACATCTAGGTTATCGGCCCCTAATGATCTGGATGATAGCGAAATTGACAATGAAATGGAAGCCATAGCGAAAATTAAGCTGGACGGAAAATACTTACAAAATGGAACCCAGATTGAATTGACTACTCACAACATGTAGAGTAGAAATACTTACAAAAGGTACCGGTAATTTAGAAAGAAAATACAAAAGGAATTTAGATTGAAAAATACTTACAAAAGGCAGTTTAGGTTCAAAATACTTACAAAATGCAATGCAGATTCGAAATACTCAACAAAATGCAATTGAAATTCAAAATACTGACAAAATGCAATTGAAATTCAAAATAAGTACAACATGCAATTGAGGTTCAAAATACTTACAAAATGCAAGTTAAATTGAAGATACACAATGCAAGTTAGATTGAAAAAGGCCGGTTCAGATTCAAAATACTCACTAAGTACAATTGAAATTCAAGATACTTACAAAATGCAATTTAAATTGAAAATGCTTACAAAATGTATGGTAGATTCAAAATACTCACAAAATGTGAAAGCCCGCGATTCATAATACTGTACTTACAAAATGCAATTTAGATTGAAAATTCTTACAAAATGGAGTTTAGATAAAAAAAATACTTACAAAATGCAATGTAGATTGAAAATACTTACAAAATGTGGTTGAGAATTAAAAAAACACTTCACAAAATCTAATTTAGAGACACCAGGACCTAATTCATAAAAACAGGGCGGGAATCTAAAAGAGAAAAGGAACTATAATGAAAAGAAAAAGAAGGCTGATCCCTACAAGAATGAGGGATCAGGAAAGATGAGGGAAGGGCCAATGAAGGCGGGAAAGGAAGAGACTCCCGAGGCCAAGGATACCCTAATACCGTAGGGGTCGGTAGAGAACAAGAGTGTACCAAGGGAGGCCGACAGGAAAGATAACAGAGAGGAGCCCGGCACAAGTAAGTGGAAGCAATGCCGGACTTAGCTGGGGTCCCTTGGTCGCCAACCCACGTCCCACTAGATGTGAGCCCCTGGGGGGCCCATTTAAAAGAGCAAAACACATATTTACGTACTTTGGCACATACATGAGGTGCAGTAATGACCAGGGTTCCTAATTTCAATACGTAATACCGCCCAGAAGACGAAACAAGGACACAAGGTATATAAAAGTCACATTCATGTCTGATGCAAGTGTATAAGCCGCGTTAGACTTTCATTCAGAATTAATTGAATGGGCGGGGTACAAGATAGAAATATGTAAACACACTCCTGGAAAAATTACATGTATTAAGTAAATTATCACAATTAAATGGGGCAATTTAGGATTACGCGTTTCGACCCTCAAGTAGCCATCATCAGATAATGTATATACACGTGTGTACAATTAAAACACAATGTAGAAGTCAATAAACAAACATGAAACTACCATGCACTATCAAAATACTATTTGCAATGTTTACTTACTCAGAATTGTGAATCCGCACGGTGTTGAACTTAACGCTAGTCTGGCCACCTCCCTACTGATGACTTGGGAGTCCGGGCTTCGTTAGGTATGCATGTACGACTTCTCTTATCAGAAGTTGTAACTAAGGCTGTAAATTTAGTATCTTTGCGATTGATCTGCTTAACTGAGGTGAGAATTACTTTTCGAAAAGTGTATGTTATGGATTCTTTAAACTTTCATTACTATCGCAGGCCATTTACGCCGTCTGTCACAGCATGGCTGCCACCCGGTCTAATAGACGGTTCTATATCGTACTGGTCTTTTCCATTCGGCTGGCTGCGTAGCACAACGATGACGTTCTCCCTTGCTTTGCCCAAGGTTGCAGGATCGAATCCTGGCGCAAACAGCTGGCATTTGAGGGTGCGCAAATGCGAGGGAGATTTACTGCAGATTTACAATAGATATACGGGCACGTTAAAGATCCTGTTCGGGGCAAAAATTCGGCACTCCCGCGTCTCTAAAAGTCGCAGTAGTTAAAAGGGACGTAAAACAAATAACATTATTACTTTTCTATTAAAACTCTTTTGCCTATTAAAACGATTTTCCATTTGATTGGCGAATACCATATAGCTTTTGGTTCACAACCTATGTCTTCACCAACAATGAGAAGTTATGTGCTAGAATATATAGTTTCAATATCGGCGATTAAGACTCCTCCCGTGAGGTGGCATCTTTCTGTGACAAACCAATGGTATTAATTTAAAAAAAATGCACGGCTTCTATGAAAAACGAAATTTAAGCTACAGAATGTAGTGCTGTTATAACTTATATGCCATCATACGGATCATCGCCTAAATAAGATACGAGAAATAAAAAATAGGTTATACAATTTCGATCAGACTAACTACAAAGGACAGTGAGATTCTACGAATCTCGGGGAGTTACGATCAGATTGCCGGCTCCCTGGCTTTCCTCAAAGTTACACTTCAAAACAAGTTACACTGTCGGCCACTGCCTTCTAAATTCTCATAATAGCAAGTTAAATATGAGTAAAATATATATAAGTCATTAGAATACGCGCCGCCGCAATTGCGAACATATGGAGTCGCCGTTCTTTTCACTTAATCACAGGAAGCTACTTACAAGTTTCTACGTTACCTCTAATTTTCGTTGCTGTATCTTAAAAGTACTTCCAGTTATTCATTAATCATTATCATATTCTATATTTCCAAGATGACTGCCACGCGTTGTATTCAGTGTGTTATTCTTTTGGCATATATCAGCAAGGTCCTTTATATGGCACTTCTTAGTATCGTTTTAATTGCACAATTAGATTCAGAATGATGCACTATTACTTTTTAATATTACTCTTAGCCACCATTTCAAAAATAGAGTCGCTGATATTTTGCTTTGAGCATACGATACTGCATATAGATTTCTATCTTATCACTAATTTTCGTGATTGTAGTTCCAAGCCATATAATGTTATATATTTCGTGATGGCCGCTGCGCGCAATATTTAGCGTGATAAACGTATCACTAACGCTAATGATGCCTCTTATAAGACTCCGCTTCAACAAAGGGCCACCTTATTGTGCTGTAACATACTGAGCTACAAATTTGTGTACTTCAATAGTACGAATAGTCACCATGGAGTCACTGTTCATTTGCTTTAGGCATACGAAGCAACTTGCAAGGTTCTATTTTATGGCTAAGATTTTATTATAGCTTAAGGATACCGAAAATTATTATTTTATTTTGAAGTTTCAAGATGGCCACTTTGTAGGCCTACTATATTCAGCGTGATAACATTTTGACTACCGCAAGTGAGCTCTTATATGATACCGATTGGCAAGATTAGTCTTGATTACCCAAATGCATTCTCAGTTGTCAATACTAATGTTCTAATATTTCGCGCAGCCACTATCTTGAATATATTGTTAGAGCGTTCTTTTGCCTCGGCCATACAAGGACACACATACTTTCCTACCTTTTCACTAATTTAGGTTACTGAACATTTAGGTGTTAAGTGTTATTTATTTTTATATTTTATAATTTCAAGATGGCGACTCTGCGTAACATTCACGCTCAAGTAGTCATAACGTTGATAACAAAGGGTCCTCAAATAAATCTATCTGAATGCCAAATACTGTGCACATTGAATCAATGGATCAGAGGTATGAATCAGGAGTCCACACAGGGCTGTTCGGCCGAATTTAACAAAATTTGGTTCATTGTCTTAAAAAATTACATTAAATTACAGATATTCAACTTAAAATAAGCACGCCGGCCTCTCACCGCTGGGTCCGTGGTTCAAATCCCGGTCACTCCATGTGAGATCTGTGCTGGACAAAACGGAGGCAGACAGGTTTTTCTCCGGGTAATCCAGTTTTCCCTGTCAAAATTTCATTCCAGCAACACTCTCCACTATCATTTCATTTCATCTGTCGTGCATTTAATCATTGCCCCAGAGGAGTGCGTCAGGCCTCGGCAGCCGGCACAGTTCATATCCTCGCCGCTAGATGGGGGCTTCATTCATTCCATTCCTGACCCGGTCGGAGACTGGAAGCAGGCTGTGGATTTTCTTTTCAACTTAAAATAAGTGAATCTCCCTTTTAGAATCTCTAAAAAGAATTCAGTATACATAACTCATCCCTAACTTGAGTTCCTGGCAGCCTCATATGATGAATTCTCATAGCGAGAGCCGCTCTACAGAACCTTCCAACTTAAGTATATGGGTGACGCGCCGGGTTGGGAAACTATTTTGCACGCGAAATCTCTGCGCTATGAAAGGATTTTCGTTTCTCTTGAAGGGCCTGGAGAAATGGCCCATACCGTTCCTTCAGAGTGAAATTGATGATCTCTCCATTTCACTTGCTGCTTCTGTCTGTGTTTGAAGGTCAAACCGGCTTACGGGGGATGGGTCAGCCCCCCGACCTTTAACAGGTACTGAACTTAGCCATTGTTCGCAGCATGCTGAAGTTAAGATTATACACAAAAATAAATTTCAAACTTTTTCAGTTGTCTGGTGTTCGAAGCACAGTTCACGTGCGTTAGTCAGTTCTGTGAATGGAGTCAATTTCCATAAATTAATGTGTTTTCAATTTTGTGGTACTGCACGTAGTTATTTAATATGGCGATGTGTGCCGAATTAGAAAATGAATGAAGTGGAAATTATAATAACAAATCCAATTTCTTCTATACCTCTGCATACAAGTTAGAAATTCAAAAAGTAGGACCTCATCAACCAAGCTGATAGATAAATTTGCTTCATCCGAGCAGACAAGAGACTATATGTACAAATAAGGAACCATGTGAGTGCAGTTTTTAATGCATGAATTGTTTCAAACGTTGTGTTGTGAGGAATTTGGATGATGGCAAATATTGTCAAATGAATAAAACAATAATATCATCTGGCCCAACCTAAAATTTTATTTAGGAGCCGTCCCTGGTATGGATTATAATGCTAACATGATTAGTACGGCCGCCATCTTGAAATTATTTGTGTGATGACCTTGTAGTTTCGGCAAACGACGCTTTTTACATCAAGGTATGCTTTTTTTTTTCCAAAACATAGGGGTGCACAGTAACAAATCTTGCCACAAAATGTGCATCAAACATTTATGGCACTGATTGAGACTGTCTGTCCGAGTGTCATCCCAAAACAACTTGCAAGCTGTGGGCAGAATATTGATCGTGACTAGGCGGTTGTTTGATCGTGAGGAGGATTAGGGCGATCTGGACCCCGGCCGAGCTGCGCATCTCTCGCCTCGTTACGCACATTGTCCAACAACAGGGGGTGGGTAGGAAGTAAGGGAGAGGGTGCTGGGGACGACTTAACGCAGGGCACTTGAGCAATTTGTCAAGCGAGCTGAACACATAATGTAATCACCCAACTAACAGCCATATAATGTGCAAAGAATTAATACTCTCTTGAAGGAAATAAAACAACAGCAACAGCTTTAGGTGGGTCAGAGGAAGGACTATGCACAATGAACCTCCACTAGGAGTTTCGTATCAGTACAATATATTACAGTGTATTAAGTTTGGTCGGTTAAACTTAATTTAAAGAGTGGTGTAAGTTGTAAGTATTAAGTGACCAATACCTTCATAAACTGGACGGGGAGGTAATATCAATATACACAGAACTTGTTTCGAGCAAGTCTGCTCATGGTAAAAGTACAGTCACTCAAACATACTTCATAGGTAGAGGAGAGTTGGGTGATTGCCCAAACTCAGGAAGACGGAAGGTTAGATGGACAAGAGAGTTTGGAGAGGATTGCCAAGTTGACAATACAATAGGGGACATAGTGAATGGGACTTGAGAACTAAAACAACTAAAACTCATACAGATAGAGCCGGGCAAAAAGCTCTTGAGTTCCGATCGGTCTCATTGGACGAGAATGAAAAACGGAAATGCTGGTTCCGGAACTGTTATTACCGATAATGTGGGCTCGATAACGATAATTCTCGACATTATCGCTCGTTCTCGAATGGGCAATATGGCGCTGCCTGAAGGCACTGAGGCTTGTTGTGAAAGGATTCAAAGAAAATTGTTCATTCCGTTGACTGGAGTCAGCAAATTGGAAGAATCCACTCAACTTCAACGATATCATATTAACAGACTACCTAAGGTATATAGAGCATATCATCCTAATAACATATCGAAGGAGATTTTGATCGTCAGTCGGTATTATTTGGTCATTAAATTTCAGCAAAAGAACATTCTATTTGACGTGTACATATTAAGATTTTTTCGTGTAATGCCACATTCAAGCACTATGTAACTTTCTCGTAATCGAATCTTAAAATTCATGCACTCGCTCTATTACTAAAGCCCCTGTGATGCAACTGTGTTCTGTCGTATCATTTTTGTAGTAGGATACTGGTAAAGCGGTCGACATAAACAATAAAACGTAACGAGAAAATTAAAATTACTTCCTCTACCAATTATCGAGCCCCAGTCCTTTCATCCATGAGTCGAACGAGTAACCAATTCAGCCACTGAGACTCCTATACACAGAGGGAAAATGTCACAAACATACACAGTGAAAACTTTTGTGTTGGATACTTGACTCTCTTTATCTCAAATGCTCCTACCAGTTTGAATAATATTCTCTAGTCGTCGGGCTTACGAAAAAATAATGTTCACCTTCAAGAATAAGATTGATTTTATCTTTCCTCATAATGGCTTTGCCATATGCTTAAGCCACCGCCATTTCAATCGCGTCCCTACGCACGTGCTCACACGTTGCATCATGGGTGATAGTGAGAGCAACGATATTACCTTGTGATCGAACGAGACTGTGGAGTATCGGACAAAGTGACATTCCCGCGGTAATGAGTTGTTCTCAGTGAAAACTCCCGTCACACTATTCTCACTGAAACTGTTATATCTTTGGCATTTATGGACAAATCAGTATGGTGTTTGCACTGACATGATTAATACACCGCATACCACAAACTGGTATTGCTTTCAAGCACAAATTCAGAGGTTTTAGTAGATGAAATTAGTTGAAACAATTTAAGCGAAATATTTTGCAAGTGTATTTTCACCATCATAATATATTATTTCAGTAGTATGCATCCCTCCTGCGGCGCTCACAAGCGACCGATCGTGACAAATGAGCATTCAGATGAAAGAGAATAGACATTAGCAGTGATTTATTGCACTATAATTTCATAAATATCTATAATTTCTTTAAAAAATGACTTTAAAAAAATTGAACGAAGTGTGCGATTTGCAAACACCGTTGATGCAGGAAACTACGCTCCATAATTGCTGTCCACGGGCCGCTGTGACGCCTGTTTCATGTCATATTAACATTCTGAGGTCTTTCCTTTATCCTGAAATGTAAATAGTGTTCTATAATCATTTGGTTGAAATAAAAACATAACCTTTCTCCGTAAGTGTCTCATTATAAACCTATTGGGGAAAGTGTGGTTTATGAACATGCGAGATTTCTCGCACGGGTCTGCTAGTTGTAGCTAATTTTGGCACTATAGTTGACTCGAAGAACAACCAGTTACAAGGTGGAGACGAAGGTTGAAAGTATTCTTTAAAGCAAATTCCTAGTCAGTAGGGCTAATAATTCATGAGCCATACACGTGAGACTTTCTTTCAGCTCTTCTCCGCTACGTCAATTATTTGAGTTTTATTATACTTTAGGGGCTACAACATCGTGATCATTTTTGTGTTATTGTATGTCAACTTTGTCTAATAACCTGAGTTATTATGGTGTCTATAGTAGTGTGTGTACATTTGTAACTGAGGGTAGGAGTGGTAAGGAGGTGGCAGTGGCCTTGAAATACGAACCATGCCGCAGAAGGCGGGTAGATATTTGATGTTGAACACGGTACATGAATATCGCGTCAAGTAGGCTTCAAATGTTTATATTAATTTTAAATTAATGCCTGCGCGTTTGATACAAAACGCCATCCTATTAAATATTAAAAATTCATGCAGATACTTGAACCAAAACCGACATTCATTTATTTGTCAAACAAGAAAACAAAATCACTTAAAGATAGAGCCTCATTAATCTAAATGATAGACGATATACGGCGTGAACAAGATCACTTCCAATATGCATTAATAATTTTCATAATAGTGGTTTACATTCCGGAGTTACTACAGAAGGCTTTGACTTTACTCGAGCAACGGCTTGAGTGACACGTGCAGCGGCTTGAGTGAGTCTGCTTCTACCTTTAAATAAATAATGTCGATAACACCGAGAAAAAAGGAGTTCCGGTATTATCGAGACTTAAGGTTCCCACTCAGTACCGGTATTATCGAGACTTAAGATTCTCATTCAGCGGAGAGACCTGGCATCGAGTGCGCTTGGTGGGGGACGATACTGGCCATGCGGCAACTTACGATCCCGATCGGAAATAGAGCATATTTGCCCGGCTCCACATACAGATTCTTTCATGGTATCCTTTAGCATTTTCCCCCGGAGAATTGTTATTATTTTAAACGAATGCTGCTCACGTTTGGCCACTCCCATTCTGCTAGCTGGTTGACCCACAATTGTTTTACCAGCACGCCGTGTGCACTATTTGTAATTTACAAGACCATCTAGTGACGTGAATACAGCTTAGGATTCATCGGTTGTGTGTGACGTGTGCAATAGCGTAACGTACAAATATAAAATCGTGCATCAAACCTCGTGTATAGCTACTGAGTGTTTTTAAAACGCTTGCCCAGAAATACATTTGATAGGACGGACCAAATGCGGTAATATGACATCATTTTCAGAGAGCAGCAAAGAGTGATGATAGGTTTCCCCATAAAGTAGTTTGACATTTAGTGATACAATCAGCGATGCGAAAACGAACATATAATTAAGAACAGATATTCAGTCACTGTTCAGTAATTTGGTAGTGGTCACACGGTTTATTAGAGCCAACGTACAGAAGGTACGTCATTCAGCAGGGTAAGGATCGAGATAAAGGTTTGCTCATGGTCATTTGTTTTTCTTACAACAATGTTCAAGTAGCAGGCATTCAGATTCAAGAGGCTAATTATTACTCTGATGTTCTCTGGGTCCTAGGTGAAGGTAGTGCGGTCTCTGAAGACTATTGTCATAATACCACATTTCGCCTCTTCTAACAATATGTTGTGAGCATCCATGTTCACAATACCCTGTATACAGATTCCGCATAAACTGAAGTAACCAGCCACAGTGGGTTCGCAAGGCGACGTAAAACAACCAGCGACCAGCAAAGAGCAGGCCGACCTATTCGTGTGTGGTTATGAATGCACGATTTCTGAAAAACCACGTATTTTCTTGTTTGCAAGTCAATTTGCCCTTAATATTCCTTCACTTTGGAGTAATCTTAAATGGACATTTTAATCTCAGAACAGCTTTGCAGGTTGCCAGTACAACAGCAACCAGACTAAGAGAAAACGCGTTCAACCAGACAAGAAGTTCCAAAGAGCACATGCGAGCATCAGCGGCTCCTAACTCGTCGAAGGTGGGGGTTCGGCAGCAAAGCACAGTTCATGGCAAGAGTGCGAGACCCTGGAACTGTGAAATGCGTATGCTTCCAGTTTGAGTCTGGCCTCGCGCATTTGAGCTCATTTTATCTCGCAGTCAACCCATCGCCAAGAACAAATATGTGCATCGTTAAGGATTTGTCGAATAAATAACATGATTGATTTCAATTAAAATGTTCACAATCAACTAGAGCTGGCTAATTGGTAAACCATTTCAGACTACTTATCTGCCGAACACTGGTGTAATAGAGAAAAACGGTTATGGAATTCATGACCAATTATTAACGCACTTCCAAGAATATGACGATGTACAATATTTATAATCATCAAATTTCATTAATGCAGTAACTATGATACTTACAGTTTATCGCTGTCGGTGGAGTACATCCCCAAGTCCAGGATGCTGTCCAGCACTACCCTGTAAATACAAAAGAACGCCTTTGTACGAACTTTCCAAATGCATATTAACATTCCCACGATCGAGCTAGGAATCAATCCCGGGACCTCTGATCCAACGCCTAGCGTGCTAATCATTTAGCCTCATTGCTGGGCATGTCATCGAATACAACATAGAAAGAACTCTCAGATTTCCAGTGATCTGGATAATATAAAGGACACTGCTTACTGTCAGAATTATAAAAAAATCTGGGGTTCGAAATTACGGCCCAAGGCCAACCCCTCCCTCTCTTCAGTACACTTTAATATAAGAAATCACACACATAGGCTACAGTAGGTATACAGGAATAACTATGACACCCCAAACCTCTAAGTATAACAACAAAACTCTTCAAAAACAATATGCTGAATTAAGCAGCCTACCTTCCATATCTGTAGGGAGTACAAGTTTGGAAACAACCATGTCAGCCCATTAAGAGTTACTGAAGTGTACCCGATCTTCTTCTACGTGCCGTGGCAAATACACCCTGGTATCCGTTAGCAGACGGAACAGTTATACAAAACAAATTCTCGTCCAATCCAGGATGTTGTGAAGCCATGACGCTCTTCTCCTCTCCATACCGTTTTCATCTTTCATCTTCCCTTAGAGAATAAGCTGAAAATCCTGTAACGAACGTTTATTAGTATCTGACCAAGGTATACCATTTTCTTTTGTTTTACCACCCATACCAGATCTCGGCCAACATTTCAGCGTTGCCATTCGTCTGCATTGGTATCCCAATCAACCCAGGACACTTAAGCATTCTCCTATGGGTTCATATTTGAATGCTTCTTATCTCTTCACCGATGTAGTACTGAGGGTTCATATTCAGCTACAAACAAACGTCCAGACCGTATGCCAGATTTTCACATTCTTTTGCCTCCACTTTAGGATTAAATTGTCACTACAGTAAAATGACCCCATTGTAGAAAAGGTTGTATATGGTACTGCTATCCTTTGCTTTTCTTCCCAATTAGGATCAATCTGGCTGGTAATAGCGCATCCTAGAAATCGGAAAGAATCAACATGCTTAATTTTCTGAATATTTAATCGCAAGCTAGAATGAAGAAGCATTCGTCTATTTCAGATTATGAATTTTGTGTTCGTTACATTTATATCGAGACCCATTTCTGCGCCTGCTGAATATAGATTTTATGCGGTAGAAGCTGAAGTAGGCCTACATGAAGACTGTCGGAAAATATAACAGTGCCATCTGCATATCTTATCGTGTTAATCACCGTTTCATTTATTCTACTACCATTCTTGACAACAACCTCCCAAGAAACATTTTCAATAATTCGAACACATCTATCATGAATTCCTGCCCTTTGTAATACTTCGATTTGTGTATATAGTCAAACACAAGCTTTTTCGTCACCAATGCAGCAAGTATAGATGCCTTTCTGCCGATCTAGGCAGTTTTTCAGCAAGGAGAGGAAAACAGTGCCGCTCCTTACGGACCACGATAATTCGCAAATCCAAACAATGATTCATCAAGGTGGTGTTCACATTTGCTCCTAATTTTGTTGTGGCTGACACGTAGAAATACTATTAACAGTATCACTCACTAGGGTTATTAGCCTAAAATCACAACATTTACGATCCATTTTTTTTCTCTCTCAGTGTAATGAAGGTAGATTTTAAGCAAACCAGATAGGACTTCTCCAGAACACACACTGAAGAGTTTAAAAAGGAACTGGACATTATTTTCATCAATCATCACTTGAAGGTTCACAGGGATGTAATCTGGTCCTGGATATTAGCCGCCATCAGGGCATATGAGATTTTTGGTTTTAAGATTTCTGTAGTTTCATTTTCTCTTTGATCAAAGAAAACCTCTTCTATACAGTTTAAGACTTCCTTATTTTCATGAGATGCTGTTCATTTACAATAAGCCTACCAACGGCATTGGTCAATCAAGAAGGTCGAACTATCATCGCAGTTACATTAGAGGTCAAGTATTTCACACGTATCTGTCCATCATTACTTTGTAACATGTTTTCGTTAAGGTGCGATGGTGCGTAGTCTTCTAGTAGCAACACAGCTTTTACAGGCTGGCCCTTCGGCATTAAATGTTCTAGCACCCGCGGTACAAAGAAACTATCAAACCAGGTTTTAACAAGTAGTTCCGTGAAGAACTAAATCTCCTATTTTCAAGCATCCCACTGGTCTTTTCCATTAAAACTCTCCGGCCTATTATAACGATTTTCCATGTGATAGGCCCACGCTAAATTGCTTTTGGTTCACAACCTATGACTTCACCGATACCATTACAATGAGAAGCTATGTGCTAGAATATATAGTTTCAATATCGGTGATTAAGACTCCTCCCGCGAGGTGGCGTCTTTCTGTGACGAACAAATGGTATTAATTCATAGAAAAAAAAAACAAATGCGCGGCTTCTATGAGTAACGAAAAGTAAGGTACAGAATTTAGTGCCCTTTATAATGTGTATTATGGAGCTTATCACACGAATCATCTTCTCGATCGCCTGAAAAAGAAACGAGAAATTTAAAAAAAAATGGTTTAAACATTTCAAACAGGACGCCATCTTGTATTTTTGAAAACAATTAAACATCATTACGTTAGATGTATGTACACTAAGCTCTGAATAAAGATTCACTGTGCCAAGTTTCATTGGAACTCGGGTGATTAGATCGCAATAAATGTTATTTTGAATAGATTATTTGAAAAGCACTTGGCACCATGATGCTTTTGTTTCAAAGGTTTTGGAAAGTCACACATTTGTCCTTACTTAACAGTCCCCTATTAGCATACAAAATGTCAGTTTCATTGCTTTAGCAGTTTCGGAGATATTGAGAACCGCTGAAATGTATCGTATGGGCGCAATGTTGGATTGTTTTACACTGGGGGCTGAAATTAAATAAGAAACCATACTAAATATTAAGGTGATATCAGTAATAGTTTCGGAGATATATTTCGCGCGGCCGCCATATCAGATTTTTATATAGTACGCCATAGAGTTATGTGCTATTAAATAAACATTATTGCGTAGGCTTATTATTCAAACATTCACATCGATTGCATAATTAGATCACAAGAAATGAAAACTTAATTTTATAATTTCGCATAGCGCCATCTGGACGTGATGAAAACAATTGAACTAAATTGATGCCATTGGATGAGAATTTGTATAAACATTTATCGTACCAAGTTTCACAGCATCGGAAGGTTAAATCGCGAGAAAAGTCTCTTTAAATGTTTCATTTTCGCTTGGTCGACATGTTGGTTTTATACTTAACTGGTTTTTGAAAGTCACGTAGGTGAACTTATAGTAGTGCCCTTTAACGCCATACAAGATTTGAGGGTGATATCGGTAACTGTTGCGGAGATATGGAATGCCGCAAAATATTTCGTATGGCCGCCATGTTGGATTGGTAAAAAAACATAAAAATTTGAAAGGCACAGTCGAGGTCAGACGAGGTAGTACAGTGAGTTCCTCTCATGTGTTAGCCGGCCAGCGCACCGAGTTTATCTGCCTCCCGTTGACTCATCACTTCCCGCTCGGCATAGCATAGCAATAAGAACAGCACTTGGCTCACTTTATCCGTGCATGATATGAGATAACAACAAGAGTTTAGTGCTTTTCAGTCGGTCAACACGAATGTACCCAAAAGAGATGGGTTATGCCCTAATCCTGAAATAAATTACATGAGATTAATAAAACACTAGGATGACCAGTTTCGATCGTCAAGCGATCATCATCAGATCCATTACACTTAGGCTACAAAATCTATGTTTGAAATACAGGTGAAAATATTTACAATATGTACAATTATTTAGTTGCAGTATTGGTACTGCAACTGTCAGTGTATGCTAAATGCAGTATATATGTTAGGTGAAATGCTAAATGGTGATAGCTATCCGGAGATTGTACTTGAGAGAGATTATATGGTTGTAAACTATGGTTAAACTATAAATTTTTTGGCTAACTACTTATCTGATTGTCTTCCGTATTACAGCTACTCGCAGTTTTCGTGCTCACTGGAACTGACCAAAGCCGAAAAATCAAAACTAATAAACATGAACCCGAAAATACCGGCATTGAGGGGACAACCAAAAATACACAAAAAGGAATGCCCAATGAGACCAATAGTCAATTGTAGGAATGCCCCTAATTACAAAATCAGCAAAGAGTTACTAAAAATCTTAAAATGCCGTCTTTCCAACGACAAAAACAACTCTGTAAAGAACACAACAGAACTAGTAACAGCATTGAACACCCTACAAATGAAACCTAGCTTCAGGCTAGTATCCTTCGACGTAACTAACATGTACACCAATATTCCGATTATTGAAGCAATCAACACTATCGAAAACAACTTAAAATCCAACAATTCGGTAAAAGAAATTGAAGAGATTGTGAGATTACTGAGGGTCGTTCTCACCCAAAACGTGTTTCAATTCGACAATAAAATATACACACAGAGAGAAGGCCTAGCAATGGGATCGCCACTAAGTGGGTTAATCGCTGACATCTTCATCAATGCACTAGAAAATTCGTTCTTAGAAAAGACTTCAACAAAGGGAATAGTAATATGGAAAAGATACGTAGATGATGTAATTTGCATCTACGATACTGAACTAACAAGCGAAGAAACAATTCTCCAATCCATTAATAGCCTTCACCACTCTATCAAATTCACTAAGGAATCCGAAATAGACCGGAAAATAAATTATCTCGATATAACTATTGAACGTAAAGACAACGACCTTTCATATTCCATATTCCGGAAAGCAACACAAACCTCGCATGCAATCGACAATCAGTCTAATCACCCCAGTACGCACAAACTAGCGGGCTTCAATTCAATGGTGCACAGAGCTTTAAACATACCCATGTCAAAAGACAACTATAATAAGGAAATAAGAACTATTATGCAAATAGCAAAGGAAAACAACTTCTCGCCAAGCAAAATAAATCAAATTATAGCCAAACATAAAAATAAAGATAAAACGATTCCCAAACCGGACAGTAATGAGAAAAAATTTGCGCGTTTCAACTATGTGAATGCGAATACATATAAAATCACTAACCTATTCAAAAAACAAGGCATAAAGATAGCTTTCACGACGAAAAACACAACCGCTAGGCACCTCCTAAATAGTAATCTAAATAAACGTGACCCGTATTCAAGGTCAGGGGTATATTCTATAACGTGCCAAGACACCGATTGTCAAGCTAATTACATCGGGCAGAGTGGAAGGCGAGTAGACACACGTTATAATGAACATAGGAATGCGATAAGATACGGAACACATTCAGCCGTGTGCGAACATATGTGTGACGCAGGGCACAGCTTTACCAACATAGAGTCGGACCTTAAAATAATCCATCACGAATCGAAAGGCAGAGCTCTTGACATAAAGGAAGCAATCGAGATACACCTAGCCAAACGAAACAATCCCAACAATCTAAATGAACACACGTTCATGGAGAGCTCACCCCTCTTCACGCTACTAAAAACACACCCTGTCGGAAACAAAACACAATTTAGCGACACAGCCAAGCTAGATAAAAAAGGGGGGAATTAGGGTTTTTTTAATAGGTAAATGTTATCTGGCTCAGGTGTACGATGTGCTTTGCTTCTGCAATAAACCAAGGCCCATATTCGCGGCAGTATTAAAGGTGCCGGGACGTCCTCATAAGACCGTCAACGCTTAGTTCGAATGGGTTATGCTCCACGCGTGGCGAGGGCCAATCCACGGTCTTTAATAGTTGTGAACCCACCTCATTCAATAACATACATCTTATCTAGGTTGGCAACACCTCACATAAACACATCGCTATTACTCCCCACAGCACGTAGGGACAGGGGGGAGGAGGCAGGGGAAAAACTAGTCGTTAAGATAACCACCGCAGTCGACCGCACAGCGAGTTTCAGTGAGCACGAAAACTGCGAGTAGCTGTAATACGGAAGACAATCAGATAAGTAGTTAGCCAAAAATTTTATAGTTTAACCATAGTTTACAACCATATAATCTCTCTAAAGTACAATCTCCGGATAGCTATCACCATTTAGCATTTCACCTAACATATATACTGCATTTAGCATACACTGACAGTTGCAGTACCAATACTGCAACTAAATAATTGTACATATTGTAAATATTTTCACCTGTATTTCAAACATAGATTTTGTAGCCTAAGTGTAATGGAACTGATGATGATCGCTTGACGATCGAAACTGGTCATCCTAGTGTTTTATTAATCTCATGTAATTTATTTCAGGATTAGGGCATAACCCATCTCTTTTGGGTACATTCGTGTTGACCGACTGAAAAGCACTAAACTCTTGTTTACTAAGGCAACACTGAAAATATGGCTTCAAACACCACAATGAGATAACAATTAAAATTAATAAAGGAAGAATTAACAAACTAAGGTCGTACCTTATGACAGGAGATGTTGGAAATGTTCTCCTCCTACATTCACACATTTCCGGCATCGTCTTAGGAAACGCCGATTCACACGCATAAGTTCGTCTTCCGTAATTCAGGCTATTTCTCTCCGGATATGTTCTTTCAGTTCGTCCAACGTGTGAGGGTTTCTTGCATACACTTTATTCTTTAAGTTCCCCCATAAATTAAAGTCACAAACAGTTAAATCTGGTGACCGTGACGGCCAACAGTCCGTACTAATAAAATTTCCTGAATTAGGTTTATGCGCGGTGAGAGAGTCTTGCAGAAAATATCCATTTCGACAGTCAGTGTCAGTCAGTTCGTCAAAAAATGGTTTTAGTATATTATCCCTGTATCTTTGTGCACTAATTGTGCCCTGAAAAAATATAGGTCCTATAATCCTGTATCCATTCACTGCGCACCATACTCCGACCCGTTCGTCATGAAGAGGAATTTCGTATATGGGATGGGGTTTTCTGTACTCCAATATCTGTTATTCTGCGTCGAAACATAACCGTGCAAATGGAACCAAGCTTCGTCCGAGAAAAATATTAAGCGTGGATCAATTATTTCAGTATGAACGTTTCGTAGCATTCAATTACTAATTCATACCCGCTTATCACGATCACATGGATGCAGTTCGTGTACTACAGTAATCTTGTATGGCTTCAATTTCAACATTTTCGTAGCCCGCCATGCTGAGCTCTTAGAAACCCCGGCTTCTTGTCCAAGTCGTCTTAGGGATTTTGTAGGCGTATGTTCTAATCTTTTTGAGATTTCATTTACTTTTTCCTCATTAAGTACACGGTTTTAACACTTCACTTCCTATCGAGTCAAGAATCAGTTTCTCTCAATTTGTTTATGAGTTTCCGCACGGTCTCTCTATGTGGAGAGCGCACATCTGGAAAATGTGTTATGAAACGTCTAACGACTTCCTTGAAAGACTCTGTTTTCACATAATTATCGTACATAAATACCCTCTCCTCTACCGTGTACACACGTGGAGGCATTATGAGAATTATACCCCAAAGTAACATTTCACAACTCGAGAACAGTTGGAGCGACAGATCAACACTAACTTAATACACGTTATAAGCACGGGCCAGAACTGCGAAGTGCGTGCTGTGTAACAGGAAGTGATCAGTCGACGGGAGGCAGATAAGCTCGATGCCCTGGCCGGCCAATACATAAGAGGAACTCACTGTAATATGTACAGTACCTAGCGAGTTTCAATGAAATCGCTTCGGCCATTTAGATTGTATTACGAAGGGGGAAGGGGGGGGGGGGGAGGAGAAGGAGGGCACACACAGACGCACACAAACTTATACACACACGGACAATAGGTGATCTCATAAGCCTATTTTTTTTTTCATAAATGAATATAGGCAAAAAATGGTACGAATCACCCAGGCTACTTATTGGCTCAAGTAAGTTGCTGGCAAGTTGTGATTTTCTGTTTCTTTGAAGCGCCTTGGTTTCATAGCTTTGCGTATAACGGTACGCGTAAGGTTCTGCGACCCTGTGCCATTAGCACGACACAACACCGTAATCTTCTCATTGCTAGATTTGTAGCCAGGTGCACTTCATTCAGTCTCAAAAGCTAATGTCTTTGTTGGAAGAAATTTCCCAAACAACCCTATTTATTTCATTGGTTTTACAGATCTGCTTCGGTACCAAATTTTCACGTACAACAAATTCCTTCAAATCGCTACAAATCTCAGAGGCAGTTGTGTTATACCCACTTACCTTTTCCTCTTGTGTGGCGATCACCCAGATCCCGAGACGTTTGAAACGTGTTAGCCAGCCAGATGATGTATTGAATTCCTAATGTTTTGAAGATA
Organism: Meconema thalassinum; assembly: GCA_946902985.2. Classification (NCBI taxonomy): domain Eukaryota; kingdom Metazoa; phylum Arthropoda; class Insecta; order Orthoptera; family Tettigoniidae; genus Meconema; species Meconema thalassinum. Next base: position 1,464,574,851 of record OX336389.2, on the reverse strand, counting down.
ACTAATTGTGCCTGTTTAGCACATATTACGCCAGACACTTGCATGCCCTCTGCTCGGTTCTGATGAAGCCAATCAAACATTGCTTTGATGATGATGATGATGATGATAATTGTTGTTTTAAGGGGCCTAACATCGAGGTTATCGGCCCCTAATGATCTGGGTGATGATGAAAATGATAATGAAATGGAAACCAGAACAAAATTATCTGAGACGGAAAATACGTGCAAAAAGGAACTCAGATGGAAACAACTCACAATATGGTCTTAAAAAAGGGAATTTAGAACGAAAAGTTGCACAAAAAGAATAGATTGAAAAAGACCCACAAAACGTAGGCTAGATTCAAAATACGTACAAAATGCAATGTAGCGTCGAAATACTTACAAAATGCAACTGAAATACTTACAAAATGCAATTGAGGTTCAAAATACTTACAGAATGCAATTGAAATTGAAAATACACAATGCAATTCAGATTGAAATAGGCCCTATCCCAGTTCCAATCCAAATTATTCACAAAGTGCAATTGAAATTCAAAACACTTACAAAATGCAATTGAAATTGAAAATGCTTACAAAATGTACGGTAGATTCAAACGACTCATGTGGATTGACAATACTTACAAAATGCAATTTAGATTGAAAATACTTGACAAAATGTAATTTAGATTCAAAATACCCACAAAATGCAATTGAGAATCAAAATATGTGCAAAATGCCCACCAAACAAAATGCAATTTAGATTAAAAATTCGTGCGAAATGCGGTTTTGGTTGAAAATACTTACAAAATGAAATTGAAATTCAAAATACTCACTAAAAGGCCCGTCTACCTGCATTGAAAGACTTACTAAAAACAATTTAGATTGTCAATCTTTACAAAATGCAATTGAGGTTGAAAACAATCGCGAGATGTAATTTAGATCGAAAAAACGTACAAAATGCAACGTAGATCAAAAATGCCTTAAAAAATCGCTAAAAGGGAATTTAGACACACGGTGAACCAAGTAACAAAAACAGTGCGGGAATCTTAAAGAGAAAAGGAAATATAAGGAAAAGAGGAGAGGAGAGGAGAGGGTCCGCCCCAATTGTAAGGGACAAAAGGGGAAAACGGACCCAGCTCAGGAATCCCTCGGGGTCGCCAACTCCCGAACTCACCAGCCGTGAGCCCCTGAGGGTGTAGCATTATCTAGGGTGCACCAGAAGTGGTGGGGCTACATACACCCTGCCTCCTTAAGGGCCTTGAGCACAAGGCAGGAGGTAAAAGGAAAAGAAAAAGAAGGCTGACCCCTCACAGAAGGAGGGTATCAGGAAAGATGAGACAAGGGCCAATTAAGGCGGGAAAGTGAAAGACTCCCTAGGCCTCGGATAACCTAATACCGTCGGGGTCGGAAGAGAACAAGAGCTGACCAAGGGAGGTCGACAGGAAAGAAGACGGAGAGGAGCCCTGCACAAGTAAGTGGAAGCAATGCCGGACTCAGCTGGGGCCCCGTGGTCGCCAACCCACGTCCCACTAGATGTGAGCCCCTGAGAGGAAACATTGCTTTGACAAGCTCGGCGTGAGCGGGCGTTTTAATGTATTTTTGTTTCGATAACCCTGGGACGAGTCGTAACTGCTAGCAATATTAAGGATATCTCGGATATTTGTTTCACCTAAACCACTAGTCAAAGAAAGGACGAGTCGTAACTGCTTGCAATATTAAGGATATCCCGGATTTTTGTTACACCTACACCGCTAGTAAAGAAAGGTGTCTTCTTCAAGTTTACGCACAATTTCTAGTTCCGGGTTTATCGGTAACACTTCCCGTTTGCGATTTTCATTGTTCAGCACCAACAGCAATCAATTATATTTACTGTAGGCCATCCCTATCAAAAACTGAACCTGCAAAGGAACACGAACAGTAGATGTGATCAAGGTGATCGCACCGACTTCCTCATAACGTGAGAGGCAGGGGCGGGAGGAGGCAGTGTGCTACCCTCTTCTAATGTACAAGCACAAATTGTGGTAGTACTTAGAAAGTATATTGGAAAAATATCCATTGTTCGTCGTGGACCATTGAGAGCCTACTACACTTTGGTTTCACAAAGTTTCGTAAAAATGTAATAAATTATTTAAGAATTATTCAAGGACAACTATAAGAATGTTACTAACTTCAGCATTCTGGTATTAGGAATGAAACAATTTAAATCTTCATAAATCTGGCGTGTACTTTCTTAAAACAAAGGTTGGGGAAAAAACGGGTGCATCATACGGTATGAACTCATCAAGTTGGTATCACATATTACGCACGGATGACAGCACTGAAACCAGCTAAAATATAATCAATTATTTGTTGAACTGTTAAACAAATTCTAACCTTGGCCTATCTCTACATATCGTGCCTGCCCTTCCTTCTAAAACCAAGATAGACCTACCAACATTTCTCTCCTTTTCATTAGCACTCGCTAGAAACGCAGCCTGTACTTCTGTCATAAGAAATCGCATTTAGAATTGAGGCCGGACTGCAAATATCTCATCCATGAGGCAATCTGATTGTATCTACTTATAGCCTATTGTCCTGTAGAAAGAGAGAGAAATACTAAAATTGATTCTCACCTGCAACGCGTAGCTTCAATGATATCTGCGACGGCATTTATCTTCCTGTAAAAGAAAAAAGGATACGTTACAAAAATACATAAAGGCAATAATAATAATACTAACAGTGATAACTCCACCTGCAGTACCTGCTGGGTGAATTGAGTTGCTCAGTAATTGCTATTGCCGGCCCCAAGCTCGAAGAAAGGAGGAGGGTTGGCTCAAAGAAACAAAATAATAGCCAGAAAACATCTTGAGACAACCTTAGTTGTAACACTGAGGTTAATTACAGTCAATCTCCCCAATATCTTCAACATATCAGCATGATGTCATTTTTAAACGAAGCAACTACCCAAGGCCTTGGTAGACACACTAGGTTATCTCGGTCGTCGGATTCTGGGGGACCGAGATCATCATGCGGGAATATATCGGAGCTTCCCAAATCTCTTCGTCCAAAGTCCAAACATTTTCTTGGTACTTTGAACATCAACACACTACTCAAAATTGGGAATCTAAAGCAATTAACAGATTTTTTTGGTCCTGTAGCCTCCTGGGAGGCCGAGTGCATGTCTTTCTAGTGAACGCCCGTGGGCGACCTGCGCGTCCGAATGATAATGAAGTGATGATGAAGACGTCACATACACCCAGTCCCCGGGCCAGAGGAGTCAACTCCAGGAGATGAAAATCCCCGATGGCCCGGCCGGGAATCGAACCCGGGACCCTTTGGGCCAAAGTCTAGCGAGCTAACCAATTCCCCACAAGGACAGACAATTAACAGATGTATTGGACAAATTTAACATTTAAATTTTGGCACTTCAAGAAACTAGATACAGTGATGAACATCACTATGAATCTGCAAATTATAGATCTACAAAGGTAAACCAGTCATCTATCTGCCTAATGCACCATTACAATTCGGTACTGAATTTGCAGTCAGAACACATATCACAAATTCCAATAATAAACTTAATATCTCCTTTTGAAAGAATTTCCCTGCTCACAATCAAATCAGGAAATAACAGTCTATACATTAATCAATGCACATGCACTTACAATCAACTACAGCCAAAAAGGCACACAAAAAGTAGAAGAATTCTGGGAACTACTGGAAGATTCCCAAACATCGTGCTAAAATTCTGTTAAATTCTGTTCAATGCACAAAAAAAGAATTAAGAGCCATTGCAGACCCTTCCACCCATGAAAACAACCTGGAAATCACCAATGTTTCATTTAGTAAACTTTCAAATAGAACACGTGGCCATTTCTAAAAGAAACCATTAATAAATTATGAATGTTAAAGTAAAAAGGGTAGTCACTGATTGATCACCACTTATCTTCAATAAAAGTAAATTTTCAACCTGATGGACCCAAACTCAGGACAGTAACAAGAAGTTCCGTGACGAACTATACAGCCTACTTTTCATGCCAATGATTATTCTACAGTATATGAACCTATCTAGAATAATGACGAAATTAAGTTGGTAATATCGAAATGTCTAATTAGTTCGAAATATTCCTGGTATAATGTAGCCTAATAGAGCACTACAGTCGGCAGCCCTAGCGACTGAATACATTCTTAGTTCCATCTCTTAAGGTACAGAATACAAAATTTGGTTGATGTCCAATGGACGTTACTTGCAGTTAGACATTGGATCTATCAGCACCCGTAAAAGCACGTTGGCAACAATGTCATGCGTGTGCTGGTTAGAAATAATCGGAAATATTATGATATCTAGTTGTACCAATTTTGGATGAAATCCACTTGTTAGTATAGAAGTTACATGTATTTTAAAATTGGACCTATCAGCAAGCATAGAATCATGTTGGCAGCACTGCCTTATATTAATTACTCCAAATTAATCTAGAGTGTCAGGTGCTATACGTGTGCAAAGTATAGAGCTGTTGGCTTGCATACTTTCTGATATATTGATATTAGGGTAAAAAATTATAGACAGCATTTATTAACAGTTGGCAGCTCTGATTGCTCATAAGAATACTTATAGTCATATCTGTTATGTTACACATAGCACATACGGAATTTGGTTGAAATCCAACTGATAGTATAGAAGTTATATGTATTTAAAAATTGGTCCTATCAGCAGGCTTAGAATCATGCTGGTAGAACTGAAATATATAAGTTACTCCAAATTAATCTAAAATGTCAGGTACTATGCGTGTGCATAATTTAAAGCTGTCGGCTTGCATACTTTCAGATATATTGGTATTTGGATGAAGAAAATAGAGAGAGCAATTATCAACAGTTGGCAGCCCTGGTGGCTCTTAAGAATACACTCATTCATATCTGTTTATGTACACATATTACATACAAAATTTGGTTGAAATCCAATTAATAGTGTAGAAGTTATATGCATTTAAAAATTGGACTTATCAGAAGGCTTAAAATTATTTTGGCAATACTGTCATGTATGGCCTCCTGGAAATTAAACTGAAATAGTGTTATCTACATGTGTGCCAATTTTGGAATAGCTCCCATGCATTCCTTCCAAGATATCCAACATGGAGCTCAAATTTCTAGTGCGATTTTTCTGCAGTTGGTAGCACTGACATCATTTTCAAATATGGACGTGAGATATTCCGGTATACATCTTTACTCACACTAAATTTGGTTTCGATTTCTGCAGCCGTTTAGGAGTTGATAGGGGGGGACACACACACAGCCAGACAGACAGAAGGACAGGCAGACAGACAGACAGACAGACAGACAGACACACATTTTCCCGGATCGATCTCATAAGTCTACTTTTCCTCATTTTTGCAAAATGTGAAAAGTAGGCTAAAAAATCTACGAATTAGTCTAGAATATCTTAAAACAAAATTCGAGAAATATCCTTGCAAAGATCTCCAACCCACATCCTCCTAATTGGATGGAATTAAAAGATACACACGAGGGAGCTTCCCGAATTATTCGTGTTCATCCTAGAAAACGCAAACACAGATGGTGGAACGAGACCTGCGACAGGGTTATATACTGTACCTTCGAATTCAAGCCTGGCAAGTGTGGAGTCCGAATAAAATAGAACAAAACTGACATGAATTCATCAAAGCCCAGAAGAAAGCCTACAAAATCATCCGATCCGAAAAACGCAAATATGATCAAAATAGACGTACAGAAACAGATAATAAATTCATGAAAAACAATAGAAGAAACTTTTACAAAACACATGCTGAGGAACTAATAATAAGAATGTTAATGGTTTTACGTGCATTTTAACAACTGCGGTTTTTAGGAGACGCCGGGGTGCCGGATGTTGTCACGAAGGGGATCTTTAACATAAATCTACTGACACGACTCCTTCGCATTTGCGCACCCTCAAATGCCAACTGGCTGCACCAGGATTCGATCCTGCAACCTTGGGAACAGCAGGCGAGAACGTTACCGCTGAGCCACGCAGCCAGCGTGCTGAGGAACTAACACATTACCAAGCACCTAGTTTATGTTTTTAAACGTTCAGATAGGGCCCTGGATATAAATAATAAAGAAAACGGTAAACCTCTCGCAGATCATTTCCATGTACTTTTAACTTGCGAACTTCCTGAACAAAAACTCTCCTTTGAGCAACCCATTCCAAATCCAGATTCGGAACCTTATTAGAAGAAATCAAGCAAATAATCAGTGAACTTAAAAATAACCAAGTCACAGGGGAAGATGATATTATCGCTGAAATGTTGAAATTAAGAGGTGAATGAGGGCTTTTTGAGCATATGACAATTGTCCCCATCGCCGAGGGCGGAAGGGGACTTTTCTAATATGTTACATTTTCCATTAAGAATCTGAAACACCGCACCGGTTTAAAAACAGGGGGGGGGGGGGGTAATAGTAATAATGCCCCCTTTAAATAAGCTTTCATTTGCAACAGGGTATTGTAAGTAATCCTAATCATTCCCCTGTTTACCCTTAAAATTGTCAAATTTCGTAAACTATGCATTTGTTTATTTTGAAAGGGGACTAGATCTCCCAAGATTCACGGTACCTACTAAGGCGACTCGTAAGATATGGGTATTAGTTGAAGAAATATGTTCATCCCCATTTCATCCTTTCAACGGTCGATTTTTAGCCTAATTTCGATTTTTGCAAAAAATGAAAGTAGACTTATGAGATCAACACAGGGCGAAAAAAGTGTGTCTGTCTGTGTGTGTGTATGTGTGTGTGTGAGTCTGTGTGTGTGTGTATGTGTGTGTGTGAGTGTGTGTGTGTGTCTGTGTGTGAGTGTGTGTACTCTGAATGTCTGTCCCCCCCCTATCAATTCGAACACGGTGAATGCGAATTGAACGAAATTTGGTACAAAGGTAGCACTAGCAAAGGACACCTCAGTGTCATGTTTTATATCGCCGCCATCTTGACGGAAACGTAATGGCGGCCACACAAATGTTCAAAGCTTAAATCAAATTACGATTAACCTAATCATCCGATCTCTGCCAAATTTTGCAACAACATACCCTTATAGAGGAAGCATCCTTTGACCAAATGAATAGGTTATTAGCCTAATAGTTTGCGGATGGCGGTCATCTTTATGTCAAAATTGATTCCCCCTATTAATTCGAACACGGTGGAACCGAATGGAACGAAATTTGGTCCAGAGGTAGCACTAGCAAAGGGCACCTCAGTGTCATGTTTTATATCGCCGCCATCTTGACTGAAACGTAATGGCGGCCACACGAATGTTCAAAGCTTAAATCAAATTACGATTAACCTAATCATCCGATCTCGACCAAATTTTGCAACTACATACCTTTATGGAGGGAGCATCCTTTGACCAATCTAATAGGTCATCAGCGTAATAGTTTGCGGATGGCGGCCATCTTTGTGTGAAAATCGATTCCCCCTATTAATTCGAACACGGAGCAACCGAATGGAACGAAATTTGGTACAGAGGTAGCACTAGCAAAGGGCACCTCAGTGTCATGATTAATATCGCCGCCATATTGACAGAAACGTAATGGCGGCCACACAAATGTTTAAAGCTTAAATCAAATTACGACTAACATAACCAACCGATCTCTACCAAACTTTTCAACAACATACCTTTATGGAGGGAGCATCCTTTGACCAATCTAATAGGTCATTAGCCTAATAGTTTGCGGATGGCGGCCATCTTTATGTCAAAATTGATTCCCCCTATTAATTCGAACACGGTGGAGCCGAATCAACGAAATTTGGTACAGAGGTAGCACTAGCAAAGGGCACCTCAGTGTCATGTTTTATATCACCGCTATCTTGACGGAAACGTAATCGCGGCCACCCAAATGTTAAAAGCTAAAATGTAATTACGACCAACCTAATAATCTAGTCTCTACCAAATTTTGCAACACCATATCTTTATGTGGGAAACATATTCTGACCAAACTGCAAGAACATCAGCCCAATAGTTTGCAGATGGTGGCCAAGTATGTGTGCAAATCGATTCCCCCTATCAATTCAAACACGGTGAAACCGAATTGAACGAAATTTGGTACAGAGGTAGCACTAGCAAAGGGCACCTCATATTCATGTTTAATATCCCTATAGCACGTTGTATTTCAACAAGCTACTACTACCAACATTCAATCATACTCCTTGAAAAGGACAAAGAGTTATAACAATACCCATGCATTTAGGAGAAAGTAGACTATATGTTCTTTACTGAACATCTTGTTTAGAAATTCAATCTGAAATGGGTGCTTACGTTATTAATGATTCTACGTCAAGGTGTTTGGGTCGAGCGATGATGAGTAGTGTAGTCTATATATATTTATACATGTATAACCAGACACCCTATGTAATTCGTAATTGAACCCTAGATATCACGAAAGTATAAAAGGAGGCAGGGAATATTGTGTTGTCTGTAGAGAAGCAGAAATAGCAGAATTGGTCAGCCAGGCGAGCTCAGTGCCTTCGAACGTGGACAAGTCATTGGATGTCACCTGAGTAACAAGTCAATCAGGGAATTTGCAATTCTTCTAAAACTGCCCAGCCCTGTTGGCCAACACATTGTGGGGTGACGCGTGGTCAGCACGTTGGGTCCTTTCAGTCGTTAATCTTTGTTTTCTTGAATGCAGCGCTGCCTCTAGTTACTCTACTAGCCTACTGTAGGCCTATGCCCTTTACTTGAATGGATACATTTATTGCTGTGTGGAGAGCGAGGCGTTTGAGCCTATGACAGGATGGGACTTTGCCTTTTTGTGTTAGACAGAGACAGAACATTTCAGGATTTCTGCACGCACACGGAGATCGAATCTTTATCAATTTATTAAGACACTTAAATTTATTTATGAATATTTTTTGTAATTTACCTGAAATAACAAATGACGGGCCATTAATGAGGCAATTATTATACTTAATATATTGTTTTGTAATTTAAAGTTACTCCTTATAGGTATTTCTATATTTCATTGTTTCCATTGTTATTTAGAAAATCCGGTTAATATTTTCTGATCGGTTCATTATTACTGCGGTGTTGCTTTTGACTGAATTTGTCAAAATTAGACCTTTCCTTTTAACTTCCGTTCCGAAGATTAAAGTGTAGAAATCTGTTCGAGAGTGGTTACGTTCTTTGTTAGTTCTCGTTTTTGTTCCGGTAATTTACTACCAGCTATTAACTCGTCTGTCATACGCTGCTTTGCATTGTAATGATTACCGTTACTCTTGCAAGATAATTGGGCCAACTTAAGAGCATATAAAATATAATCTAACCCCCCCCCCCCCAAAAAAAAAAAACTAATCGGATTACCCAACTGGTGTTGACCGACTGAATAAACATACTACAAAGAACTTAAGAAGGTGACACTGAAGATGTGACAACCAAAGATTATCTACTGAAGATTATGATATACGTACATATTTCTTCCATAGCAGATTCTCGATGCACTCCTCAATACTCTGTGTAATTTTTGTTGAGGTATGCTTTCCTGTATATATATTCCATAATTTTTAAAATTTTATCGAAGAATAACATCAAAATTCTACCGGTGTTCCTCAGTGTGCTCAGAAATTCGCCAAAATAAATAATACTCATGGACTCGGGAGACGGATGTGGGTCCGAAGCCCACTAGGTATTGTACCCAATCGTCATCATATGGAACATGTGTTCGTATCCCAGCTAACTCACGGTCTTTCGAGGTATGGGACATTCATGCCCACCATACGATCACATGCTCAGGATTTGAGTCTGTCAGGTGACTACTCTACTTGAAAGAAACAACATATTCCTAAATATAACATTTAATGATAGAAAATCATGTCTATACAACATAAAGCACAAACAAAAGATACTTTACATTTACTTCCCACAACAAAAATCAAAATTATCTGTGAGTCTCTCCTTAAAATTAGTGCTCCACCGCACTCAAGTCTATTCCAAACATCCTATTATTGATACTCTCTGACATTTGCGAGTGTCCATAGTGTTCTTCACGTGGCACAATTTAACACAAACTGGAATATCACAACACAATAAACACAAATTATCTTTAAATGACATTAAATCTGCAATTATTAAACATTTATCCGTTTTACACGGGGCATTTACTTTCAGTAACATTAATTCATTAACTTATGCCTTAATTAACAAGTGTTGTGTCGTGCAACTCGTATTTCTTTTTCCCATCAATTTGAAACGCTGAAGTAGTACACTTTCCCTTCCAAATTACACATGGATAGAGATGTTTTATAGCTTCACCATACAACGATTTTCTGGGTCTGGTCAAAACATTATCGTTACAAACGTGTCATGTCATTGCAATTACACTACCCGTATGAATAAATTAGTGTAAACTGGGCAAATACACTTTACAAAGATGCCTATATTTACTTGGTGCAGTATTCCTCCTCAGAGAATAACTGGGCCAAATATTATCCGATCACAGCGATCCAACATGGTATGTGTGTGGAAATAAAGCATTTAATTCAATTGGCATCATCACAACAATCATATCTTAATTACTTTTCGAAATATCGAGATTCTTCAGTGTCCCACTACGCTTTTAAAATAAAAGGATCAGGTCAACAGACCTCCTTTCCAAGCGGACAATAAATTAGTTTCGGCTGCATGAGAAAGATGGCCGCCGGTCTAGTGGCCTTCCTGCCACCCCATATGGCTTCTCGCAAGGTCAAGTTTATTTACAGGTGCAGTTATACTGGAGGTACCCTGAGTGTGTGTCCCTAGTAATTGAGTCATTCTAATTATTTAACACCTACATTTAGAGTATAATGGGCTCAACTCGGCTCCTAATTAATATTCATGGCAGGGGATGGATCATGTATAGCTTTGCCGTTCTGTGGCGACATTAGTGGCTTTTGGCGCGCATCACAAGTGAGTATCACAGTTCTCTCACTGGTGCAGCTGCCTATAATAAGAGGAAATCGGCGTTTCCTATACGACGAACCATTAGTCTTACCTCTAAGGGCAGATCAAATAATACATGGGCTCACACAGGGTCTCTAATAGTTATCCCTGCTGGCAACAATTCTGCAAACGGTGGCTACAGACAGGCTCTGTCCCACTTCGTTGCGAATAATACAAGTTTGCTCCAAGGCGATACTATCTCGTAAATATCGAAGAATAGCCGACTAGATTCGCCTAACGCGCAACCTATGTTTGGATGATCCTCGCAACTTATTGACGTAAATCTCTTGATTCTACGTTACTTGCTCGCTGTACGCGGCTCAAACAATACTTCTTATAGATGACTCAATTATTAAAGCACTCACGTCCTCTCTGCAATTACACTTAAGCCAAAGCTTTATGTAGCTCCCAAAACAAGTATAAATTTACTGGCTTACATTAACTACCTTAATGGTTCTCAAATACAACCCTGTAGAATTTACCATAATAAAAATTCATTCAACAATTCAATGACACTGAAAAAGTCTCATTATCTCGATATTTTACGTTTCTTTCTTACTGCTTTCAATTACACAGTACTTTTACGTTAGACATGACACACTTTCCACGTACTCTAGGCCTGACATGCCTATTATTTATTCATTACTGTTACCGACCCCAGATTATTATTATTATTATATTTTAACGTTACCGTTACTTTCATCATTGTCTTACGCCGAAATGGCCGTAAACAAATCATCCTCCAAGCCATATTTTACCAAAATACGAGGGATGTAAGCTCGTACACAAATGAATGTTAATTCTTAGTCTCAGAGTGATGCTTCGTTGTATGGTGAGCCATTTAATCATATCAACATATTAAATTTGTACTCACTTTTCATTTTTCCTGGGTTAGTCCAGCACGCCAGCCACGAGCCTACCATGATGCTTAGCTTAAGCCATCATGATATTTATCACACGACACATGGTATACACTTCACACATGATAATCATATTTTCATCACTGGCTTTTCTCACTTTGACACAATACATATTATTTTACCACATACATAAACACTTTTAAAAATCACTGTAATATAATTTTATATACAATTCCCGCACTATTTCACACATGGATCCTTGATTGGACTCCAACTATCGCCTGACCTCAGAGATGCGATGCAGCTAACTCCTGACAACCGCTAGTCTCCATGAAAGTCTGTCTTGCGTGTGCGTGCGTTCGATTCCCGTCACCTACAGTTTATATCACCTCTACTGCAATTCTGTTCAATCCTCTGTCATGACTATTTGTGACGCCTTGCAGGCTCCCGTAACTGTAGTGATCCTGACAATAATGTGTCATTTTTGTCTATGACAACACCTCCTGGTATGTTCACTGTCCATAAACAACCTAAATTATCCCTACGCTGTACTGAATTTATACTCGCGTATGTTATTGGTTAAACATCTGCTGTAGACTAAATCTTACACGATGCATAATTACTGTTGTGAAGCTGCATGATGCGCTTCCATTGTTCTCCAAATACATTTGAGCGTCGATACTTTATAACTTCGCGCACTTCCTTGCGTGATCTGGCAGCGTGTTAGTTCACGTGTTGAGTCAAGACGAACTGAAGACGAACTAACTTCCCTGCGAAGCTTCCCCTATTTAAGGCTTTCTTGTGAAACATAGTCCACTGGACAATCAGGACCGACTCCCTTTCTGAAATAATACATTTCCAGACAAAGTGAAGTATAACTCTCGTTTGTCTAGGTGTGGAGGTCCCAAAATCACTCGCGTGCAAGCGATCGCTTCGGCCAATTAATTACAATTAATTGCCTTCTACCATGGCGTCATGACGCTATCCTGGTAATTCCCCCTCTGCTGGTCTCCAAAACCTTCCTCCCCAGCGGAAGCAGTCTGTTCAGAGGCTCGTTTATAGATGTAGGCTTTAATTTAGGCGTGAGAACACTCCTAAATTATCTTTCCTAGAATATATTCACCTGGGTGTAAGTTTTATTTCATTTCAATGCTCCAATTGGCTGTAATCAATTAATTTCTGTGGGCGACTGCCCCCTCTCTACTTTTATGCCTTGTGAAACGGTTCATCCCAGAGTCATTAATCTTGAGCTGTTCCTGCGGTCCAGACGAAAATTAGTTCCTTGGCGTCACCTAAAAACGCCCCTTAGCTAACTGCGATTAGTCAACCGTCAAGCTGGTTTGCTTTCTAGCGTTCAGGCTTCTAAAACGTACATGGGTTTCGTATTTTCTTGCAAAGATCCACCTTAAAAGCTATGATATTCCCATTCTAGCCGTGAAATCCTGCTATTATGATTATATGCAGATATAACTTATTGCTCTTCGGGTTCCCTGTAGCTGTTCCCCCTCAGAGATCAATGATTCGATTCTGGGCAGAATCATGGGCCTGGTCTTCTTTGATAAGACCCGAGTTCGATGCCAGTCTGCCGTGTCTAATTGGGCACATCTTTCCCTCGCTAAGCTCGGAAAATTCATTTTACAAGTGAATTCTTTCGGGCCTCCAGATGGCATCGACTCCGTACAGTGTTTACTTTAAGCGGTCAGTGCTCCCGGGCAATGGGATGTCTCGTTCCCCCACTCCACTACGTCTACCGTCTCGTATTTCTTCGTTCTGCGCCCTTAGCTGTTCATTCATTTCTTGGAGCTCTCCTGCTGCCTCACCCAACTGGTTGTAAAATTCTTCCAACTGACAGCTGCATTCAACCCTCATCTCCCTTGGGTCTACGAGCTGCTTTTCTCGCTTTCTTTCTCCCTGGTGTGGGCTTTTCTCAGGACTCTCCGCGTGCATATATAATGACTCCCTGTCCATTTGGGTGTGCATGGCTTGCTCTTCTATTGTTTCATATTCCTCTGGCGGACTATATAATTTTAAGTTAGCAGCGTTTACAACAACTTCTCTGCCTGTTTCTTCATCTTTGATTCTGTAGGCATTATTTTGCAAGTCCCTTATAATCAGGTAGGGTCCGTGATAATTATGTTGGAACTTTTTGTATTTCCAGCTCTCTGGATCTGAACTAGCTGGTTTTTCTTATGGCTCCATTTCTTGTGTAGCATCTGGTTAAACCATAAATATTCCGTCGATAATGCCTCGGCTTCTACATACATCGGGGTTCCTCTGACAACCTTTCCCTCGAAGTAATTAATCATTAACCGTATCCAGGGATCTTCACGTTGAAAAACGGTGATGTTCCTTAGATCATCTAAGGTCTTCTGGTCTCTAACTTCTATGTCGATAGCTAGAGCTTCCTCTTCATCAGCTGTCGGGTATCTGCTTAGCAAGTCAGGTATGATATTGTCCTTCCCCGGGCAATACTCGATTTCCACTTGAAATTGCTGTATATACAAGGACCACCTCGTCAGTCTTTGACTTGACAAGTCAGTTTTCAACAGGAATGTTAGGGCTTTATGGTCCGTTCTCAATACAATTCTGAACCCATAAATCACTTTTCGCCAATACTGTAAGGCATACAGTATTGCGAGTAATTCAATCTCCGTGACCGTATAGTTCTTTTCATTAGGTTTCAGCCTCCTGCTTATGAATGCAATATAAGTTTTCCCTTCTGGCCTGTCCAGATTTTCCTGGTAGAGCATCGCCCCAATGTCTATAAGTGATGCGTCAGTCTGGATAATAAATTTCTGGGTGTAGTCTGGATATCCTAATTTAACATAATCTAAAAGCATCTGTTTAGATTTCACGAAGGCTTCCTCGCATTTTTCCGTCCATCGCCACCTTCCCCCTTTCTTCAGTAAATCCTGGAGTGGTGCTACGGTCTCGGTATACTTCGGGCAATGGCTCGAAAAGAATCCAATAACGCCTAGATATTGCCTGACGTTCTTCACATTCGTTGGTCTCGGGAAATGTTTAATGACCTCCAATTTTCCCGGATTTGGCCTAACTCCTTGCGCATCTATTACATGACCTAGGAATTTAACTTCTCTCTGACCAAAGTTAGATTTCTTTAGATTGACCTTAAAGTTAGCCTGACTTAGGTCATCCAACAGCTTGCGTAGATCTCTGATGTGTTCTTCGACTGTTTCAGATGTCAGTAGTATATCATCTACATAGCTTATGTTTGTTGCTTTTACTTCTTCAGACAGGTTTCGTTCAAGCGCTCGTATCAACGCTGAACCCGCTGTTTTCAGACCGAATGGGAGACGCACGAATGAATATGTATGCTGATCGAATAAAAAAACAGTTAACAAGCTTGTTTTCTCCTCCAGTGCAAGATGGTGAAAACTTGCAGTGATGTCAAGATTTGAGAATACAGTCTTTCCTTTGAATCTTCTGAGGATCTTCTTTATGGGTGGCACTTGGTCAAATTCTGGTATGACCTTGGAATTTAAATTCCGCAGGTCCAGGCATATCCTTACGCTTCCGTCCTGTTAAGGTACAACTACCAGTGGGCTGACATAAGGTGTGGCCGTCTTTACAATGACGCCCGCCTTTAGCATCTCCTTTATTGCCTCCTTGACCTTTAAATAATGTTTCTCGGCTACCGGATAAGGCTTTTGTCTGAAGGGTGTCCAGTCACTAACTTGGAACGCATATTGGAAATTCTTGATCCGGCCAGGTATCGAATCGAAGACTCCTTAGTATTCAAATAGCAGTTCCCTAAACATTTGCTTATGCTCTGGACCAATTTTAGCTTCTTCTATCTTCTCTCCCAGGCATTCTTCGAATTGTGGTTCGAGGTCCTTTTCAATGTCTGCGGCCAGTGTTGCCAACTCTCCCTCGATGTCTTCTGTCGTCAACCCTGCATCCCCAGTCATATCTCCGTATGTATGCCATACGTACTCTTCTGGTCTCGTTTCACTATGTTTTAATGAGAGCTCTACATTTTCCTTTTCCTCACTTGCGCGAAACATAACAATGTCTTGTGAGAGATCTATTACGACCTTATATTCTCTTATGAAATCCATGCCAACAATAATGTTAAAAGGCAGCTTATTCACAAGTAGGAAGCTCTGTGAAAATGTAGAGTTCCCTATCTGTAAATCTAAAAATACTTGGTATCTGCATATCATTACTTTATCTGGTATCACGCCTTTTATCTTCACGCTTGAAATAGGTATTTTCAATACGTGGATTTTACTTTGGATTTCATTATATAACGCCTGGGTAATTAGACATACCGTCGAGCCCGTGTCTAGAAGACTCCTTATCTTCATGCCTGCGATGTTTACAATTATAATGTGTAGTTCCCTTCTTACATTGACCGGCCCTTCATCTTGGTCTTCAATGAGTTCCTCAGGTTTAGCAATCCAGTTAACTACATTCACTGTATTCCATCCTGTATTTATCTCTCCTATTTGGTCATTTAATTTTGGTGTGGTTTTTTTTTCATTGCTCCATTCTTTGTGGAGTTCTTCTGTCTGTCTTTCTTCGTACTGCTGAAGTTCCAGACTCTTGGCTCCGTCATCATTCTTATAGGGGCCGATAACCTCGATGTTAGGCCCCTTAAAACAACAATTATCATCATCATCTTATAGATGTCGGGTGACCTATTTTTAATCGCTTCATCCCAGTGCACTTGCGATTTTCTGTTGTTTCCACGCTCCTCCATATATCTTAGTGATGCGTGATAACGTTCTTCTGCTTCTTCGTCGAACCCGCGACTCTGTTCTCGGGATCTCCATTCTCGGTTATTCCCATTTCGGCCGTAATTTCTCCTGCTATCAGGCTGTTGGTTTCTTGTATCGCGCTGATTCCATGTTTTTCTTCCTCGGTATCCGCGGTTCGATCTTCCTCAGTATGCTGGCCTCCAATTCTGGTTTTCCCTTTCTTCTCGTTGCCAGTCTGACTTCTCAGTTTCTGTGCTAGTAGACTTACTTCTAGTCTGCACCCTAGTCGGTTCAGTTGGTGCACTAGTCATGTGGACTTGTTCCGACTCTGCCTTGTGTGCTGCGCTGTGGTGAGATCGAGCTGTCTCAGCACTTCCTCCATTTCAATCGCTGTTTTGGCGTTTGCCGAGATTAATAGTCGTTGTACTTCGTATGGTAATTGCTTGGCTATCGCTATACACAGATCCGCCTCTCTAGGGGACTCGTCAAGCTCTTTAAAACGGCATAATTGTGCTATAAAAATTCAGCATATTTCGTTGGATTATTTGTACTATAGCGTCTGGAGTACAAGTCCAATCTGAGATTCTGCTGTATATTTGCATCCCAGTACCTGCTTAAAAATGCCTGGCGAAATTCTTCAGCGGTGTCAAACGTGTAACGAAAACTCCTGAACCATAAGGCGCATTCACCCTCAGTCAGTTTTTCGATAGCTCTTAACCTTCGCTCTGGCGGTACCTTTGCGTCATTCAAGTACGCAGAAACCTCTTTGAGCCAGTATTTGGGTGTCATATTTGAGTTACTCCCAGAATATTTTCTCGGTTTGTCATCACTAGCCCTCACAATAGTGACTATCTGATTTTGTACAGCATTTTCATGCGGTGTGGACATAGCAATAGGTACACCAGGCGTGGTATACGGGCTGTCACTTGGCGTGGCTGTATTCTTCGGAGTGGGCTGTATCTCTGTATCTATCCATTTATTTCTCCTATTTTCATCTATGCTTCCTTCATTAGATCTAGGATTTCGCAATATGGACTCCTCATGTGCGATCATTCTAGTTTCCATTTGGCTGTGCCTATTTTCCGCTCTTTCTTAACGAGCTAATACTTCTCGTTCTATTTTTTCCAAGCGATCCCGGTTTTTCTCTGCCATAGAAAATACTTTCTCCTTGTCATCTTTAAGGCTCTCCTTCATATGGGAAATTTCCCCCGCCAGACTTTGCCTTACCTCGGAAAGCGTTTTATCGCTGGCTTCATTTTTCAAGCCCTCTCGAAGTTCCAATTCTTCTCGTAAGCCTGTAACCTCTTTCTGGATGTTACCATGCATAGTGGAGATTTCGGTCCTTATTTTGGTAATTTCTCCCTGGTCCTCATCTTGCCTTTTATGAATGACTGCTAGATCATTTTGAGTTCGTTCTAACTCTTTTTGAACCTTTCCAACCTGCGTTTTCATGTTTGAGATTATTCCCTTATTTTCTTTAGCGGAAGTTTTTATTTCACTGATCTCCTTGCATTGGTCAAGGATATTCCGATCTTGCTTTTTTAATGCTTCGTCTACAGCTTTTGCGTAGCCTGCCATGCGATTATTCGATCTTTCATAGCTGTCTTCAAGCCTTTGATCCACGGCCTGAGTGAACGTATTAAATTGATCTTGCTGTCGCTTAGTATTCGTTTCGTTCTGATTTTGAATATCTTTAAGCTCTATGGACATATTGTTTAACCTATCATTAATGTCACGTTGCGATTCTCTGCACGCTTGCAGATTACTCTCGAGTTTGACCTCAATTGACTCAAAGCGTTTGTCGTTATTTGCTTGCATCTCTGAAACCACGCTAACAATATTTTTAGTTACCTCTTGCTTAATAGATTCTTTAACATCATCATTTTTTTTATTGACCTCTAATAAGTTTGAATCTAACTGCGTGTTTACCGTAGCCAACATCTGGCTTACCTCAGTTTGATTAGTCTCTAACTGCGTACTTACTGTAGCCAACATCTGGCTCATTTCAGTTTGATTAGCCTCTAATCTAGTGTTCATTTCAGTTTGATTAGTCTCTAACTGAGTATTTACTGTAGCCAACATCTGGCTCATTTCAGTTTGATTGGCATCCAATCTACCCGTTATTTCATCTTGAAATGCTTTAGCATCTTCCCTACTCTTGGCATGAGTAGCATCAAAATGTTCCTTTAACTCCGCGATACACTTAAGTACCCCCTCAGTACCAGCCATCCTATATTTCTTATCTAGAGATACAGGCAGGCCATAGCTGTGCATGCTGGCGCGTTATATTGGGAAAAAGAATTCCGATATCGCGACAACAACAACATTTATATTACACAGTGCTGTAACCATCTATGGAATGGGTTTAGACCCTCGTACCCGTCCGTATATTCACTCATCTGACAACAGTGTCTAATGTCTGAGTATCACCTAAAAAGACTTACAATCTCTCAAACATAGTTTGAGGAAAAATATACTATTATGATTTACCCCCATGGAAACCATACTATTATTATGGGGTTTTCTGAATCCCATAAGCCCTCACGTATCTGGGCGCCATGATTAATTAATAGGAAAGACATGCTAGATCGCTACCCCATTGTAAGACATCGGCCATATTCTGATTAGTAAAACTGTCCAGGGAGTGGTTTCTATTGCCGAATGCCCCACGCTGGGCCATGCCATGATAAATTAATAAGGGACATGCCTAATATAAAAAAGTGGTACCTGCACACCTATGGTGAATATAAGTGGGTGGGTGCTCAATGCTAACAGGTTACATTTAAGCATGCCTTATGGAGGATTATCAACATTTATTTAAACGTGAAGGCTTATTAACAATGGGATGCGGCCTTTTCCTAATATATTCTAATTTTTCTGCTAAACTTGCCTCTACCATTAATATCTTGGCCGACTTTTAGTAGTACCTGTGACTCAATCCTAGTACAATGACATGTCCTCCATGTACCCAATCGTCATCATATGGAACATGTGTTCGTATCCCAGCTAACTCACGGTCTTTCGAGGTATGGGACATTCATGCCCACCATACGATCACATGCTCAGGATTTGAGTCTGTCAGGTGACTACTCTACTTGAAAGAAACAACATATTCCTAAGTATAACATTTAATGATAGAAAATCATGGCTATACAACATAAAACACAAACAAAAGATACTTTACATTTACTTCCCACAACAAAAATCAAAATTATCTGCGAGTCTCTCCTTAAAATTAGTGCTTCGCCGCACTCAAGTCTATTCCAAACATCCTATTATTGATACTCTCTGACATTTGCGAATGTCCATAGTGTTCTTCACGTGGCACAATTTAACACAAACTGGAATATCACAACACAATAAACACAAATTATCTTTAAATGACATTAAATCTGCAATTATTAAACATTTATCCGTTTTACACGGGGCATTTACTTTCAGTAACATTAATTCATTATCTTATGCCTTAAATAACAAGTGTTGTGTCGTGCAACTCGTATTTCTTTTTCCCATCAATTTGAAACGCTGAAGTAGTACACTTTCCCTTCCAAATTACACATGGATAGAGATGTTTTATAGCTTCACCATACAACGATTTTCTGGGTCTGGTCAAAACATTATCGTTACAAACGTGTCATGTCATTGCAATTACACTACCCGTATGAATAAATTAGTGTAACTGGGCAAATACATTTTACAAAGATGCCTATATTTACTTGGTGCAGTATTCCTCCTCAGAGAATAACTGGGCCAAATATTATCCGATCACAGCGATCCAACATGGTATGTGTGTGGAAATAAAGCATTTGATTCAATTGGCATCATCACAACAATCATATCTTAATTACTTTTCGAAATATCGAGATTCTTCAGTGTCCCACTACGCTTTTAAAATAAAAGGATCAGGTCAACAGACCTCCTTTCCAAGCGGACAATAAATTAGTTTCGGCTGCATGAGAAAGATGGCCGCCGGTCTAGTGGCCTTCCTGCCACCCCATATGGCTTCTCGCAAGGTCAAGTTTATTTACAGGTGCAGTTATACTGGAGGTACCCTGAGTGTGTGTCCCTAGTAATTGAGTCATTCTAATTATTTAACACCTACATTTAGAGTATAATGGGCTCAACTCGGCTCCTAATTAATATTCATGGCAGGGGATGGATCATGTATAGCTTTGCCGTTCTGTGGCGACATTAGTGGCTTCTGGCGCGCATCTCAAGTGAGTATCACAGTTCTCTCACTGGTGCAGCTGCCTATAATAAGAGGAAATCGGCGTTTCCTATACGACGAACCATTAGTCTTACCTCTAAGGGCAGATCAAATAATACATGGGCTCACACAGGGTCTCTAATAGTTATCCCTGCTGGCAACAATTCTGCAAACGGTGGCTACAGACAGGCTCTGTCCCACTTCGTTGCGAATAATACAAGTTTGCTCCAAGGCGATACTATCTCGTAAATATCGAAGAATAGCCGACTAGATTCGCCTAACGCGCAAGCTATGTTTGGATGATCCCCGCAACTTATTGACGTAAATCTCTTGATTCTACGTTACTTGCTCGCTGTACGCGGCTCAAACAATACTTCTTATAGATGACTCAATTATTAAAGCACTCACGTCCTCTCTGCAATTACACTTAAGCCAAAGCTTTATGTAGCTCCCAAAACAAGTATAAATTTACTGGCTTACATTAACTAGCTTAATGGTTCTCAAATACAACCCTGTAGAATTTACCATAATAAAAGTTCATTCAACAATTCAATGACACTGAAAAAGTCTCATTATCTCGATATTTTACGTTTCTTTCTTACTGCTTACAATAACACAGTACTTTTACGTTAGACATGACACACTTTCCACGTACTCTAGGCCTGACATGCCTATTATTTATTCATTACTGTTACCGACCCCAGATTATTATTATTATTATTATTATTATTATTATATTTTAACGTTACCGTTACTTTCATCATTGTCTTACGCCGAAATGGCCGTAAACAAATCATCCTCCAAGCCATATTTTACCAAAATACGAGGGATGTAAGCTCGTACACAAATGAATGTTAATTCTTAGTCTCAGAGTGATGCTTCGTTGTATGGTGAGCCATTTAGTCATATCAACATATTAAATTTGTACTCACTTTTCATTTTTGCTGGGTTAGTCCAGCACGCCAGCCACGAGCCTACCATGATGCTTAGCTTAAGCCATCATGATATTTATCACACGACACATGGTATACACTTCACACATGATAATCATATTTTCATCACTGGCTTTTCTCACTTTGACACAATACATATTATTTTACCACATACATAAACACTTTTAAAAATCACTGTAATATAATTTTATATACAATTCCCGCACTATTTCACACATGGATCCTTGATTGGACTCCAACTATCGCCTGACCTCAGAGATGCGATGCAGCTAACTCCTGACAACCGCTAGTCTCCATGAAAGTCTGCCTTGCGTGTGCGTGCGTTCGATTCCCGTCACCTACAGTTTATATCACCTCTACTGCAATTCTGTTCAATCCTCTGTCACGACTATTTGTGACGCCTTGCAGGCTCTCGTAACTGTAGTGATCCTGACAATAATGTGTCATTTTTGTCTATGACAACACCTCCTGGTATGTTCACTGTCCATAAACATCCTAAATTATCCCTACGCTGTACTGAATTTATACTCGCGTATGTTATTGGTTAAACATCTGCTGTAGACTAAATCTTACACGATGCATAATTACTGTTGTGAAGCTGCATGATGCGCTTCCATTGTTCTCCAAATACATTTGAGCGTCGATACTTTATAACTTCGCGCACTTTCTTGCGTGATCTGGCAGCGTGTTAGTTCACGTGTTGAGTCAAGACGAACTGAAGACGAACTAACTTCCCTGCGAAGCTTCCCCTATTTAAGGCTTTCTTGTGAAACATAGTCCACTGGACATTCAGGACCGACTCCCTTTCTGAAATAATACATTTCCAGACAAAGTGAAGTATAACTCTCGTTTGTCTAGGTGTGGAGGTCCCAAAATCACTCGCGTGCAAGCGATCGCTTCGGCCAATTAATTACAATTAATTGCCTTCTACCATGGCGTCATGACGCTATCCTGGTAATTCCCCCTCTGCTGGTCTCCAAAACCTTCCTCCCCAGCGGAAGCAGTCTGTTCAGAGGCTCGTTTATAGATGTAGGCTTTAATTTAGGCGTGAGAACACTCCTAAATTATCTTTCCTAGAATATATTCACCTGGGTGTAAGTTTTATTTCATTTCAATGCTCCAATTGGCTGTAATCAATTAATTTCTGTGGGCGACTGCCCCCTCTCTACTTTTATGCCTTGTGAAACGGTTCATCCCAGAGTCATTAATCTTGAGCTGTTCCTGCGGTCCAGACGAAAATTAGTTCCTTGGCGTCACCTAAAAACGCCCCTTAGCTAACTGCGATTAGTCAACCGTCAAGCTGGTTTGCTTTCTAGCGTTCAGGCTTCTAAAACGTACATGGGCTTCGTATTTTCTTGCAAAGATCCACCTTACAAGCTATGATATTCCCATTCTAGCCGTGAAATCCTGCTATTATGATTATATGCAGATATAACTCATTGCTCTTCGGGTTCCCTGTAGCTGTTCCCCCTCAGAGATCAATGATTAGATTCTGGGCAGAATCATGGGCCTGGTCTTCTTTGATAAGATCCGAGTTCGATGCCAGTCTGCCGTGTCTAATTGGGCACAGTATATACTTGTATTGTAGCTTCCTCAAGACACATTGCCACTTCCGTTCCTATTTTACCGAATGTACAAATAACTGAAGCAGGGAGCTCAGATAATACAGTAATTATAAGCCACACCTAGGCCTAACTGCTCAACGTCATTCAATCTACCATCCGCGATTGAATTAGTCTTCAAAATTCATTATCTTGGCTCTGGAATGAAGAAATATTTTCAAACTCCTATCATGTTTGCTAGACGTATACTTCATATTTGGCACATCAATTTCACATCTTATGCTGGCAACAGGCGTATTCGTAATTTAGCAAAGCGGCCTCGCTGATTGGTTCAGCTTTCGCGCGCCTCCTCACTGACATATCCTGCGTGACGTTGCACTAAAGGCGTCACTGCTACACGCGTTCATTTGAAACTTGCGCCATATGCAATGTTGCTGAATCTCCATACGGGCACAATACAGGAAAAACTCAGGTTATCGGGCATATTTCACACTTTTGCCGTTCTTAATCGAGAAGACATTGATTGCCTACTACTAATCCTTAAAATTTGTATTTTTTTCTACAGTATATGGAATAATTCGCATTATTGTTCGGAAATAATTTCGAATAACTGCACACACAGATTGAAAAAATATTTGAATATCTGATGAAGCACAAAACAGGAACTGTTCCATACTTCCTAGTAGCCTATCTGAACTATTTCAATGATGATAAAATTACGTATTTATATTGAATGGAAACATTTTCATCTCCCGTCCCCTGTCCTGTGTTTACTTGGTACTGCCTTATCGCGGATTATCCTAAAAGTCTCTTGAAAGCAACGTTGAAATAAGAAAGCTGTCTCGAGGCAATTAACCAAACGTAGAGAAGTACGGTGAAGAGGGGTTGAGGATGATAGGAGTTTGGGGCCGCGTGGTCACCATCTTCTGGGGCTTGGGAGTCAAGTTGGATCTAGCAGATAACTTGTATTTGTGTGGTATCAGTAATTAGGACTCGAGTTGGGAGGAGGTGACAGAGATCTTGAACTAGGCACTAACCCGTCATTCATATAGAATAAAAATAGGAAACACGGAAAGCCAATGTTAGGATGATAGAGAGTGGCATTCAGACCCACCCCATTACTCAGTAGCTCTCACGAGGCTGAGCGCATACTCTTATGATCCATGGAAGAGTTGCAATCAGTTGTTGTTTATTCATTTGAGGGACTTGGGGCATCTTGGTCATCAGCCCCGTATATTTGGTCCTGTATTCCTGTCTTGACTGCAGTGTGTGTAACTATTCGAGACAGGGATGGGGTAGGCGCTTTGGTCCTGCATTTGCCTTGAGAGAGTGTGGAAAACCCCGGGGAACAACCACACTCAGGATAGCCGCTGTAAGCGCCGAGATACGAGCCTGCGACCTCCGTACTTGCTGCAGCTTCCCGCGCGGCCGTGGTGCATGATTTAACGATCGCTGCTATGCCGCGGGGTACCTGGAATCAAACCCGAGTCGCTTAAGAGGAAGCTACTATACTTAACTCCAGAATTGGAAAGTAGACATCCATTGGTGCCTCTAAACAAGGAATGACCGACGTAGACCGAAACTCACCTCCTCTAATCGTTCGTCTTCAGTTCTCTAAAGCAGGGGTTCTCAACCAGTAGGTTGCGACCCACTGGGGGGTCGCAGGATGTGTCTTGGTGGGTCGCGAGGTACGGACAAAAAGTTTAAAAAAATGAGTTATTGCTGTAGTTTTTATTAAAAGAAGAATACAATCACATTGTACTTAACTTTTACATTTTTATTCTATTAATGAGAAACTTGAGCTTGATTGGAATTAACCAGTTTTTGAATTAATGTTTATTAATATTAGTTACAAATGTTTATTATGAATAAAACTTAACAATTATTGTTTTGAAGTTAAAACTTGGGGGTCGCCAAAATACTCAGCCTAAAAAGGGGGTCGCAGTGTCTAAAAGGTTGAGAACCCCTGCTCTAGAGAATTCATCATTCAGCTGTAGGTTGGACAGGTTGGAAGATAAAACACTACAATTCTAATATCTGCTGAAAGCACAGATGACAATTTAGGGCACGGAAGTTTCCCCATGGCTTAGCAGTGTTGTTGAGGCACTGTTCCGACAAGTTAATAACATGTGCTCAAATTTTCCCCGTACCAAATATTACTGCTGGAGATAAAGGGTTCAGCGATTTCACCACTGAACCCAGCATAAATGTTTCTACTTTCGTCTACTTTACAATTGAACTAATGAGACTGGGGATTCAGTGAGCAAAATTGAGAGATTGGCTGTGAACTACAAAGGGATGGGATGACGCAGCAGAACGTGAGCAGCATATCGTCCATCAAGGACATAGTTTGGCAGCACAAGACAATTGTAATACAGCACCATCAAGCTTAATATGTACCGGATATGACCCGCGTGACAAAGGGACCTGACGGACACATTCCATGAACTTAGGACTGCAATAAGCGATCGCTTTAGGATGCTCAGTAGAGCAATTAATCGCAACTAATATCACTTGAGGGGAGAGGTGACACGACTGGCAAGATTTGAGTGTTGAATAGAGCTGCTCACAAAGTAGTGCCATTGCAATTGAACACGTTAACTAATTTGCTCACCGATATGGGCGTGTTCTAGCTGAGAAAGAAAAACGTCATATTTCTTTAGATTACAAGACAGCAAATACTGTTTATAGTCGTGAAATAAAAACATATATCTGACAAAACTAACCCTAACAGTGAAATATGGACAGGCGTGGAAGAGTGCAGCCACGTATAGGCCTATGATAATACGACTTATGTTATTGGATTTACGTCCCTTTTAACAACTGTCCAGCTTTTATAGACGACGGGGTGCCTGAATTTTGCCCCGAAGGGGATCATTAACATGCCAGTAAATCTACTGACACGGCTCCCTCGCATTTGCGCACCCTCAAATGCCAACTGGCTGCGCCAGGATTCGATCCTGCAACCTTGGGCCACCAGACGAGAAAGTTACCGCAGGACCACGCAGCCAGCCATATAGGCCTAAGACACAATCGGCTTATTTTCTGGTGCCATGGATATACACATGAAACAGGACTTAATGAATTAAAAAAGCATGTTGTTGCTCTTGGTTCATTTGAGGGGCTAGGACATCGTCGTCATATAGCTCCATGTACTTTGATAATGTGTGCTATTGTGGTGTATGTAGTAGTGTGTGTATTTGTAATTCAGGTAGGGATTGAGAAAGAAGTGGCCGTGGCCTCAAGTTACGAACCATCCTGGCATTCACTTGGAGTAGCAGTGGGAAACCACGGAAAACCACTTCCAGGATGGCTGAGGTGGGAATTGAACCTACCTCTTCTCAGCTTTGTCTCACGAGGCTCAGCGGAGCCCATTCCAGCCCTCACAACAGAATTACGAGGGCAGATCGGAAAGTAACGCACAATCATTTCTTCTGCACAATCATCTCTTGCAGCTGAAATTCCATGACGATATAGTTTGAAGTTTGCGTACAGAGGGTATTTTGTTTCCATGTGCAGCTCTAGCGAGAGAAGCCTGAACTACGAACAAATTTGGCGCGCATATAACTGTCGTCAACTTGTGAAGAGCAGCGAAGCGCAATTCGATATTTTTGAGCCAAAAAGCATAAATCGAGTGATAACCACGGGGACAAGCGTGGCGTGTATGGGGACGACTGTATGGACCGTAGCAATGTCTCCAGGTGGAGTGCATGCTTCCAAGAGGGCCGTGTGAACCTTAATGATTTGCCACGCTCCGGGCGGCTGGTAACCTGCAACCCTGCAGAATGTTCGAGCCATTGAGGCAGCAATTGTGAAAGATCAGCGTATACACCTGCGAACCTTATCCCAGACGTTCAACATTTCGTGTGGTGCGATGTACGACATTGTTCATCACACATTAAAAATTCCGTGAAGTTAGTGTTCGCTGGGTGACTAAGAACCTGACAGACAACCACAAGGGCCAGCGAATGATGACAAGCTTGGTTAAATTAACGCGTTACGCCGCAGAAGGGCATGACTTTATGAAAGGAATTGTCACTGGTGATGACTCGTGGGCGTACCACTACACCCCCGAAACCAAGCAGGCCACTATGGAGTGAAACATGCTGGTTACCCAGTACGAAAACATTCAAAGTTACTCAATCTGCTAGGAAAATGCTTATGACAGTGTTCTGGAAAACGCTTGGTGTGTTATTGGTGGACTTTGCTGAGCACGGGATCACTGTGAATGCTGCAGCCAACAATAAAACTTTGGTTACGTTGCGACGTGCTCTTCTTGATAACGCCACAACATTAATGCTGACGGTGTCAAACTTCTTTATGGCAATGCCCGCCTTCATGTTGCTGCTCCTATTCGTGAGAAAATCGCCCAATTTTAGTGGGAGGTGCTCCAGCATC
Organism: Meconema thalassinum; assembly: GCA_946902985.2. Lineage (NCBI taxonomy): Eukaryota > Metazoa > Arthropoda > Insecta > Orthoptera > Tettigoniidae > Meconema > Meconema thalassinum. The sequence goes on along the minus strand of OX336389.2, from coordinate 1,464,547,240 downwards.
CACCAAACCTGGCACAGTCGGACTTTCACCTGTTTGGTCTCATGAAGAAATTCCTGGCTGGCCAACACTTTGCGACAGATGCGGAAGTGAAATAAGCAGTTAGCAGATGGCTATACTCCAACCAAACGGACTTCTATTTTTTTTCTTTCGTGTAGCCCCCTGGGAGGCCGAGTGCAGGTATTTCTAGTGAACGCCCGTAGGCGACCTGCGAGTCCAAATGATGATGAAGTGATGATAATGATGACGTCACATACACCCAGTCCCCGGGCCAGAGGAGTCAACTCCAGGAGATGAAAATCCCCGATGGCCCGGCCGGGAATCGAACCCCGGACCTTTTGGGCCAAAGCCTAGCGCACTAACAAATTCGCTACGGGGCCGGACATTGGACTTCTATGAACAGGGCATATTGAATCTAGTACCACGATGGCAGAAATGTGTTGAGAAAGTTGGTGACTATGCAGAAAAGTAGGTCAAGGATGTAAGTTCATTTGTGATTTGTTTGGGTTTGTTACGTATTAAACATTTTGGGAATATAATTATTGTGCGTTACATTCCGATCTGCCCTCGTAAATTTCTTGGCAGAGTCGGGACGAAAGACTACGATGACCTATATCACGTTCAAATTGTGAGAACATTAAAGAGGCAAAACATTTGTAGTAACGCTATTGCTAAACTTGCTGAAAATAAATACTGTATATGGGCCTGCAATGGCAAAATAGTTTCCTTCCAACAGTCTAATTTCTTGGTATTGCAACCAACAGCCAAATGTTTCAGGGAATTATGTAAACGAGCGAACAGCCCAAGCAGTATTGGTAATGCTGGACATAAAATAAAATATCTGGCTACTCTGTCTAGAAACAGCCATAAATTTATTCAAAGCCAAAATCATGCTAATTCGAACTTAGGGGATATTATATGGAACCATCTCACGGACAACAACATAGAGAGACTAGAAAAGGTGAATTTAATATATTTAAAAAAAAAGCAGTGGGACTGTCAAAAACAACTAGCCGATATCAAGACTGGCATATCTCCTGGCAAGAAAGACGTTATTAATGGAAGACATAAAGCTCCGATTTTTGCTATTAAACATCAGGGCTTTTGGAAACCAACTAATGACCTTGGAGGATAATTGAGAAATAGTCTTACCTGTGCTATACGGCATCGAAGCAAAGACGGACCGGGCATGGACGGCGACGAACTATGAACTGCGCCATGTCGTGTCTAGACTGTCTACTCACGGCTTCCATTATCTTATATGCAAAAACAAGAACTATCATGACCCTACTCAAGCGTATTTATGTGAATTATGCAGTAAATGCTGCGACGGATACCTAATAGAACTCGGTTCGAAAAGACTGAGGTCAATTTGTGAACTTACGGGATAGATATTATATGGAAACATCTCACGGACAACAACATAGAGACACTAGAAAAGGTGAATTTAATATATTTCAAAAAAGAAAGACTTGGGCAATAAAAGCTATAAATTTCATGTGCTAAATGCAGTATATATGTTAGGTGAAATGCTAAATGGTGCAGTCGACCGCACAGCGAGTTCAAGTGAGCACGGAAACTGCGAATAGCTGTAGTACGGAAGACAATCAGATAAGTAGTTAGCCTAAAATTTTATAGTTTAACCATAGTTTACAGCCATATAATCTCTCTAAAGTACAATCTCCGGATAGCCATCACCATTTAGCATTTCACCTAACATATATACTGCATTTAGCATACACTGACAGTTGCAGTACCAATACTGCAACTAAATAATTGTACATATTGTAAATATTTTCACCTGTATTTCAAACATAGATTTTATAGCCTAAGTGTATTGGATCTGATGATGATCGCTTGACGATCGAAACTGGTCATCCTAGTGTTTTATTAATCTCATGTAATTTATTTCAGGATTAGGGCATAACCCATCTCTTTTGGGTACATTCGTGTTGACCGACTGAAAAGCACTAAACTCTTGTTAATTCTGTTCAGTAAAATTGAAGAGATATTTTTGAGAACGGAGAAGCATTTTATGTTGTGACGCATGAGTGTGCAACTAAGAATGCAGAAATGGAAAATTTTAAGTAACTAACTCGTACGACCTAGGTTCGAAGCTGAATGGGCATTGAGCCATATTTCACACGAGGACTGCACCGTTTGAAGACACTGGCATTGGCAGCAGACATCCTCAGGAAAATTCTGGGATTACAACTTATTTAAATATGCAGGGTACCCATCCACTCACTTCTATAGCCACCTCAATAACGTTATCAGACATATTCTAGACGCTGAGCCATGACCTCGATTTTTCTCCTCCTTAAACAGCAATCATCACCACAGATTCTAGTCACTCACACACGTAGCCTACAGAGCCATGCCCTTAAAAGTAGCAACACGGTTAGGAGCACCTCATCCGCATCACGAGTTCTTTAAATTGCTGACTACGTGTCTCGGCAACGGACAGTTCAGTTCTGGAAATCGTTCTACTTAGAGCATCCTGAACCACTATCAAAACACAATCCTGATTATGTCCTTGCTGCTCGAACCACGTCACTGACGAAGAGGCGACATTATTGTTACATACTGTAGGCCATGTGTTTAGATTTAACATAAAGCTGCGCGGATGAAGAGCGAGATGTGGGTGGCATTCAATATTCTGGTATAAAAAAGCCATCAATATCAAATAAATGAAAGGGATTCCTCGCACTTTGGAGCGCACTCGGTTCTAGCTGTCGGCCAGACACATCACTCAATTGGCAGATTGTAACTACAGCTCTTCTACTCTCTAAATACCATGCTAACGCCAACACTCAGCGGAATAACCCAAGCTCAACGAAAGAAGTAGCCAACAGAACTGCAAAAACCAGAGACCTGAGCTTATATCCCGACACCAAATTTAACCGCCTTGAGACTGAAGATTCAAGACTCATTCTACACAAATATCGGCAGCGATTATACTTATTTTAAGTTCTATGAGACCCATTTCAAACGTAAGATTGCAGGTGTACAAACCTATGAAGACCCTCACAAAGATTCTTTAGTTTTTAAATGGCGTAATAACAACAATTACAGTTCCACATAAATTCGTATCGATTGCAGCAGGACTGTTACCGATCTGCACCTCACTTCATATCATGTAAACTGCGTTTGTGACCAATCTATTGAAGAGATAAGAACTAGCGTTGCTGTTGTTAATTCATTTCAGGTGCTTGGGACAACTTGATCATTAGCCCCGTGTAGTTGAATAAGCGTTGAATTTGTCTGATAACCTGTATTCGTGTGATGACTGTAGTAGCGTGTGAATTGTATTAGGGACAGGGATACGGGAGGTGCCCCGAGACTTGAAGTAAGTACTCCTGAAAGGAGTTGGAAAAAAACCGTGGAAAAAACAAACTAAGGATAGCCGCTGTCAGTGCCGGGATTCGAAACTCCGATCTCCGGACTTGCTGCAGCTGCCATCGAAACAGTGGTGCACAATTTAACGAGCACGGCTACGCCGCGGGGTGTAACGAATAGCAGTGCCTAGTGTAGTGTTCAACTGAATTCTATCTTATTAAGTCATTTCATAGGTACGCTTTCAAACATGCATTCTCGTGTGTGTAGTGCTTTTCTGCTTGATGGGAAAGGGGAGTTCCAAATCACACTGTGACCAACCGGAACCCAAAGGAAGAACGAGGAAAAAAATCCCTTTGGTGTAGTGAGCTTTGTGGACCACTGGCCAGCGGAGAAGCGCGCCGGAGAGCTAAGCTAACGAGGACCACTGCACAGATATTGGGAATATTCGCTATGATTAAAAAGCCAATTAAAGCAGAAGTACACACGCTGCCGAGAACTTTCTTTAATCTGCGCCGCTAATTATTGGAGTCAAATACAATGACGGGAGTAAACCAATTATATGTCTACGTTGCCAGCCATTCGCCCGCGGAAAATTGTAACAAGAAATCGCATATGAATGAAGGGCGCAACTGGACAATGATATCCAGTCGAAGTAATAAGGGAGAATGCATACATAGCCTGTGTACACTTATTGAACTAATGGCGACACTCGGGGCACAGCAAAAATACCTTACTGCTTTCAATTCAATTTTGTATCACTTTCCAGTCGCATTCTTGACAGATTTTCCATCAAATTCTTTGATTTCTATGTTTATAATACGTGGTGAAGTTGCACCATTATAAAAGTACGAACGATTGTACAGGATGATCTAACAAGTAATTTCGTGAAGAACTATACAGCCTATTTTCATATACCCTATTTATGTTAATTGCCTCTATCAACATACAAAATTTCAGTCTGATTGCTATAACAGACTCGTAGATATTGAGAACTGTCTAAATATTTCGGATGGTCGCCATGTTGGGATTTGTGCTCACCAGTTTATTGAAAGTCCCATAGGTGAACTTATGTTCATAAGCTCTATCAACTCTATCAACAACATACAAATGTTCAGTTTGATTGCTGTCATAGATTAATAGATATTGAGAACCGTCTAAACAGTTCGGATGGTCGCCATGTTGGATTTTAATATATGTAGGCCATAGCGTTATGTACTATTAGGTGACGATTATTGCGTAGGTCCATTATTCAAACGTTCACTTCGCTCGCATGATTAATACACAATACAAAATGTTGGTGCTTTTCAGTCGGTCAACACGAATGTACCCAAAAGAGTTATCCTCAAAAAAAAAAAAATGCACATGAAATTAATAAATTAATAATTTTTTCAGGATTAGGGTATTACCCAAATCTTTTGGGTACATTCGTGTTGACCGACTGAAAAGCACCAAACTTTTGTTTACTAAGGCAACACTGAAAAATGGCTTCAAACCCCATAATAATACACAAGAAATAAAAACTTAATTTTAAAATTTCACACAGCCGCCGTCTCGAGGCTATGTGAACAATTGAACTAAATTAGATGCCAGTGCATTACAATGTGTATAAACATTTACTGATCATATTTAACTGCGCTCAGATGGATAAATCGCGAGAATAGTTATTAAAATGTTTCAACTTCGCTTGGCCGCCATGTTCGTTTGGCACTTGACATTTTTTTGAAAATTACATAGATGAACTTGTAGTAGGGCCCTTTATCACGGTATAAAATTTCAGGGTGATATCAGTAATAGTTTCGTAGTTTCGGAGATATAGAATGCCGGTGAAATATTTCGCACAACCGCCATCTTGAGATTATGTAAACAATTGAACTAAATTAGACGCCAATGCATTACAATGTATATAAACATTTTCTGTACCAACTTTCTATGCGTATGGATGGTTAAGTCGTGAGAAAAGTCTATTTAAAAGTTTCAATTTCACTTGGCCGCCATGTTGGTTTTGTTAACACGTTTTTGAAAGTCCCATAGCCTATGTGAACTTCTAGTAGAAACTTTTATTACCGTACACAATTTCAGGGTGATATGAGTAATAGTTTCGGAGATGTGGAATGCCGGTGAAATATTTCGCCCAGCCGCCATGTTGGATTGGTGAGACGTAACAGAATTTGAAGGGCACAGCCGGGGTCGGCCGAAATAGTACTAAGAACTTACCGAGTTTCATTGAAATTGCTCCAGCCATTTAAAAGTTATTAGGAGGGGACACACACACACATACGGGCACACATACACACACACGGACAAAAGGTGATCTCTTAAGCCTATTTTTTCAAAAATGAAAATAGGGTAGAAATACATCTTGCAACACCCACAAAATAATCACTTTAAAACGCAGGTTAATCTTAAAATTAAGATTATTGTACATGGATTCGATGCCATTTGCAAGAAGAGATCATTCACCACTTTCTTGAAACACAATTCTACTTTTTGATTATTTAAAAATTAGAAATTGATAAATAATGTTAAACCAGTTCTACAAGCAAATTTTAATATTATGATATGCAGTACTGGAGAGTATAAACGTTCAAAGTTTCACGACCATAATGATACCAAATGGCCAGACGACCTGGATGTTTTGTCTCTTAAATCAACAACCACCATTAACACAAAATGACGTTTCCGGCTAGCAGCTTCGTGGGCGTAGTTGGTAGCATACTGCGCTTCTATGCCCAAGGTCGCGGGTTCAAACCCGGCCGAAGTCGTCGGATTTTTTAAGAGCGTTAAAAATCCCTCAGTATGCCTTCCTTCGGAGGGGAAGTAAAGCCGGCGGTCCCATGTCATAATTTATGGCATGATAAAGAACTTGTGTGAAGCTAAATTATAGGTTATATTTGACTAACGCTTTTAGGTTCCAACGTTCGTCACCAGGAGCCGACTGCGGTGGCATCTAGTAAAAAAGTTCAGAACTAGTTGGCCGTTAACGGCGGCGTTTGGTAGCAAAAGTTTTAACCACTTGAAATCGAATGTCTGCAGTCCTTACTTGAATTAAAAACAGATAACACACACCAATACAGCCCCACAAAGGATCAACAACATTAACAACAAACAGCAACAAAACTTAAAATTCTCTAAAGCTCAGTCACACTTGCGTGTTAACAGAATTTTGGATTAGTCGAAGTGGTTAGATCATTATTCCAAAAATCGAAAATTCCGTACTCGCGTCTTAGTCGCGCCCAGTTGTTTTTACTCTCTGTTGAACACGATATGCTCAGCATGCTACCAACTATGCCTCCGAAGCCAGCGGACTAAGTCTCGCTCATCAGGCGAGGCTATGAGTATCCTTCTCGGGCTCACCGAGCCAGCGGACTAAGTCTCGCTCATCAGGCGGGGCTGTGAGTCTTGTTCTCGGGCTCACCGAGCCAGCGGACTAAGTCTCGCTCATCAGGTGAGGCTGTGAGTTGTTCTCAGGCTCACAGAGCCAGCGGACTAAGTCTCGCTCATCAGGCGAGGCTATGAGTCTTGTTCTCGGGCTCACAGAGCCAAGGGACAAGTCTCGCTCATCAAGTGAGGCTGTGAGTCTTGTTCTCAGGCTCACAGAGCCAGCGGACTAAGTCTCGCTCATCAGGCGAGGCTGTGACTCTCGTTCTCGGGCTCACAGAGCCAAGGGACTAAGTCTCGCTCATCAGGCGAGGCTATGACTCTCGTTCTCGGGCTCACAGAGCCAAGGGACTAAGTCTCGCTCATCAGGCAAGGCTATGACTCTCGTTCTCGGGCTCACAGAGCCAAGGGACTAAGTCTCGCTCATCAGGAAAGGCTATGACTCTCGTTCTCGGGCTCACAGAGCCAAGGGACTAAGTCTCGCTCATCAGGCGAGGCTGTGAGTCTCGTTCTGGGGCTCACCGAGCCAGCGGACTAAGTCTCGCTCATCAGGCGACGCTGTGAGTCTTGTTCTCGGGCTCACAGAGCCAAGGGACTAAGTCTCGCTCATCAGGCGAGGCTGGGACTCGCGTTCTTGGGCTCACAGAGCCAGCAGACTAAGTCTCGCTCATCAGGCGAGGCTATGATTCTCGTTCTCGGGCTCACAGAGCCAGCGGACTAAGTCTCGCTCATCAGGCGAGGCTGCGAGTCCCGTTCTCGGGCTCACAGAGCCAAGGGACTAAGTCTCGCTCATCAGGCGAGGCTGTGAGTCTTGTTCTCGGGCTCACAGAGCCAGCGGACTAAGTCTCGCTCATCAGGCGAGGCAATGAGTCTTGTTCTCAGGCTCACAGAGCCAGCGGACTAAGTCTCGCTCATCAGGCGAGGCTGTGAGTCTTGTTCTCGGGCTCACAGAGCCAGCGGACTAAGTCTCGCTCATCAGGCGAGGCTGCGAGTCTCGTTCTCGGGCTCACAGAGCCAGCGGACTAAGTCTCGCTCATCAGGCGAGGCAATGAGTCTTGTTCTCGGGCTCACAGAGCCAGCGGACTAAGTCTCGCTCATCAGGCGAGCCTGTGAGTCTCGTTCTCGGGCTCACCGAGCCAGCGGACTAAGTCTCGCTCATCAGGCGAGGCTATGAGTCTTGTTCTCGGGCTCACCGAGCCAGCGGGCTAAGTCTCGCTCATCAGGCGAGGCTATGAGTCTTGTTCTCGGGCTCACCGAGCCAGCGGACTAAGTCTCGCTCATCAGGCGAGCCTATGACTCTCGTTCTCGGGCTCACCGAGCCAGCGGACTAAGTCTCGCTCATCAGGCGAGGCTGTGAGTCTTGTTCTCGGGCTCACCGAGCCAGCGGACTAAGTCTCGCTCATCAGGCGAGGCTGTGACTCTTGTTCTCGGGCTCACCGAGCCAGCGGACTAAGTGTCGCTCATCAGGCGAGGCTGTGACTCTCGTTCTCGGGCTCACAGAGCCAGCGGACTAAGTCTCGCTCATCAGGCGAGGCTATGACTCTCGTTCTCGGGCTCATCGAGCCAGCGGACTAAGTTTCGCTCATCAGGCGAGGCTATGAGTCTTATTCTCGGGCTCACAGAGCCAGCGGACTAAATCTCGCTCATCAGGCGAGGCTGTGAGTCTTGTTCTCGGGCTCGCCGAGCCAGCGGACTAAGTCTCGCTCATCAGGCGAGGCTGTGACTCTCGTTCTCGGGCTCACCGATCCAGCGGACTAATTCTCGCTAATCAGGCGAGGCTGTGACTCTCGTTCTCGGGCTCACAGAGCCAGCGGACTAATTCTCGCTCATCAGGCGAGGCTGTGACTCTCGTTCTCGGGCTCACCGAGCCAGCGGACTAAGTCTCGCTCATCAGGCGAGGCTGTGAGTCTTGTTCTCGGGCTCACAGAGCCAGCGGACTAAGTCTCGCTCATCAGGCGAGGCTATGAGTCTTGTTCCTGGGCTCACAGAGCCAGCGGACTAAGTCTCGCTCATCAGGCGAGGCTGTGAGTCTTGTTCTCGGGCTCACCGAGCCAGCGGACTAAGTCTCGCTCATCAGGCGAGGCTATGAGTCTTGTTCTCGGGCTCACAGAGCCAGCGGACTAAGTCTCGCTCATCAGGCGAGGCTATGAGTCTTGTTTAAGTCTCGCTCATCAGGCGAGGCTATGCGTCTTGTTCTCGGGCTCACAGAGGCAGCGCTCTAAGTTTCGCTCATCAGGCGAGGCTGTGACATGTAACTATTAGTGAAACGTATTAGAATTTGAAAAGCACGGTCAAGGTAGGACAAGGTAGTATAGGCAGTATGTCCGTACCGAGTTTCATTGAAATCACTCTACACGTTTAGATTTTACTAGCGACACACACATTCGCACACACACACACACACACACACACACACACACACACACACACACACACACACACGGGCAAAAGGTGCTCTTAAAAATCTATATTTCATATTATGGAAGTGGGCTAAAGAATGTATTTTGATTAGACAAATATTTCTTGAGATAATTGTATAACGAATCGAATAGGCCTAACCACATTTCAGGCAAAACCTTCTTATTTTGTGCCAAAGCATTCAAATCTGCAATTCGTTATAAAAGTTTTCAAAATATTTCAAGGCTCCCACCGGGATATTTGGATGTCTCAGGATAAATAGACCACTATATGGCTATAAAGTCGTTCTTATCAACGCATTCCGAACAGTAATACCTCTGCTTTCCGCTACCAAATTTTTAACGCCATAACGCAATATAAACAAACCATTTCCATTTACACCTTGACGTAGCCTACATTGCAGAGTTTTCACTGACCCTACGGAACAATGTCTACGCAAACAGATAACCTCAATGCAGCTTTCAGTGGGGATTCGAGGTAAAATATTCCTAGACCGTAAGTTAGTGAGCTACTTCTCGCCACTTTTTGAGAAGTGCCCGCACGTACAGTAGGGGTTGGGGGGTGATTGTGGGAGGGTGGAATTTAGCACGTGCTTCTCCAAGTGAGTGTTTTACACAAAGCGTTTACAGAGTGAATGCTCTAATTAAATCATTGGGGACCCTGTGTTTAAGTAACTTGATTACAATCCTTGCTACTGACACTCTCTGAAACGCAATTAAGTCTACAATTCTGAGATTAGACATGGTCGACTGTTCTATCCCCTTGAATAGGAACAGCTTGGGAGACACTCGGCACATGCTCCCTCGATGCTGAGGCAGCCACAATGTAGCACGGTATTGCACTAGCCGCAATTAGAAACACACTAGACTCCGATCGCGATCAGTCAACATCGAATGTTCAAGGTGTACACTTCTATTAAAATCTAGATTGCCATAGATATGATGACTACCAGGTATTTAAATTATAGCAATGCTTAATTGATATCATTATTTAGTGTTACTATGCATGTCAACCGCAAAACATGTCAATATAGGACATTATTATAAACATATCAGAATATTCCGTAAAGTTCACCTACTATATACAGTATGTTTGAGGCTAGGCTATAGTTTACGTTATTCCGGGTTTTGTTAAAACATGCTATTTTCTTATAGAGGGTCTTCTACTCCTGGAGATTCTCATATTTAATGTTTCTGTAAGTTATGTAGCTTTAATAAATTACATTTGCGCTACCGGTATATACATTTCAAATCTTGAGTCGAATCAAGATCTTAATCAGATCATGTTCTTTACGAAAGGACTTGATGTTACCTCAACACATGTCTGTGATACTACATCAACCCCTTGTACGTCAAGCATTCCAAAGAATGTGGTGCAGTATTATTTAAATTTATTCAGTGTATAAATACAATTATCGAGTAGCTTACTCACGGACGAAAATACTGTAATATAAACCACACTAAGTTTGAAGTTATTTCTTGGGCATACAGGAATCTGTACTATGTGCATATTGTAGCAACCGGCTCATTTCTGCCCAAATAAAATCAACAGTTGATTTAAAAATTATTCAACTCAGCACTAATCGACAACATGGCCACCTATACCGAGATTATCATGTTGTGGAAACAGGATTGACCTGATTGCGATAAGGGACGAGACCAATCCTAATCGTGTAGTGCACACACTATCCTCTGCAATCGCTATCGAACTGATCGTGTAGTAATCGTGATCGAACTAATCGTGCAGTGTACACACTACCCTTTGCAATCGCGATAGAACTGATCTTGCAGTGTACACACTACCCTTTGCAATCGCGATAGAACTGATCTTGTAGTGTAAACACTACCCTCTGCAATCGCGATCAAACTGATCGTATAGTGCACACACTAAGTTCTCGAATTGCGATCGAACTAATCGTGAATTGCAGTTTCTACACTACCGTCTCCAATCGCGATTAGTAGCCTGCACAATACAGTTGCTGGGACAGATTCAATCGGAACTTAAGTCCACAGATGTGATGGCCATGGTGTCCATGCGCTATACATTGTATTGGCGTGGCGTATTTGTTTATCACACAAAGGAATTTTCGTGTTATTTGCACTACATTAAACGCTACCTGATGTCATAAAATGACTGTGTGTGCAATATTTGGTCGTTCATTAGGATGTTGCCGAGATTCAATTGGATATAGATACAAACAGTGTTATCTCACGAAGGAACTGCTAACCGAACAGATCTCAAAGGGTAACAACTAACCACAGTTCGCTCCTGATAAGTAATACATTTAGTTCCAGCAGTCTTTGGCTGCATATCGAGCACCTGTCCCTTTCATATTGATATTCAACTATAACGTTTTGATTGATTGGTTGATTGACGGACTGATTGATGTTTCAAGAATACTTCTGGGTTAAAGTCTTTCGTTTAGGCCTACTCATAATAAACAAATAAGTCCACACGACCCAGGTTTCTACAGCTGGTGTTGGAAGATCAGAGATTCCACCTGAGAGTGGTTTCTCCGCACAAATAGAAAAACGAGATGCTATTTTTTGGTGTTGCTTGATTACAATCTATGTACGGATTTTCTTTCAGTCGGTCAACACGTTTTGACGTTTGAAAATTGTTATTCCTTTTAAATTCGTTTATGTCCTCCATACCGCGTACTGCAAGTTTTCAATTCTAGTTTTACTCATACTGGAGGGAATTTAATGGAAAACAATGAAAATGGCATTGTTCACTTCTCTTCTGTGAATCTTCAATTTCCCTCCTAGCTGTAAAAACCCCTTAAATGGAGACAATTCATAAATGTAAGGATTTCAATAACGGATTAGCTCATCCCATACCTTGTATATGAAAACCAGCATTACGCGAATGGCGCTACTCGTCAGACACTGAGGAGTGTCAGGCAGAGGTGCCAACTTTTGAAGTGGGTTATCAGTAATCCCTTATATTGCCCTGCCCCCCCCCCCCCCCCCCTCCTCCGCTTCAAACATTTTCATGTCAAATCCAAAGCACGCTCCCTTCTCGATAAAGACACCACCTTTGCCCTACCCAGAAGCATCCTTTAGTAAAGAATATCATATTACACAATAACATTTGCACATTGCCTGCTAGTTCTGTGATTTTAAAAAATCCTTGTAGCTTGTTTTGCACCCAGTAGCTGCTTTTCTGTTAAAGTTTTCTTGTAACATACTTCCCCCTGTGATGACATTTTCGTCTTCTGAATCATGAGCGATTCCATTGTAGATGTGCGTAATGTAGGTCTGAATTGTCTGATTTTTCTGAATAACACTGAGCATTCTTTCTTTGGGAGAGTTACTGTGAGGTACACTTAATATTGCAAATACCATATTACTTAAGGTTTTACACTTTAACTGTCCACTTTCAGTTGTAACCTCAGCAATGTTGCCCCAGTTGGCATCAATTCCAGGTCCTTGTAAAATATATTCAGGGAAAGTATCACACTGATAAACAGCAAATTCCTCTTCAAGTTTGTCATGTTCACCTTCCTTGACCAAACTTGGTAACATTGTGGGGTTTGAAGCCATTTTTTCAGTGTTGCCTTAGTAAACAAGAGTTTAGTACTTTTCAGTCGGTCAAAACGAATGTGCCCAAAAGAGCTGGGTTATGCCCTAATCCTGAAATAAATTACATGAGATTAATAAATTTAATTTATTCGTGTTGACCGACTGAAAAGCACTAAACTCTTGCAAACTTGGTAATCTTTTAACAAAATAATCAAGAGATGAATAGGAAACCTTCATTCTAAGATAAATATTGAGATGTTACACGATCGGCGCCTGTCTCAACCGTTTGATGAGATTCCCGTACTTTTCACGATAGAACACGGAGAAAAATCGTGATTTACATAATTGGTGTCACTTATAGTCGATTGACGAGATTTCCATTGTCCTTAAGGTGGGCACGGGAAGAATCCAGTTGTTCTCGTCATCGAATGCGGAGAAATGTCGCGATGTATTGCAATCGCTGCCGCTTTCGGCCGTTTTACGAGAATCACGATGGCCTCGCGGTTGGTCACTGAGAGCGCATTACTATGTAATCGGCGCCGCACCCGGCCGTTCAACGATTCTCTGCCTGTCTATCTGTCCTGGCAGAATGGCTGAGGCAAGTTCGAGGTTGGGCATGGTTAAAATTCACGAGCGGTTTTGGACGGTATACGGTCATGGGAAAAGTGGCGAGTAGGTTTCGGAATGTTTCGTGATGGCTGCCCAATCACCTTTGACAGGATTCCTGCAGTCCTCGTGGTCACAAGTTCATGATTGGGCACCGGTTTAATAATTTTACGCAACTGGCGTCGATCTCGGTCCATTTCACGAGATTCCGCAGGCAAGTCGTGCGGTCAGCCGACCGTCCGAGCATGTGAGTTTGGAGGATGAACGTTCTAAGTAGGTATCGAATATTACAAATTATTCTGAGAGGATTGCATGAATAATACGACAAGACGGCACAATTTCTTTCGAATCACGAATTATAGGCTACAAGTTATACACATTTTCGAGATAACCGGTTAGATGATCCGATGGTACCAGAGTTCGAAGGAAAAATCGACATAACGGAACTTCGAATTAAGCATACTGGATGTCGCAAATTTTCGAGACAGATAGATTTTTAAAATATAGCCTATGTATTCGAAGCTTTTTTGCGATTTTTTTTAAACTGTTTCATTTCGCAAGATTGCGACATTAAATTATTTCGCGTTATTTCTGGACTTCAATTTGGGATAGTCTCCAAATGTAGAGGTCAATAACAGAAATGAGAGGTTTCTGTTTAGTTTCGGAAGTATTCGCAAATAAACGACTCGCGGAAAGTCAAGTTTTTTAATAATACAGAAAAAAGATTTCACACAAAACTAAAACTGTTCTTGATGCCGAAAATATACGTTGAACCGTTGTATACCACTCGAGGTATCCTCAGTATGCATTTCCTTCAGGTCGGACACGGGGAGATATAGCTTAAGCAATCGGCGCCGCTTGCGTGAAACTTGCTCCATCGTAATCTGTGAGCCTAATGGCGCGAGTTTAAATGATTTAAACCGACCTCGGCGAATTTTCTTTACCTCCAACTAATCAGACATAAAAATTAGATACTTTTCGTTAATTTCGTCACCTGTTTGTAAAATTAGCTACTCTTTCGTGACCGGTAGACACCCTGTAAATTTTCTTTTTTTTTCTTCATATAATGTCACTTTTCCGTAATATTTTCCCCTTTGACCGTAATGCCGTAATCGTGAGGTGAAATCCGTAATAATTACGGACAATCCGTAAGAGTTGGCACCTCTGGTCAGGTGATAATCAGAGGCTTGTTTTTTTCACTCTTAGCAGATCATTCCAGTGGCACTACGGCTCCACAATAATTCCGATATACTCATCCTCTGTGAAATGCTGGCTATTATCTAATATTCCCACCCTAGAGCACATAGGCGTTCAATTATAGGCAACAGAAACCCTGGCCATCAACGAATTATGAGGCGTGATGGTTGTGTATTGCTAGTGTAATGCCGTTTACCAAATAAATCATTAAAAAAAGTTAAATAGATCAACAGATCTTTTCGGAGGTATTCTAATTTCGAACAACTAAGAATGTGGTAAAGGGAGCAAAATGAGTCTTCAAGAACATTCATATAATATTAAACATGTGTTTGTGGACGAATATATACACTTGCATCAGCAGTGGCTCTTCAAGAAGCGGCTGGGGATTCACCGATACAGATCAGTGCTGCTCAAAAGGCAAGGAATATCAGTCTTGAATTTCCCAAGTATAGCACTAGGAAATCTCAGACAATATATTCAGCACCAACGTTAATCATTCTAGCATACAGATGTTGAGCCCCGTATGTGTACGAACCGCGCCTGACTCACACCTAAATACAGACCAGCAACGTTGTTGTCCAAAATGTAAACCAAAATAAGCACATCGTGGTCATGCAGCCCCGTGTACTTGGCTGTGAGTGTAAAATTTGTCTGATAACCTATGTCAATGTGATGGCTGTATTAGTGTGTGCATTTGCAATTCAGATAAGGATTGGGATGGAGGCAGCCGTGGCCATAATTTGGGAACCATCCCGGCATTCACCTGGTGAAGAAGTGGGAAACCACGGAAAACCATTTCCTGGATGGCTGAGGTGGGAATCGAACCCGGGCCTCAACGGTGACAGCCAAGAGTAAGAAGTTTGCAGTTTTACGTGACCGATAATCTCGCGATCATGAGCCACGGGACCTCCTTTTCACGTGGAATTCAAACCATAAGACATGGCATTTCAAGACAGCAAACATTGCTAGCCACAACGCAACGAGGCGGACTGCCTTCAAGTAAGTTGTTATTTCTGATTTGATATAAGAAAGAAGGTTTATTCTCCAACACCAGTTTAAACACATTAGTTTAATTCGTTAGTTAGTAGACCTAAACACATAACAAATCTATTGGTTCATTTTGCCACTAGGCTCTCGACGAGAACGAGAAGCTCAATCTGATAGGTTCTTATGCGCAATCTGCCAGGAGCGTGCGTCCATGGATGGCATCATTCAAGACAGGACAGTGTATTTAACAGGTTCCTAGTGTACCCATGTGATTAATTTCCATGGAAAACATGCTTCTGCCTCCAGCCAGCATCAGTCCTCAGGCGTGTACCGTCCACCCACTGAGCAGTGGCATATTTTTGATCTGAGACTAAAAGGTATCAACTCTACAATAATAAAGCACAACTTTATTCTAAAGACTTTAATTAAGTTCTAAATCATGGCTTCAAACAAACAAAAACACAATCCCAACAATATAACACAAAACAATGCAAAATTACTCCTACAATCCACTAATATTCACACTTTATCCTAGCAAATCCGAATGATAATTCATTCATTTACCATGAGATTGACATCACAATTCATTCTCAAGTGCGCTGATGCACAGGTAAATTACACATAACTGTACTTATAATCTTATGTCACCTATTGTGACCTCTTTAATTTCACAATCTTAATTGTTTACTCTCAACACATCTTACTTTACATTATGCGTACAATTGTGTTTTGTATCTCTCTTCCCACCAAAATGCTTTACCATGCATTAACCAATTTATGGGTTGCACATCAGATTTACTTGCAACTCCACAATTACTTGTAATCATACCCCTTTCTGCAGTACCATTTTCTACAGTTCCACTGTATGCCGTTGTGAGTTCAATTTCAAAGATTCCGTTACCACTGTGTCGGATGGTATATTATGCTACCCTTGCGTGGGCATAGCCTATGGCATCTAGTGTCGACCTTTAGAAGAAAGTGACAATGTCAGTATAAAAATGCAACTTCAACAACTCGTAAGTTTTCTGAATATTAAGTCATCAGGATGATCCTTAATTAACAATGTGTTTCAAACCACACAAATTCATTATCCAATACAACAATGATTCTTTTTATTACAAACAGTGTTTCAAAGTCTCTCCACTCTAAATGTCAAGCTCCAAGGGTCGTTTAACACCTCCCCCTCGGTTCTACTTGTATACAATGGGAATGAGTCGGGCGGTCACAAAACACGTGCTCTGTCCCTTCCTGACTCCCTTCTCTCTCTATCTCCAAGCAGTAACTGGGGACTTTAAATACAATAGTGCAGTATCAATGACCTACACATCCCATATGATTTAACTTAAAACTGTATGCAAGATAGGTTATGGACGTTTAAACATTTATTCCTAACCTTAGGATATTAATAACTGGCCTCAACAGGTCCATTTCATTATATAAAGGAACGAGATTCATCAATCACTGGTCGAACTGGCTAGCCGGCATCTTATTAAATGCTACGGTCAGGCACATCCTGCCGCCAATTAAATTCACTTCCCAGGAGCTGAATTATTTCAATAGCTAGTTCTCGGTCGACATCAGGTGTCATGTCGAGGTTTCCATTGTTATCCTCACATACACCACTGGATTCGAACCCGGAACATTTCATGGCAATCCACAGAGCTAGGGTCAATCACTAAATTACGCTCTGGCCATAATAAATATCTCTGTACGCCCTAGGCTATACGAGATTTCACACGTCGAATAGATTACCTGGCTTCCGTGACCATTGTGCTATGATCTCGTCCTTTAATTAGTAAGATAAATCTATCAATTACTCTTACAAGCTTATTCACAAGCTGCAAATTAAATACTCTATTAAACTTTTCCATTTCCTAGATTCTTGCATTTTTATTTCCATTATCATAATATACTCTGATATTAAATTGCTTTGCTTAGCCCAACACGTACAATATTACTGCTTGGATAGATAAATATTCCAATTAGCATATATATTTTGCTTACAACCATTTTTCCCTGATGTGTGTTCATTTATTCTTTATTATTATTATTAGACTATTATTATTATTATTATTATTATTACTGACTTATATTACCATAACCCGACACACCATAACCATTTTAATAACCGAACATCCGTGTTCGTTACGTTAAGTTTCTATATAACTGAATTGCCATTTTACAACAGTGGTAACGATTTATCCACTCAATGATGTACAAAAACACCTCAACTTGACTAAAATCAACACAACAATAATATCTTGAGGTTCTACCTCCAAAATTGACTCTTACTGGCATATTTTATAAATTTTGAAATCACTCAACATACAGTGGACTATAATTGCTACAAAATCATGGTTTTTGGGCACTTACATTAGTTAATCTGGTGGCTCCAACCACGCATTCCTTCCAGTAATGCCCGCCATTATTTGCAAAATTAGCAAGGCATTCTTACACTTCTCACACACATTTTACATAACTTTTGCCTTACAAACCACACGGCACTTTTCTTTTCCGTATTGAAGCTGTCGCTTTCATATTCACACAACACGTTATAGCACTTGTTACACTATTAATTTTACATATATTTAAATGATCATCACTACAATCACACGATCACTATTTACATTTCTTAATGGTTGACTTTTCCTGGCAAGATATTAGAAATGCAGACTCTGAAGATCTATTCCTCACTGCTATCTGCATCTCGATTGAAAGTCTCGATTCTCTGCCTACGGATTTCTATCGGTCCCCCAAACTGTCTATCAATATCTATCCTTAGATAAATTTCCTGATATCGCATAAATATGCTTGCATATCGTCCTAAGCATTAATTACATTGGTATTCCTATGAAATTTCACCAATCGCATAACACAGTTTATATCCGCGCAGTCCGACATCAATAGTAACCAATAGTTTACATACTGCGCTCAACCCTTGTACATTGTACTTGTACACATTACCACTTTCCATTGTCCTACCTTGTATATCACACGGTACAATTCCTACGTGCTCAATAACAATCGCTCGTAATGCCGACTATACAGGTATGGCACGACTGTCCTTAATAATTGTTATAAATAAATGCCTTACTGCATGGCTCTACATGTTGAAGTCCGAGTGTCCCTTCTCTGAACTCGGTAACCTGCATTTCGCATTAAACTGCGGTTCAACTGACTGCGTTACTCGTTATTAACTCATGCCTTAATGCATGATTATTATGTTGCTGCACTTAGAATGTTGAAGTCCGCGCGCCCCCTCTCAGAATTCGGGTGACGTGCTCCTTGCGCTCATGTATGGTTCAACTGACCGCCTCTGTCCTTCGTCCACCCCTTATATCCGTTTGGAGAACCGGGTGAGTTAGCCGAGGTCGTTGCGGCATGACTGTTGGCAGTCGCTCACATCCGGGAGGCGAGGAGGTTCGAATCCCCCCGCCGGCAACCTTGAAGATGGTCTTCTGTGGTTTCCCATCTTCCTTCCAGGAAAATGCCGGGGTTGGTCCTTAACTATAGGCCACAGCCGCTACCTTCCAACTCCTCGACCCTCCCATCCAACATTCCTCCCCAACGGTACTTGTAGCTCACCCATTGGGTGTCCGTCTCGAAGCAGCTACAAAACTGGCGAGCCGAACATGTCCTCGGACACTCCCGGCACTATAAGCCATACGCTAAAAAAAAACGTTTGGAGAGAAAAAGTAGACCGAAAACTTCCCTGCAGCGTCATTTTCTCTCTCAGTATGATTCTGGTCTTGAAATAACGTTTATCTGGTTCCTTTTTCCTCGCTGATCACGGATCTGTATGCGTGCTCGAGGATCGATCGGCCAATTAATTAATATTAATTGCCTTTGCCAGCGCGTACCCACGCGGCGTCCCCTAAAAATCCCCGAAGACGTGGTTAGATCTCGCCGCTAACCTCAGATTACTGTGTCCCTGCGCGTTCCATTAAATCTGCCTCGATTTCAATGTATAATGGCTTGATAATTAGCCTCCCGGCTAAACATTCACATAGGTGCAATCCTCATGTCACTGAGTTGCTCCAATCACGAGTAATCATTAAATTACGCTGGTATCTTCCCCTTCTCCTAGCCTCTCTATTCTCAAACGGGGAATAACTTGTCCATATATTACCCTCTTGACCTGCTCCAGACGGCATAAGTAGGTCACATTGAGTGGCACGGCTCCAAGAATCCACGCCCCTTTTCCAGAGTCATTTGACAACTGTCAAGCGCTCAAACTTTCTGTGCTCAAGTCCAGAATTGTATGCCTCATACGGCCCAATAATGCAGTATTCTGCTATTATTCCCTGCATTATATTAACAAATAATGTCAGAATTAGTTCATATCACAACAGTGATTTAATATGTATTTTCTCTAGGTTTTTTTTATAACTTAAACTCCCTCAAAAGATCTCGTGTTCGTTCCTTGCTGGAATCTCAATTCTGAGCTCATCTATCTCTGAGATCCGCGTTCGACACCAGTCAGCCTAACACCGTTGGGTTCACTAGACGGTTGTAAACCCATACTGGGAGAGGCTTCCACGCTCGTATCCTGTGATGCGGGCTGAATGCTCCCTTTATTAGGACATGAATCAATTTGAACATAAAATGTGGTGGAAGTATGAAATGGACACAGGTATTAATGATTCATTACGATCTAGAAAAATAGATTGTTCATTACTTGCAATCTATAACCTATAACTTTCATGACATGCTAGAAAATTATATTTAGATATCTTAATTTCATGTGTAGAGCCAGAAGAGCTAAATAATATGGATAATAAATAGATTTCATGATTCGTCAGTTTCCAGTTTAAATTGGAACATCGCCTTAACTAAAAGCCAGAGACTGGTACCGATTCATATGTAATCACACCTTTATTTCGGTTGAGTTGCGAGCACTGCGTTTCCTAGTGACGAAACAACTAGTAGAAATAGAGAAAATACTCCATAAATGAACGAAGTACACAATTTTCTAGTAAAGTTTCATTTTCTTGGTATGTAGATCAGCATCGAACGTATGAGAAATTCATTTACACGAATGTTTGTAAACATTGAAACTTAAGCTCGGAGGGTGTGTAAAACATTGTACCAGCAATAAGACAAGGAGGAAATGTCAGCGTTACATCAAGCCGTCAAAAGATGTTGAAGTTGAAGTTGAAAGGTGAAAGCAAGTGCCAGCATACCTCGTCAACATCACCATGTGAGTGAGTTAGATTGGAAGAGAAATGGGTTTGCCATACCGTTACATTTCGGCTCGTACAGGGCGTGCTGCTAAGACAGTGATGAGCGTCGCACAGTGGTCCTTTTGCACGATCTGGGCGCTCAAAATGTAAACAATAAATGTCTTGTATGACATTTTTAGTATCAGCAATGTCAGAGGACCTCAGAACTGTACTTATATGTCTTATTTGTTCATCCCCTGGATTGTGAAAGACCGCTGAAGTAGGACGTTTCTTATCGCATCCACAGCTGGAAGCAAAGCTGATTATTTGTGTTTGAATCTTGTGCTTGTAAAGCCTTGTTAGTTCGGCTATCTTCATCGTTTGCCATTGGATATGACAGACTATGATATGATCTTTCTTTATGACATTTGCAAAATCTTATAGAAATCGCTGTGTTTATGTGATAAACGTTTGAAAATAGTGAATTTTTGTTATAAAATAATTCTTCTTTTATGGGTTCTCAGACCAGGAAATTCACAATTGTCAACCATTGGTGAGTTTCTTGCCATTAGCCTATAGCCTACACCCTATTATGTTTTCTGTGTAAAAATTATTTGCAACTTTTTGCAACTATGGCTTTTGCTCTCCTTTTAGTGTTGTCGGGAGGATTTTCGCGGAACGATCTTTCCGATGCTTGGTGCCATGCAGGTGGAAAAGCGAAAGGATTTGAACCTATCTAATAGAAAACAGCGATCTGAAATCCCTTGTACAGTCTCTTAAAATAATGTTAGAAAAAAATCATTTTTCCGCACAGTTAAGAAAAACGTGTGTTGACAATCGCAGGATCTTAAGAAAGTTTGTCACGAAATAAGAATAGCCTGGAAGGGAACATGGAGAGGGAATACAGGTAATGTGGGTCGTTCTTCTCAATCATTCGTGGAGTGGAGAGAATTTTCGAAACGAAGGAAATTGCGACCTTTAATACAAAAACTCAGCAGGGATAGCGTTAGCCAGTCAAGTGAGTATACGCTTATAAGGAAGGAGAGACACCACTGAACTTACTGAAAAATATGCAGAATTTTCTGCCAGTTTAGCGGCGTTAAGGAAAATCCAAATTCAGTTGAAAAATATTATTATTATTATTATTATTATTAGGCTAATAAGAGAAGTTTAACCTCAATTCTTGTTGTTGTTGCTTATTTTAGGGGCTGCGACATCGTGGCCGTATAGTCCCATGTATTTTGGATGTGTATGTGTAATTTGTGTGATAACCTGTGTTATTGTGATGCCTGTACTACTATTTGTTCATTTGAGATAGGATTGAGATGACGGCGGCCGTGGCCTTAAGTTAGGAACCATCTCAGCATTTGCCTGGAATAGAAGTGGGGGAATCCACAGAAAACCACTTCCAGGATGGTTGGGGTGGGAATCGAACCCTCCTCTTCTCAGTTTTGCCTCAGGAAGCTTAGTTTACCCCGTACCAGCCATCACACTAGAAGTAAAATTTCTTGGCAGAACCGGGAATCGAACCCGGACCTCCGGGGCGACAGTCAAACTTAAATTCTTATAAATGAGAATAAGGAAATTGTTTTACATAATTTCGGTTGGTTGGTTCTTAAGTTTAGGGGCTACGACAACGCGGTCATGAAGCCCCGTGTACTTTGGGTGTGTGTAGAATCTGACTGATAACCGGTGTTAATTGTGATGACTGTATTAGTGTGTGTTATCTGTTTTAGGTAGATTTCATTAGAAAGCTAACTATTGCAATGGGTACCATGTTTCGACTTCCGGAAAATTTCGACATATCTTCGCGTTTCACATCCCCCAGACCCCAAAACCACCGTCAGTTCAAAAGTTTATATATAATTTATGTATGTATATATATGAATATCAGTTTCTTGTGGACACGATAACCGCCGAAATTTTGCACCAATCACTTTGATTTTTTTACTGAATATGTATACCTATAAAATCTCGGTCGAGTTCGTTACTGGGCTAAATCAGCCGAAGGGGGTGAACATGGGGGGCTTTTTTCGAATAAGTGAAATATTGCTATAACTCTCTTAATATGTGAAATATCGAATCCGTTCAAAGTTCATACTATGTGTCGGATAAAGCCCAAAAATTTATGTTGGAAGAGTTTTTTATAGCACCAACCATTGACCAAAGGGGTGGGAAAAAGTGTTTTTTTCGGGAAACATTAATCATATCTCTCTCAATAGGCACAGTATCAAAACCGTACAAAATGGACAATATCCCCCTAATTATTACCTAAAACTTTTGTCTGAAAGAATTTTTGATATGACCCACCATTACGCCAAGGGATGAGAAAAATGATTTCGGAATTATAAGAAAATGCCAAGAGCTATCAGAGGTTGCCATGGCAACACTACTAAATTGATGAGGGAAGAGCCATCAGACGTTGCCATGACAACGCACTTGCACGAGAACAGATTCAGATTTCCATCTGACTAAGTGTGAAGCGGCTTCGGTGACGTAACTGGTAGCATGCTGGACTTCTATGCCCAAGGTCGCGGGTTCAAAGCCGGCCGAAGTCGTCGGATTTTCTAAGAGCACTAAAAATCCCTCAGTATGCTTTCCTTTGGAGGGGAAGTTCCAACGTTCGTTGCGAGTTGCTGGTTGAGGTGGCATCTAGTAGCCAAGTTCACAGCTAGGTGTCGTTGACGGTAGTATCTGGTAGCAACATTAGGAACTACTGCTTGAAATTGACCGTCTGCAGTCCTTACCTGAATTACAGACTAATACAGCCATCACAATGCACACCGTTTATCAGACAGATTCTACACTCACCCAAAGTACACGGGGTTACATGACCGCGTTGTCGCAGCCCCTAAACTGAGAAACCAACCAAAATCTCTGCGGGAGATATAATTTTGCGTGAAGAAGTAACAGACCGTTACATAGTTACACATCAGTGTCGAAACCTTGCATAAGGACAGTGTGACCACAAGTATAAAAAATGAACCCCAAATGACAAGAAGGTTACCGTCCCCTTAAGACAATAAAATGTTTAAAATATGCATAAAATGACGAAAAACAAAGTTAATTAAGCTCCAATTATAAAATACTTTCTGGCAATAAATGAGGTCTGATCCTTCTACGAAAACCTGCATATTCAGCCTATTTTCGCCTATCCCCAAGTTTGTCCGGTGAAATCTACCTCCGCCTTCCGGTGTGCCGAGAGGACTTTTTTTAAATTTAAGTACTGCAACTTAGAATTTTTCAAATAGTTCCTACTTTTGCCGCCAAGCGCCACCGTCAACGACTACTAGGCCAAGTTCAGAACTTAGCTACTAGACGCAACGGCAGTCGGCTCTTGGCAACGAACGTAGAAACCTAAGAGCGTTGTTTACATTCTTAACCTATCCAATTTAGCTTCACACAAGTGCAATTAGTGGAAGGTTCTTTAACATGCCATAAATCTATGACATGGGACCGCCGGCTTTACTTCCCCTCCGAAGGAAGGCATACTGAGGGATTTTTAACACCCTTAAAACATCCGACAGCTTCGGCCGGGTTTGAACCCGCTATCTTGGGCATAGAAGCTCAGCATGCTACCGACTACGCCACCGAAGCCGCTTTACATAATTTTGAACAGTTATTTTAAGGTTTATAGACCATTTCTATATGCAAAGGTATTTTGCGCGGCCAGATACCCTAAAAGGACCACTGTGCGTCGTACGGAGCAACGTGCAAGTGCGAGGTCACGCAATGTGACCACAGCACGGGGTAGTCACCATCTAGTCGGCATGGCCCTAACGGAATGTACTGCTTCGTCTAGCCTCTAGTGTCTGCGCAGACGTTTCAACATCGTCTGCTGGGGACTGCAGATTGCAACATACAAGTGAATGCCGTCACTGGCGTGCTGAGTGTCAAAATGTAGTGTTTACTGACGACTCCTTCTTCAGCCTGTCCTACGGTGATTATAGCATATCTACCGTGGTGACAACAATCTGGCAGCCTGCATTGCTGAGCGATACGGCTGACAACGCCAAGTATGACGGGGTGGAGCACCATTGGAAATAACGCGCGATCTCGACTCTAACGTATTGAGGGCAACCGCTACATAAGGGAAGCTTTAGAACCCAAGGTACTGCCTCACATTCAGGCTACTTTCAATGCCATATGTCAGCTGGACAATACCCGCCCACATATGGCAAAGTATGGGTAAGCCTTCTTTGAAGAACGACGACTACCACTGCTTCCCTAGCCTGCACGTTCTCCTGACATGTGCCCCATCGAATATACACACACACAGTCACGAAAATATTCGGACATCGTAAATATTGCACTATTTATGACCGCCTTGAACATACAATACATAGGTATGAAGAAAAATACAAAAACACAAGTAAGTCGTATACGTAAATGACAGACAAGCTCACTTTTGTTTTATACACATTAACATGCGATTGCACTTTCAACATAAACAGCAACAACAAAAATACTCGGACCCTGTATCATGAAACGCAAAATTAAAGAGAATGTACAAGAATATACAATGTTCAGTAGACAGTAGACACGCAGTCGATTTGGCATGCTGTTTACTAATTTTTTAGTAAAGTCCACCGAGATTTTTCCCATTCTTCCTATAACCTATCTCGTAACTGCCCTTTGGAGACAACGGGGGTTTTGCGTACTTTCTTCTCCAGGTAATTCTCGATAGTGTTTAAGTCGGATGATTGGGGAGGGCACTGGAGCAATTTTGGGCAGTTGCATAGTATCCAGAGCTTAACGTTGTGAGCTGTGTGCTTCGGATCATTGTCCTTATACAGCATGAAGTTCTCCCGTATTCCCATTTTGTCCGCGCTCGCAGGCTAATTGTCCTTTAGTATCCATAAATTAGGTAGACATGTTGGTCCATTGTTCCGTCAATAAAAGTTAAATTCGCCACACTGTTTGCGGACATACTGCTCCATACCATAACATGTCCACCTCCGTTTTTAACTGTTCCCTGAAGGTTTTCTGGTTTCAACGCCTCGTTCCTCTTCCTTCACACTTTGACGCGTCCATCACATCGGTAGATGTTGAATTTACTTTCGTCCACAAATATGACGCGATCCCACCCGTTTCGTCTCTATGGATATGCTCTGTTGCAAAGTCCCCCCTTTTCCTTTTATTCACCTTGTTGATGTAAGACCTTCGCCGAGCTACTCGGACATTGTATTGCGTTCTACGCAGCACTCTTCGGATGGTCTCGGGATGAACCGCATTTTGCGTTACCTGGTGAACATTTGCGGCAATCTCTGGAGCGGTGATTCGTGAAGTTTTCTTTACCATGCGTACGACAGTCCTCTTGTCCCGCTCCGTATGGACCCTTGGGTGGCCAGGTGGTGCACGCAGATCCAGGGTGTCATCCTTATAGCAGCATGCACCGTACTCTTCTTCATGTCTAGTAAAGCTGCAACTGCTCTGCAGGATTTCCCTTCGCATGGGGAAATACTACTAACTGGCGCCTTTGCGCCCCATTGCATTCCGAAGCAAGCAGACACTGACTGACACATGCTGCACGTCACGGCACTAAACCTAATGAATTCACGTCCAGTATTCATGGATTACATGGGACGATGTGCGTTGTCCAAATAATTTTGTTGTTGCAGAAATATTACACTTTCCACTAACCAACGCGTTTCTTTTACAGATATGCGTATATTTTGTCTTCTACATGTTTCTGTCATACCTTTAAACAGCGTGACTCAGAGGTATGTTTACCTCGACCGTAATTTCCATTCCCCGCACAGTTAGGTGCAGAAACGGTACGATGGTGAGTTAGCCGTGGTGGTTACGGCATGACTAATGGCAGTCGCTCACATCCGGGAGGCGAGGAGGTTCGAATCCCCCCGCCGGCAACCTTGAAGATGGTCTTCTGTGGTTTCCCATCTTCCTTCCAGGCAAATGCCGGGGTTGGTCCCTCACTATAGGCCACAGCCGCTACCTTCCAACTCCTCGCCCTTCCCTTCCAACTTTCCTCCCCAACGGTACTTGTAGCTCACCCATTGGGTGTCCGTCTCGAAGCAGCTACAAAACTGGCGAGCCGAACATGTCCTCGGACACTCCCGGCACTAAAAGCCATACACTTAAAAAAAAAAAAAAAAAAAAAAAAAAAAAACGGTACGATACCCGATGTGTCCGAATATTTCTGGGACAGTGTGTTTCTGGGATATGGTTGGTCGGCAACTTGATGGTTTGTGGGCTCGCATACAAACCACTTGCAGGTCCCCTCTGATCCCATGCCAGGGCGTTAAAAGTTTAGGCCTAGTTAGTGTATATCCGTAATTTCAGATTTGTTTCCGTAATGCCACACACAGACGAGAAGAACCGAAATGCTTGCAATTTCTGTTACACTATTCCGATTCCAGACGTAGCCACTTCAAATCTAAACACTATACAGGAGTATGTTGGTATTTAAAATTATTTCCAGTTTTACTGATACACAAGGAGCACCGATCTAAGGCACTTTTATTTTCACTTTGTTACTGATCACTGGCCCAGAACTTGCACATCTTCCTGGCATACAACTTCAACCTACCCATGCTGACCTATTCAGCAAGCTGTAACTACAGGCAGCAACTTCCTCTCTGTGACCCTTTCAATTTCAGAAGAACAGTTGTGCAATAAGTGACAGAACAAATTTAGTTGTACGGCAGAGGCATCTTACCTGATATTAATCAGCAGCTGGTCCTTGATCTTAGGAGTCGTCAGATCTATCTTGTTCAGAATGATCACATCAGCTAGGGCCACTTGTCTGCAACATGAAAATAACAGTTGTTGGAAGAGGAAACCATCACAAAAATATCCACAGTAATGTTTTTCACCTCCAATACACCATCCTGCTTCTAAGTCAAAACTGATGGCATAATTAAAGATGCTTCTACACTGAAATGTCATTTGTGAATATACAGCGCAAGGAGGCCCAGGTTCAATTCCCGGCTTGGCCAAGGAAATTAATTCTGGTCTGAGGACTGGAGTGGGGTACACTCAGCCGTAAAGCAAAACAGACAAGAGGGTGGGTTCCATTCGTACCTAAGCAATTCTGGAAGTGGTTTTCCGAGGTTACAGGCAAATGCCGGAATGGTACCGGTACCCAACTTAAGGCCACGGTCGCTTCCTACCCAAATTACAAACACACACACACACACACACACACACACACACACACACACACACTAGTACAGACATCACAGTGACACAGGTTATCAGACAATTTCTACACACACCAAAGTAAACTGGGTCACATGACTACGATGTCGCAAAGCCCCTTAAGAATAAATAACAGTCTCCTGCTCGAAACCAGTGGCGTTGCGTACAATCCCTAATAGTCGAAAAGTGTATGGCCATGAATTTTATAATAATAGCACTCCTGAATATCCACGTCAACTCGTCGTAATTGCGAATGAAACGCGTTTGTACATGCGAAAGCCACAGCCCTGAAATCAGTATATTTTCAATATGCCCAATCCGATTCGACTTGAATGATTCTGGCTGGACGAAGACAGCATGATCCGACGGTGGGAATCCGGACACATCAACAACAGGTCACTAAAATAATCGTGCTCTGGAAGATTCCCTTATTGACTAACGCCGTTTAACGGACATTCAATCAAGCTACAGCACAACAGGTTCAACGGATCTGCAGGAAACTCTATTGCGATTTTAAAGCTTCTACCAATGTCGTGGTTTACAGCTTTGAAACTTATATGATGAGCGTATCAACTAACTCCTCCGTTGAATAAATTGTAAACGAACAGCAAACAATATTAAGGGCGTTTGTCACCTAAGTGACGCAGTTAACTTTCATAAGAGTGCGCTTTCAGTCGAATGTGGCATGCACAGGCCTACATTTGCTCAATTGGCGCTCTGGATGTGGAAAAACAGTTCTCAGCGGTGGGATTCGAATCCCCAGCCGACGGTGCATTCACCATTCCGTCTACGTTTATTCCCCTGAATCAAATTCGTGGTCTTCTACAAGCCATCCCAAGTGTGCATCCACCTCCATTTAGCCATTGAATGTTTCGGTGCCAACATTTACTGCAATACGTTCATATCCTATTAAGTTACAGCAGGTTACTTCGACGTCTTCACCACACCGTACGCCAGATATAATGACTTCTGGAAATATAGTACCCGATAAGTGCATGTTTACAATCGCCAACAACTCACGATAATTTCTTAAGCGACTAATCTTGAGTTAGACCCGTATGCAGTAGGCTATGCATCGTGTTATTGGTGCTCAAAGGCGGCCGAACATCATTGGGCTTCTTTGTAACGTCTGTGCCATTATAGTATTGGAAGTCATTAATCAGTGTTGCCTTAGTAAACGATATTTAAATCGGTGTTAATTCAGCATGTGCGTTTCACCACAGCAAATTTCTCATTAACTTTCGACAAATCCATCGATAAGCTAACTGGTCATTCTAAGCCACTCAACTCCTTGAACATCAGTTAAGGCCGATGGAAACAGGTGCACAGGCGTGCAGTAATGACTCAGCTGCAGATGTTTTGTCTGATATTTGAGGGCGACAATGAAGCTAGGTTGTTTTCCCCAACTTTGCTACGAATGAAAGGTATTGATATCGCGCCAGGAGATGGCAGTTCAACACGCTGCGACGGGGTGCGGGTCTTGCAGTACGCATGCACGGCCCACCTATTCCAAATCTAAATATATCGGAATCCCGCATGCCAATGATTGTCATTGCAACAGACGAACACAGTCAGTGAAAGAAGGAATGTGCTGAGTGAGTGAAGCAAGTAGTTAACAACTTCATGTTTTTGGAATGCGCGATACGCAGTGAGCGGGAAGACATCTGCAGTTCCAACCCAACTGCCATCTCCTGGCGCAAAATCAATGCAACCAACCAACAAACCAACCAACCAACCAACCAACACCAAGACAGTAGGCCATTCGACATGCTTCCTGGTGTTGTTGAAGACTGTGGGGCACCCATTGGGCACACAATTTCCGCAAGGGCAGTCGTTCCTTCATGATTGTGAGCACACTTCCGACGCTCAATCCGACCACGGCGGCTATAGCGTTCACAGTCACTCGGCGGTCCTGGGGAATGAGTGCAGAAACCAGCTGGACGTTGTCATCGGTAATGCAGCGGGGTGCCCCAGACCGGGCATTATCGGCTAACGACACCCGTCCTTCCCTGAAGCGCTTGTGCCACGCCTTGACCCTTGCAAGGGACATGCAGTGCTCGCCGTACACGTGTGACATTCGGCGATGAATGTCCGTTCCCCCTACTCCTTCCTCTGTCAGAAACCGAACAACACCTCTTTGCTCTTCGTTTGACGCCTCCATGTCACTGTTTGCAATGCGACTGGCAGCGTTGGACGATTGATGCATGCTGCTGCTCGCTTTGTATCGTCACGTGACGTGCACGCGTGCCCTTTAGCGACGGGCTGTGACTTTCCACGCTCTGTTCGGAACCACACCTCGTTACACACGCCACGATTAGCCGATGTCGTCACCGGTTTGCGCATTACAACCTCCGGCTCGTTACTTTTTGAACGCACCTTTTACATCCCGGTTTATCCTTTCGACTGTGTTATTTGCCAATTTTACTACAAGCTTGTTTTCGTAGCGTAAGTGGTAGCGTTGTAAGCCATGAATTCATTTTGCAGAGCTGGAAGGAGTTCGACTCCCACCTTGGATGTTTATTTTTATTTCCGTATTCTTCTTTCTTGGTCTTGGTAAAGGTTGATAAGCAGCCAATTAAGTGTTGCAGTGTGTAGTAGGCAACCGTTTCAGAACGTCACTATGAGGTAAATAAAACTACAGTATGACATTTGAGGTGCCTTATCACATAAGTAACAATTATACATGTACCGGTACTTGATAGTAATTTATTAATCACAAAATTGGTTTGTTTCCGACTTTCACACGAATTCATCCATATGATTACAATATATGTTTACGACAATGAAATTATATAAGATCATACATGTTACTAATACCAGGAAAGAAGAATACGGAAATGTCAAAAAAGTGACAGTCAGTCTGAAAGACTAGACGTTGTATCATTTTAAATGCTACAAATGCTGAAAAATGCTACAAAGGCTGGAGGCATCACGCTTCGCTCGAAGCCAAAGACTCTTGACATGTTAGAAAATTATCTGCATAATACTTATCTTGCTTATCTTGTTTCAAATTACTCGCGAACGGCAAGGGCAAACTAAGGTCAAGCGCACGGGATGCCGTCACACTCACCAGAGCGCGCGGGGACGTGCCCCTTCCATCCAGTCTAAAAACACTTACAGTGGGCGATGTATTGAAGATAGAGATATGCTCTCCCGGATTTTTTGTAGAACTTTTCATGCTGATCAATTCTTACGCTCATAGTATATTGATATTTTTAACGGTTTGCCCAGCGTAAGCTTAAGAAGCGCAAGGACGCCAAGTTTGTTTTCGACTTTTTCACTGAAATCGTTACTGCTTGGCTTCCTTTGATCATACATAAATTATTTTCTACAGAATCTTTCCTCGAGATATCCTTTACAGAATGGTGAAAACCGCATCAAAATCCATCCAGTGGTTCTCGAGATTACCCGTGACATCCATGAATCGGGGATTTTTGTCTTATACTAACGAAGTAGAGATTGTCGGGGAACACATGCACCAAGCAGTACTATGACGTCACACACCTCAGTGCATCTGGGTACATTTCGTCCCGTCACCGTAACGTAACGCCAGACCCCAGCGTAACGACGAAGTCGACAAGATCATTTAAAATGATAAAAACATGCCAGGTGGGGTTCGAACTCCGTCCAGCTCTGCACAATTAGTTCTGAGCCTGAAACGCAACCACTTACGCTACGAAGACAACGGAGAGAGCGCGTCCTATTTTGATAGAATAACAATTTATAGACACAACTATCTGTTCCAAATACTTTGTTTATATAATTTTAAGCTTTTTGCCAATAACAAGGTATTTTGTATTTCCCTTCCTTTTTAATTATGTTTCAATCTCAAGGAATCATCGCAAACAACGATCAGTGCTACACGCTTCTTGTTCTGCCCGCCATGTTTCTCCAGGGCGAAACCGAGTTTAAGCATGAGCGAGAGCCGTAAAGCGCATTTAAGTAATAACAGATGGCCTCGAAAAATTCACCGGCAACTAACATGCATTAACTCTCGTATTTAAGTTAAATAGGAATGAACTAACTTATCGTAAATAAGGAGTTGGTATTTACAATGTATAAAATTTTACAGCTATTTAGAGTCAGTACAGCAAATTACAGCAACGAAAACTGTAAAATTGTATATATTGTAAATATCTTCACCCACATGCTCGGAGACCTGCGTTTTAAAGCCTGAGTATAAGGAATCTAATGAGGATCATATGACGATCGAAATTAGTTACCTAAGTGAATGTATTAATCTCATGTAATTTTATTCAGGCATAGGGAATAAAACCCATTACAATTGGATACAATCCTGTTGACCGACTGGAAAGCATTTAAATTTAGTTTCGAAGTATGTGTGATATTATAATATATGTCATTGTGTCGACAAGATTTGCGTATAAACTGCCTGAAAAAATCGCGCACCAAATAGGAATTGTACGTAACTGGCAATGGAAATTGTAACGCTGATGTATGAACATTATTATAATATCAGAGCTAGCAAATCCTTGTATTATGGAACAACGATCGTCTGCTTGGAGCCTCTAGTATCTTTAACTTGGATACAAGCTGCATTAGGCGCGTCAATGGAGGAATATCGAGATCGCACGGTATCCTGCGGAATATCTTTCGATAGCCATATACCTCGACCACGTCTTGAAGTACAGAAGCGCTCTATCATCCACCGTCTACCTACCCTTAGTAACTCCCTTCCAAATATTGACATATTCTCTCCCTATAGAACATTAAAACATAACATTAGAAGATCCCTTTCATCCTCGATTCCTACACCCTCACCCTCCTAATCACCCACTACCCCAATCACTCCCTGCATCTTTCCCGAGATTTGTCCCTTGCTGCCATCATTGCCAATTGTTACCTGTTATTGTTGTTATTTTTGTTGATATTATTTGAAACTAGCAGTAGTACCCGGCTTCGCCCGGTGGAATGATGATAATATTCCAGTCTCCTTAACACTCAACGTCATAAATTATATTTATTTATGTATTCATTTCTTACATTATCAAACCCAGTGACAATGTTTATACTTAAGTCACTATGGGAAGGCTCTGTAAAATAATGATCATTCTCGTGATATTTGTCTTCAGTCCGAGTCGAGATATGTCGTTAGCGGTCCCAGAATTCGTGACATCTCAGTCGTAGAAGACTTTATGTGGTGGTGATTAGAAATATAATGGACTTAAATTCTAGGTCATTTGCCCCCAATGACGGTGAGGGCGTAACATCTAGGTAATTTGCCCTACTGATCAGGA
The DNA here is from genome assembly GCA_946902985.2 of Meconema thalassinum. Lineage (NCBI taxonomy): Eukaryota > Metazoa > Arthropoda > Insecta > Orthoptera > Tettigoniidae > Meconema > Meconema thalassinum. The sequence continues at coordinate 1,464,514,213 of OX336389.2, read as the reverse complement.
TGATATTGAAAATTACTACATAACTGACATATGAAACTTAGAAAATAATAGAAAAAGTTTTTTTTAGGACTCACATTTCGGGAAAGACTTGATTATTTTTTGCCAAAGAGCTCCCACTTAGATCGCTATCTGGTTAAAAGTTTCGTCATGTTAAGGTTTAAACTGTACGATAAATGTCTGAAGCAATTCCTCAAAGAGAAGCTTCCAGATTTCGCAGTCGATATATCGTTAACGTTCCTGAGCATCCAGTTGTCTTTTCTTCTGACGCAAAACATCTTCTACATAGTGATGATGAACATAGAAGCGACTACTGGCACATGTAACTTATCAACGAATGGGAAAAATTGATACCGTACTTTAAAGGAATGAGAGGTCATTTGCCCTTTTGATGAGGATGACAATGAAGACTACTACTACTTCTGAATGGGTATATCAAACTTACAAACTAATGGAAATACGTATTTTTAAAATCACAGGCTAGGTAGACTCTGGTGTTGCTTAGTAGTATAATGGACGTAACATCTACTGTAGGTCATTTGCCCCTTTGATGAGGATGATAATGAAGACGACTACTACTGAACGGGTATATCAAACTTACAAACTAATGGAAATACATATTTTTTAAATCACAGGCTAGGTAGACTCTGGTGTTGCTTAGTAGTATAATGGACGTAACATCTAGGTCATTTGCCCCTTTGATGAGGATGATAATGAAGACGATTACTACTGAACGGGTATATCAAACTTACAAACTAATGGAAATACAAATTTTAAAAATCACAGGCGATGAAGACTGTGGTGTTACTTAGTAGTATAATGGATGTAACATCTAGGTCATTTGCCCTTTTGATGAGGATGGTAATGAATACTACTGTTGAATTGACACGACAAACTTACAAACTACCGTGATAGAAAGAAATATTTCAAAATTCACAGGCGATAAAGACTTATTGTGTGTGGTGATTAGTGGTATAATGGGCGTAACATCTAGGTCATTTGCCCTTATGATGATAATAATAAGGTAATGAAAAATGACTACTAAACGAACTTGGTGTAATTTTAAATCTGATATAGATAATTCAGATTTCTACCTTCGATGTCTTCCAAAGTCTGAACGTTATTTTCTGGCTTAGGCCTATACTCGATGCGTGTAGTGAAACAGTTTATCGAGTACTGCTCGGGTCCAAGCTGCACGAACCTGAGAATATCGCAGATGATGACGATATATGATGACAGACGTTCAAGGGGGGGGGGGTTCCCGGTCCTATACACATTGACCGGTGAATCACTCATTCTTTCTTAACACTACAGTGGTTTGAGTGAAGACCCTGTATGAACATCAGCATAGCAATACCAGGTAACACGGCGGGGTCTGGACATTTCCCTCATGCCACCTCGCGATGAATCAGCAAGCTATTCTCACACCTGCCCCCTCCTCCCCCCTCCACCCACCAGGGTCTCACAACTTGTGGGATGTGGGTGTGCGACCACGGGACCCCAGCTGAGTCCGGCATTGCTTCTACTTACTGGTGCCGGGCTCCTTTCAGTTCTCTTTCCAGTCAGCCTCCCTTGGTCAAACTCTTGTTCTCTTCCGACCCCGATGGTATCAGGGTATCCGAGGCCTAGCGACTCTTTCACTTTCCCGCCTTAATTGTCTAATCATTCCTGATAGCCTCATTCTTCGAGGTGTCAGCCTTCTTTTTCTTTTCTTAATATCTCATGTCTTCTGCTCAAGACCCTCAAGGAGGCAGGGTGTGTGTAGCCCCACCACTTCTGGTGCACCCTGGATAGTGCTACATCCTCAAGGGCTCATGGCTGGTGAGTTCGGGAGCTGGCAACCCTGAGGGTTTCCTGAGCGGGTCCGGTTTTACCCCTTTTTTCCATTGCCTTTGGGACGGACCCTGTCCTCTTTCCAAGAATAGAGTGGTCTGTCCGCAATTTCAAGCAGACAGTGTTACTCGCAGGGTACCAAAGGGTAAGTATACAAATTTTGGTTCTGATCGGTGAAACGGTGTAGATTTGTGCCAAAGTGCCAAAATGCAGGGAATGGGGTGATCTGTCCGCAATTTCAAGTGGACAGGGTTACCCGCAGGGTTCGAAAGGGTAAGTATACAAATTTTGGTCCCGATCGGTGAAACGATATAGATTTTTGGCAAAGGGCCTAAATGCAGGAAATGGGGTGGTCTGTCCGAAATTTTAGGTGGACAGTGATATTCACAGGGTTACAAAGGGTAAGTATACACATTTTGGTTCAGATCGGTGAAACGGTGTAGATTTGTGTCAAAGGGCCTAAATGCAGGGAATGGAGTGGTCTGTCCGAAACTTCAAGCAGACAGTGTTACTCACAGGGTTCCAGACGGTAAATAACAAATTTTGGTTGAGATCTGTGAAAAAGTGTAGATTTGGGACAAAGGGCCTAAATGCAGGGAATGGAGGGGTCTGTCCGCAATTTCAAGCAGACAGAGTTACTCGCAGGGTACCAAAGGGTAAGTATACAAATTTTGGTTCTGATCGGTGAAACGGTGTGGATTTGGGCCAAAGGGCCTAAATGCAGAGAATGGGGTGGTCTGTCCGAAATTTCAAGTGGACAGGGTTACCCGCAGGGTTGCAAAGGGTAAGTATACAAATTTAGGTTCGGATCGGTGAAACGGTGTAGATGTTTGCCAAAGGGCCTAAATGCAGGAAATGGGGTGGTCTGTCCGAAATTTTAAGTGGACAGTGTTATTCACAGGGTTCCAAAGGGTAAGTTTACAAATTTTGGTTGAGATAGGTGAAACGGTGTAGATGTTTGCCAAAGGGCCTAAATGCAGGAAATGGGGTGGTCTGTCCGAAATTTTAAGTGGACAGTGTTACTCGCAGGGTTCCAAAGGGTATGTATACAAATTTTGGTTGAGATCGGTGAAACGGTGTAGATTTGGGCCAAAGGGCCTAAATGCAGGGAATGGGGTGGTCTGTCGGAAATTTCAAGTGGACAGGGTTACCCGCAGGGTTCCGAAGGGTAAGTATACACATTTTGGTTCAGATCGGTGAAACGGTGTGGATTTGTATACATAACAGACATACAGACAGACAAACATTGAGCTTTATATATATATATATGCTTAAAATATTAGTGTAAAATGACCTATCATGGTTGTATCTAATAATTATTAAATAAATAAATAAATCAATAAATATATGCTACAACAGGTTCTCGAGATCCCGCACATCCCGCGGTTGGCGTCCTAGGTGAAATCAGTCATGTTCGATGGGTGACAAATTTGGGGATCGGGTGAGCTAGGGCAGCGCGCCAACGTTGCTGAAGTTGTCCTGTGTCCCATTGCTGTGTAAGGACGAGCATTATCCTGCTGGAATAGACCGCCAGTATACCCTACTATGAGCGGCAAGGTATCCTGCATATATCGCTCAACCGTTATTTACCCTCGTAACACTACCATGGGTGACCGGATGTTGGATGTCATGGGCTCCCAGACCATTACGCCAGCAGTAGGGGCATTTGACGTGCCACAGGAAACGGCAAATTGAGGTGCGCACCACGAATACTCCACACACAAACATGGAGTCATCGGAGTACGAAGAGAACCTGTATTTGTCACTTAAGACAGCCCGGTTCCGGTCTGTAGCAGTCCAGAGTTTCGCTACACAGGGACTTGCAACCTGTCTCTAGATGGCGGGTGCCGACGCATTTGGATCTGCATGTGCTTCCGGGATGATCGGACGATCGTCGATCCTGGTGGTTCGTCGGAGGCGTTCTGAGCCCTGTTGCCTTATGCATACGCCCGTAACACATCCACTGGTCCCTACACGGTTGAAGAGAGTGGTCAGAATGGCCCAGCTGGCAGGCGATTCACCGATAAGACCATCCAACCTCATACAGCCCAATAATGACTCCTCTCTTCAGCTCTGTAAAATGGGTAAATGCAATTTAAATATGTCGTGGAGGCACATATAACGGTCGACGAAGTTTAGGCAACCAAAACAACAGTTCACTGCGTTTGTTTAGCCTCTGACGGTCATTTTACAGACATTGGATGGGGGCAGGTGCACTGCATCTGGTGATGAAACCATTAAACTAATCACGTTCCTACACCAACCAAATGACTAAAGTATGTAACTGTGCTGCAAACCGACAATTCCTTCTATTATTGTCGGCCAGTGTATACAGTAAGAAGTAATTATTTCTTTGTCTAAGAATTGGAAAGGTTCCCCCGAACTTACAAGAAGAGATCAGTATGAAAGTGAACTGGACGTCTCAAATCTCATAACATACGTTGACAAATCTGTTGATATGATTAAATAAAAATTAAGGAAGCTTATAGTTTTAAGAGACCATTATTTTCGCCATCGTAAGTAATGGGACCACCTTATACATGGAATTCGAACCACAGTACGTGACGTTCCAACTCGGAAAGCACACATGCATTAACCAGGATTCGAATCCGGTCCGGTCCGTATTGAATGCCAGAGATATCGGACATAACGCATTTTCGTGGGGAATGGCTATGAAGTGTGACTGGAACTGAACAGACAAGAGAAACCGGAGATCATGTAGCCTATCCTGCCTTCCCTTTGTTCAGCACAAATTTCACATGCACCGACTGAGAGTTCAACACGGATTTCAGCGCCGAAGAGCCGACGCCTAACAATTTGATTGATTGAGGAGCTTCAACTACTAACAATTTAATGTAGTTTTTCTCATTGTTTGATTTCAAAGGAAGGTTACACCGTAATCCATTATCAAACAGGTCTTCTAAAGCTGAACTGGAAAAGCCAATATAGAATACTATTTAATAAACATGTTACCATAAATTTACTGTCTGGTCGTAAGGTGTAGTCAGTGTAGTCTACTGTACCCAATGTTGTGAGGTCCAATTTTTGCAGTTACTTGGCATTTAAGGGTGCTCAAATCCTAGGGACCATTCCACAAAGCACGTTCCTACACTAACCATATCTCCTCTGGCTTGTTCAAATTCTTCTTCTTCGACAAAATTTCGAACGAGGCGTTTCTAAACCCAAAGCAGTTCAAAGGAACGACAATACACCAATATTGTTATTATTATCATTATGTATTACGGAAGAGTGCCCTACAGGCAAATATAAAATGACTCTAGCCTGAAGTAATGTGATAAACGGTTCCAGGCTAGTGTTCAGAAGTAACGGGGGAGTTTTAGTCGGTAGTCTGCTACTCAGGAGCAGGAGCCCGACACTCTGTGCGTAAATGCATTTCTTCGCCTAAAAAAAAATATATATATATATATATATATATATATATATATATATTATGTATACAAGAAGAAGAAGAAGAAGAAGATTAGGGGCAGATGACCTCGTAGTTCCGCCCCTAAAAAACAACAATAACTAACTAACTAACTAACTAACTAACTAACTAAGAACAAGAACAAGAAGAATAAGAAAGGTATCCTGCAGTATATGTTCTTCTAGCGGGCAAACGACTTTTATCTGAAGCTATTCTTGTTTGAAGATTTTTCATTTGGCGCGTTGTAACGAGGTTGAGCGCAGCATACAGTAATACGTTATTCATCCACTAATAGACAGAGTCATAAGAAGGGAGCAATGGAATACGCCTGTCTATGACAAAGGTGATGTGATTACCAAGGCGCTCTCTTCGCTTCTCATGGGCCCGAGCCCAGTTATTGCATTAGGGCGAACCCCGACTGCGATTTGCCGCCGGTAACCAGATTACTGTGGAGCCGCCTGCTGGCTGTGGGGACTGAAACCCGGTTACCATATCATTTGCTCGGCCCACAAGCCACAGTGAACGCCATGTAAGGTCACCAACAATCCGATAAACGCGTTTGTTACGACTGCACGAATACGTCAAGCGAAAAATATACAACTTCGTCAAACGAATTTAGATTTACTTCTTATACATGGCCTGTTTACATTTTTTGTCCGACTCCGCAAAAAAGACCCGGCAGACGCCAAAGATCGAGCAATCCAAGCAGAGCATGCTGCATCAGACGATGTATGTGTTGGTATCCATTTTCTCTTCAATTACAATATGTAGGTCCTATGTCACATATCTTAGGTTGTTACCATTAAGTGTGTACGAAAGAAAATAAACGTTTCTTGCCGAAATAAGGCAAAATGTGATCAGTAAGACAGCAACAACATTAAACATATTAAAAACATTACAACCGGACCTGGTGATGGTGCCGTATTGATCCAAATGGCAAAGCAAGCTTCTACCCATTTTTTTAGCGTATGGCTTTTAGTGCCGGGATTGTCCGAGGACATGTTCGGCTCGCCAGTTTTGTAGCTGCTTCGACACTGACACCCAATGGGTGAGCTACAAGTGCCGTTGGGGAGGAAAGTTGGAAGGGAAGGGCGAGGAGTTGGAAGGTAGCGGCTGTGGCCTATAGTTAGGGACCAACCCCGGCATTTGCCTGGAAGGAAGATGGGAAACCACAGAAGACCATCTTCAAGGTTGCCGGCGGGGGGATTCGAACCTCCTCGCCTCCCGGATGTGAGCGACTGCCATTAGTCATGCCGTAACGACCACGGCTAACTCACCCGGTTCTACCCATATGTCATCACATCATAAGCCTCCGGGTCGAAACGCTATCTATAGCCACTTATAAGTGAAAATCCCACATTTAATTAACGACGAATATTATTATTCTGAGTAATACGAAAGTGGAAATATAAGGCCTGATCAAAAAGTTTCAGTTTGACGACCGTGTCGGCATGTGATCCAGGTAAAATCACCGTGAGCATTGAGGCACTCATATCCCCGACGCACCCGGTTGAAGATCTCCGTGTGGTAAAACACCGTGTCCTGCTGCTTGAAGAAATCCGTAACCGCCTACTGCACGTCCTCGTCCAACAGGAATCGCCGAACCTTGAAGGCCTTCTTTACGGAACTGAAGACGTGATAATCGCGTGAGGAGGGATCAGGACTTAACAGCGGATGCTCTACTGAATCCCACTCGAGTAGGCGTACCATCTGCGTTACGACTTTTGCGGTGTGGGACGTGCGTTATCATGAAGCTGTAGCACAGTTTGTCGCAATTTTCCCGGACGTTCCGCCTTAATTTCTCCAGTGTTGCGCAGAACCGTTCCCCAGTGATGAAGACACCAGGTTCCTTGAAATCAGTAACCAATGTGCCCCGGTAATCCATGAACAAGGTGAACATCACCTTTCCGGCGGAACTCGAACTTCTTGGGTCAACGGGACGATGGATGAAACCAATGTATATACGACGCTTTCGGCTCTGGTTCCCAGTGGTGGCACCAGCTTTCGTTGCCTGCAACAATGCGCTCCAGGAACGTGTTGGCTTCAACATTGAAACTCATCAGGTGCTGCAGGCAAACAACCATCCAGTTTGCTTTATGTTCGGCATTCAAAACCCGGAGTATAGCTGCAGCAACGCCCTCAAACGGAAACTTTTTGATCACACCTTAAACAGTACGTAACAGAAATGTTATCCTCTTATGTACCAGGATGCATGAATTGATATGATGAGGATTTGGCGTTTATTATTTGTATGGTGATTTGATTCATCTAACAATGCGTAGGAACGTTTAACAGACAATCCGAATAACACAGGCGTGAAAAATGGGCCTACAGTAAATATGCCGGTCTGTTTTGAACCAAGATGAAGAAATGCATATTTCAACAATTCCTATGAATGAAAATCCACAGCCTGCTTCCAGTCTCCGGCCGGGTCAGGAATGGAATGAATGAAGCCCCCATCTAGCGGCGAGGATATGAACTGTGCCGGCTGCCGAAGCCCGACGCACTCCTCTGGGGCAATGATTAAATGAATGACAGATGAAATGAAATGATAGTGGAGAGTGTTGCTGGAATGAGATTGTGACAGGGAAAACCGGAGTACCCGGAGAAAAACCTGTCTGCCTCCGTTTTGTCCAGCACAGATCTCACATGGAGTGACCGGGATTTGAACCACGGACCCAGCGGTGAGAGGCCGGCGCCAACAATTCCTATCAAAGAAGTAATTTATTTACACATTACAGAGACGAACATATAACATATTTTTGAAATTGATGAGAAGCAATTCCAATAATAATAATAATAATAATAATAATAATAATAATCATCATCATCATCATCATCAGGTGGGGACTGCCATACGGGCAGAAGACGGGACTCCCAAGTCGTAGTGTAGGCAACTGCCTCAGGAGAAGGAAAACTACAAAATGTAGCCCCCCCCCCCCAAAAAAAAGGGGGAATAACTGTCCCAGAGCGAGCGGCTGCCAACGGCGTATGTATCCCATGTTCGGGACGGCTGATTATAAAACCAGGCTGTAGGTAGAAAAGAATGCATTATGGAAAAATTGACGAATAATACCTCGGATGTAATACTTCTGTCTGGGGAGTGCCAGCCCACGTTTGGATTCGGCACTGGATGTTACACAATGAGAGCCGTCGTAACTAGAGGAAAACGGCTGATCAGGCAGGCCTTTACCCGGGAAGATCTCGAAAGCCCTGCAGCCAACAAGCCTCACCCACTGAAGGTGGTGCGCAAGTACCTCAACCAGCACTGCCATGATAGCACATGAAATGAACAAGCAACAGGAATGAAGTTATAACACGCACGTATTTCAGGGTTACTACAGTTGGAATTAAGCGAGTTAGTTATAGCAACGGAATCATTCCGAATTTTATTTACAATACCCTGAACTAATTGTGACTGAAGAGAAAGTATCTGATTAATGGCTACTCTCCAGAATAATCTATTGTAGTCCCTTAATCCAGATTCAACACCCACCTCGTGCTTAATTAAGCAAGCCGAGTTCTCGGTGGTCCTTACAGTATACTTCAAAATGATGGATAAAGCTATTTGTTGTAACCTATCCATATTACAAATTATTGAGGTAGGTATATCTAGGGTTTTCAAAATGGAGGTAGGAACATAGCTCTAATCGCCGCATACATCACTTCTTCGAACTTAGTTCTGAGTTCGTCAGGTAGAGCCTTGTATGCAGCATGTGATGCTGAGCACCAGTGAACAGTACCGGCGACGGCTTTAAAGTAACCACAGACAAATAGGCGCTCAGACCAATTCTTCACACGGAGCAGGTGACCAAAATGTCCCAAGCCATTGAAATGAATGAACAACAAGCTCGTGGGTCAAGGAGCGATATTGGTTGAGTGCGAGATGTCATTCTACCGCCTCTGGCCAGGGAAAAGTCCGAGTATTTCACTTTAGGAACTGCAATATCAACAACACGTATTCTGAATTTGGCTCTACGAAAGACAAATATCACGTGCAATACGGCCTTGGCTAGTATTGCAACTAAATCGGGCGCAAGCACAAGCGTTGATGATGGTGGTAATGTGTGAACGCTAATACTGTATTTGTTGAATCAGGAGGATTTCTTCATTCTTATCCAAATCTCGACAATAATTGAAGGTATTGCTACAAAAGGTATTCAACTGCACTTTTTATGTGACTTACGATAAATAGTAAAGAAAAATTTGCCTTATCGCATACTGCAAAAGAAATGACCCATTTCCAATAAAAACCCATCCAGTAGCAGTCAATGTTCATCAAATCAAGAGAGTACAGTTTTTTTTAGCCTACTTTCGGTTTTTGCAAAAAATGAAACTCGACTGTGTATGTGTGTGTGTGTATGTACTCTGCATGTCTGTCCCCTCTCCCCTATCAATTCAAACACGGTAAACCCGAATTGAACGAAATTTGGTACAAAGGTAGCACTAGCAAAGGGCACCTCAGTGTCATGTTGTATATCGCCGCCATCATAACAAAAAAGAAACGTCGCCCACCCAAATGTTCTGAGCCTAAATCAAATGACAACTAACCTAATCATCCGATCTCTACCAAATTATGCAACAATATACCCTAATGTGGGAAGCGTATTTTGCCCAAACTACAAGGTCATCAACCCAATAGTTTGCAGATGGCGAATGTGTAGGCCTATGTGTGCAAATCGATTCCCCCTGACAATTTACACACAACGACACCAAATTGAACCACCTTTAGTACAGAGGTAGCACTAGCAAGGGACAACTCAATGTCATGTTGTATATCGCCGCCATCATAACAAAAAAGAAACGTCGCCCACCCAAATGTTCTGAGCCTAAATCAAATGACAACTAACCTAATCATCCGATCTCTACCAAATTATGCAACAATATACCCTAATGTGGGAAGCGTATTTTGCCCAAACTACAAGGTCATCAGCCAAATAGTTTCAAGATGGCGGTTGTATGAATCATGCAAGTATTTTAGCCCAACCGTGACTTACGATTCAACAAGGCCTGGACTAAACAATTCAGCTTTTCGTACATAGGGAGGTTTAAACTGTCCTCAAGGAGGTGTCCAGTAGGATATTAGAATATTATACTAGAATATGTAACCGTAGAAGTGACAAACAGGTCAGGCTTACCGTGCCATATCGTTGTGGGACCCTGCCGTTCCGTTGTCAGATGGCCGCTATTTGTTTCCATATATCTCCGTAACTTGGTAAGTTTATATCCTATTAGGAATGTATTGAACAAAATTATACATATTTAACATCAAAAGGTTTATAGAAACGGCAGAAAACACTAATGAAATCGTTAATTTCAACACAAAATATGATACAGTTATACTAAACCACTTGTTGACCAAGTATTAGTGTAGCGCATCCGTGGAGTAATGGTATCAACCTGGGCTTATAGTCTATAGGTTCGTGGATCATATCCCTGCAGGTTCATTTTTTAACTTCATTTATAGTATTTATTGATTTACAACTACCGTATATACTTATAATACCACATATTTCAACACTCGAATACAGCGATTAATATTCGCTGACCATGATCCGTGGTAGTGTCTATTGTTGTTTTTATTTTTCTTGTTGATTCTTTAGGGGGTTTGCGGCATCATGGTCTTGTAGCCCCTTTTACTTGGGTGTGTGTAGAAGTTGTCTGATAACCTGTGTCACTGTGATGTCTGTAGGCTTAGCCTACTAGTGTGTGCACTTGTATACGAGGAAGGATTTGGGTAGGAAGCTGTTGTTGTTGTTTTATTGAAGATGCATGGACAGCATGGTCATTTAGCCCCGTGTACTTGGATGAGTGTTGAATTGTGTCTGATAACCTGTGTTATTGTGATGGCTGTGTTAGTGTTTGTATATATAATTCAGGTGAGGATTCAATCAATCAATGTTAAATATCCGTATAGCACGTTGTATTTAACAAGCTACAACAGCCAACATTCAATTATACTCCTTGAAAAAGACAAAGAGTTATAACTATACCGATGCAGTTAGGAGAAAGTAGACTATATGTTCTTTACTGAACATCTTGTTTAAAACTTAAGATACTGTTTTAGTCCAGTCATCTAAAGAAACCTAACTGAATAGTCGAACAAATGGTGCAACAACGATCCAGCCCCAAATTTCTTATTTCTTCCCCTTGAATTAGTTTCCTGAGTACATTTTATATTATTAATGCCTTCAGTGTCACATACTCTAAAGCTAGTATCAACCACTGTAATCTTCACCTAAATGACGGTAACACAATTTTGAAATATTATCTATAATGCAGTTAAATAAATTTATAAGGTAGATCTTGTTCCCAATCGTTAAGAAGTTGTATTTTCTTAGTAAGCTAAGATAGCTCCGTGTATCTTCAGCCTAATTTAACACGAAGAAAAGTGTAGATGCATCATGTGCGTATGAACAATGCCCAACACGAAACATGCCACCAAATCTGAATCTCCCTTCAAATTTAGCTCATAACCTGGTGAAATGGATCGGAACATTAAGTTTAAACTTATCTTCCCGCGTCCTTGCCACAAATTACTAACTGCCCCTTACAGCCTACCATAGGACATTTGGTGCGAAGGTCTACTCAACGAAGATATCAGACTCGTGATTTTGCCACCCCTTGATGACAAGATATATAGAAAATATAATGTATATACCAAGATTATCGCTGATTCTGTACGACTTAAATGTGACAAGCATAAGAAAAGCATATGATCAGCATTCGGTCACCATACTCCACTCTGTTACGAGTTCCGAGGCACTGGCCTACGTTACAAAATGCTCGGCAAAAGTCAGGTTATGGTACTGACGCAGTTTGGTCCGGCCTGTGGGAATGGTGACATATCCAAGATGACGTAGAATGTGAAAATGAGGCTGTTTTATTTCCACTTGTTTGGCCATGCCATTGGCATTCCACGCACCCACCTTGATGAGTACACAGTTGTACAATAACACTCGCATCTCGAATAGGACATTTGGTTTTGATATCAGTGCGCTTCATTCATGATAATTTTGATGGTAGACTAAGCACTACAATGTATGATACCAAAATACATTTACTATTGCACACTTTAATAATACCTTCTTGTTACTGTTCCTTCTAGTACCTCTTAACACAAGAAAACGTATCAAAGGACCATACGCCAAATCTTACAAAGGAACCGTCTGCATCAGTGTTCAACAAACAACAGTTTTAATGGCCATGAAAGCCAATGTAGGCCTACCATCTTTTTGGAAGCCTTCATAAGGAGGTTATGGCTGCTTGAGCTTTTAGTTCTCGCAGTAAAGAGGTGCAGATACGCTTCATAAAAAGGGAGGTAGCACGCAGTTCGTTACTCTTGTGGGGGTCCGGGCGGGGACAGCAAGAGCCCGCAGGTGAGCCAGCTTGGTGTCCTAGGCGAAACCCCACACAAGACACGGTACAAACCTTAACTGAGTTTTAACAGATATTCTACGCATATTTTAAATCATATCCCAGGGTTTGATTTCAGATATCGTACTTTCCTCGCTAGTTAGTATACTGGGCTGGAGAAATTGGGCCTACTTATCCACATCATAAACCACGCCTCATTTAATTTTAACCCTGTTTTACAAAACAAGTGATATTCTGCCTTCTTTAACAAATACTCTCAACTTCCACTCCAGCTTACCTGCTCTGTTTCACCGCCTCTCAAACGAGCATAGTCTTGGAACACTGTCAAAAAAATGCCCTGTCATGCTGATACCCATTCACAGCACAGTACGCTACACCAATTCCTTTGTTGTTGCTACTGCACGACCGTGAAACAATCTACCGGGCTCTGTCAGAGGAGCAACCCCGTCCAGCTTCAAGAAGCGTTGCACGCAGTACATTATCACTAAGTAACTGAAAGTTGAACTCAACACTTCGAAGACATGCATTCTTATGTCGTATTACAGATATTCATTCTTTCCAATTCACACTTTCTTATTTACTCTCTATTCAGACATCTAAATAACATTCTTCATCCATTCAAACTACACTGCATAATCTTGCTCATAAGTCAGTAATGACTAATGACTAATCATCATAATCATCACCATCATTAGTCTATATTTTAGACGTATTTCCACTTCTTACTAGAATTTTAATCTGTTCTTATATGTATTTTATATTGTATCAACATTGTATTAGTAGCATAGACCTGTTCACATTTGCATTGTTAATTGCGTAATAATTCTATAATCTGGTTAGATAGAAGAGAGGGGGCCCAATGGCCCTAATATTGCCAGACAAAATTAATCTATCTATATTCATGTAGATGGATAATCATTCCATACTCGATATTATGATATTTTGTAATATAGTATAAATACACGAAAAATCAATGTTTGAAAACATTTAAAATATGCGTTAGTCTAAAAACAAGTAATAAACTGTAAACAATGCAGCCCGTAGTTGAGGAACTGTAGCAGTCAGAAGTGACTGGACATTCCAAGCCATTTGTATTTGGTAGCAGTGAAAAGTTGGCCGGGTTGTGTGTGTATGCACAGCGAACAGCTCGGTGTCATTATGAAGCAGCTAATGGGAGCCAAGCCCGCGGCCAGAACAAATACACGGCATCACAAGCAAACTGCACCAGCAGTCGCTTGCATGGACCAACGCGCCTAATTGCGTTTCCACGTTATTGCAGCTCCGGGGGCCATGGGTTTGAGCTCCGTACACTCCTTGCCTACTCAAACTAGCACAGGCAACGCTGACACACAATACAAGCCACACACATCACATTGTTGATTTATTTTAGGGGCTAGGAACTTGGGTGTGACTGTAATTATTATGGCCTATGATTGAGGTAGGTGCCCCGGGATTTGAAATAAGGCACCATTCCGGTACTTCTTTGGAGGCTGTGTGGAAATAAAACATTCAGTAAGGCCACTACTAGCAGCGGATATTCCAACATTCGATCTCCGAACGTGTTGTTTCAGTCCCCCATTGCAGTCGTGGTAGGTGATTTAGGGCTCACGGCTACGATACGGAGTACAGATATTATGAAATTAAAGATCATGAACCTACGACACTGTATAACTGTTATGATTTTCCCTTTTAGCGTACTGTACTGAACCGGAGTAGACAGTCTAAGAAGCGTCACGCTCCCGATACATCCTCACATTCACTATTGACATCCCCGAGGAAGACCAAATTCTACACGTTTGAATGCGGGCGCGAGCCCTTGAACAGCTCGGGTGTGCGCACTGAGTCACCATGTCCTCTCCGACCAATAGCAGTGCTAAAACTTCTTCTCCCAGCCATCTCACTTAATGCAGACTGTTACGAGTTGTTTGAGTAGTGCGATTGGTCGGAAAGGACACGAGAGTTCAGTACGCATACCCACCAGGGCCATTCAAAGTCTCGATTCAGTATTTCACCCTCTCTATGGATAATCCAACCAGATGTGACCTAGTCAACATGTATGCAATGATTCACTGTGATTAGTGCGGCCGTCTGTAGGTGCAGAGCTGATCCACAGTTTGATTGGCTGGAGGCTGCCGGTTTCTTATTGGTTGTTGGTAGAATATATGTATATTCCTTGGATCTTTAGCTGCTTGCTTGAAGTTCCATGATTGTTCCAAACTACACGCTCAGATGGAATGAAACGAAGATACTGATATTTATAGCATGTTTTCTTTTAATCTTTCTCCGCGTGGCTAAAATTTAAAACATAGCGTGGGAGCCGTTATTTTTCTCTGCATATTTCAATGCATTGTCGCCTGGAAAACCAATCTCGAATTTCAGTTTTGTGTGTATTCTGTGTGGTATACTAATGTATAGGTGTGTAAATTAAAATTTACTTTATGTAATAATCTCAAATGTGCTGTCAGATACTTCTCATGTGAGCAGTTACAAACTAAATCGTTCAAGTATGTAATTTTAACGAGTGTAAATGCATCGGACATTAATTAAAATATCGAAGATTTCTCTTTGTTTTAATTCGACATCATACGGACCTTAGAGCAAATAGCCTTTATCCCACTATCTAGACAGTTTTTTAACAGCCAATGAGATATGGGCAGAGTTCAATCAATCCTGGAGTGGATCAGCTCTGTACCTAGCCGCTCATCCGTCTGTGTGGCGGAGTTCGTCAGACATCTGTCTGCGTGCCCAGCGCTGCGGGATCGAATGCCAGTATAGTCAGCATTTGAAGGAGCTTAAAACGGAGACCGCATTTGTTGGCATGGTAAATAACCCCTTCAAGGAAACAAAACCGCACTACGGCGTCCCTAAAACCACAGCACGTAAGAGTACGAACATACGACGGCACCAACAGATCATCAGGGCAAAGAATCGTTTCATCCACCGGTAAACACGACCACCACCCTGAGTGTCATTGACCAGCATCCAGACTCGCGTGGCCAGTATCTCCAACAGTTCAATGATCCCTCAAAATACTAAATACAGCGTAAAATTCACCATAAAGTAACTAAAAGAAAATTTCGCACATCTGATCATATTTGGTACTCGATCATTGGCTTTCATCAGATGCTCTTAATTACTTGGCGCAACCAGAAAATCTGATATCCGCGTTTCAGTAACAATTAACTTAAATTCAACGTTTGACGTACGGTACTCTAAATTGTGGCCACTATAGAAAATGAATTTCATATACTATTGACTCTTAATATACGTTCATACGAGGTTAATACGACAGTGGAAAGTAAAAAAACAAACTAGATTTCACTAAAAATGTCGTAAAATAAATTCCAACGTCCCTGGAAAACTTGCTAGGTTCTTTTCGATAAATGTTGTCCCCATATGAAGTCTCAACTCTCCTGGATACAGCTATTTGGCACTTATGTTGACAACACAGCGTCCATTTCGTGCCCAGTCAATGACAAACAGCCACTGTCACCAGCCTTCGCAATTTTGTTGTAAAAGTTTTTTAATCTAAGTTGGCTTCCATGGGAAACATTCTGAAACATTCTTCAAAATAACTTAGGCCTATTCGTAAAAGTCCTTCGCCCTTCCTTTCATGAATTAATTTCTCAATTTCTTGACAACTCGTGCTTCCCAACAATAGCTCAACTACTCGTCAGAAAGACTTTTTACTACATTTCTAAAATTATTCTTTCTTGAAACCAGATATAGCCTATATAAGATACTGCTCTGGTGTTTTAGAAGGTACTGCGCCAGAATTTATTGAAGGTCATTACTCAAGAACTGATCGGGAGATGAACCAAGACCCCAGAAAATAAATGAATGGATAAAAAAAATTATTTATTAAAAATTTGAGTAATATGTGAAAAACTGTATGGAAATGAGTGAAATACTATAGATCTTATGCTTTTATAAAAGGCAAGGAAGTAGGAATGATTTAAAGATGGACATATATTCCATTATACGAAAGTAGGAGGTTCACTTTACGAGAAAGATCACGCCACTTGAAGCGAGAGTTACGTCATGAGAGAGGGGAAGAGGCGAAGGTCGAACTGCGGACGGAAGTCAGGAGAGGTGGTAGGAGTTACGTCACACCACGGGAGGAGAGAAAGTGAGACGAGAACTTGAGGAATGCGGAGAGCAGGACGAGAGAGTTCTTTTCCAATTGAGATTTGAACGAGACAAGACCTCGAGCATAAACAAGTATCTTTATAATAGTGCTACGGTTCACAAAAGTTGAAAGTAAGGGAGAGTGAAATTTCAGTAACTTGGGAGCAAGCTACAACATATAGCAGAACGGAACAGTACAACTATATATTGCAGTGCTTATGCAAAGTGTTCCATATAGCTAGAAACATTTTCGACAAGAAGCTACTCAGTATTTCTACGTGTAAAAGCTTATTTGAACACTGTATTGAAAATGCAAGTTACAAGGCAGCAACGGGGAGGTCTCAATTATATTATCAAGAATATGAATATTAACATGTGCTAAGTTAAGCATAGGGAAGTTGAAGACTACAAGGATGTCAGTTGAATTCCAGATTCACTAGCATGAAAGACGCTACAAATATCTACGCAAAGCGCAACATCACCGAGCAAAACTCATACTTTTCTACGAGAGTTTTAACACATCTTGAGAGACGAAAAAGCTTGCATAAACGACAGTATTACACCGTGATGTCTATTCTGAAGAAAACCGATGTCTATTCTGAAGAAAACCGATGTCTATTCTGAAGAAACCATGATGTCTATTCTGAAGAGATGGAGAATCGAAGCCGGCCTACTTGGAGCGAAGGAGAGACGGGAGTTGGCAGAGCTGTTCTCGGCAAGGTCATTCACCGCGAGTCCAGCTGGTGCTATCACAGAACCGGTCTTCATAGCTGTGGACGTCGCTATGAACACGACAAGTTTGGTTTGGAAGGAGCGATGCAAGTATTTTCAGCAGTACAGAAGTCAACACAAGGTAGTGAGAAAATTGTCTTTTATAATGTAGAATTGTAGTTTAGTTGTGTGATTATCCAATTGACCAACCGCATATTTTTCAACCGCACATTTTGCAGTATTTTTCAACAGCATTTTTCTTAACTGCATTATTTGAAACGTATAATTTTGTCAAAGTAATTAAATTTGTGTAGATCTTGTTATTGTGATTTTCATATTTTTCTACGGAATCATTTGCCGTATTTCTTGGAAAATTTCAGTCACTTGGACGAAATTTTGGCATGATGATGATGCTATTAACACTAAGGTTATAGTAAAGTAAAATCGTGTAAATATTTTCACACTTGCGTTAGATTTAATTTAATTAAATCTGTTTTATCGCAGCGATGGAATATAAAGGAATTATTGAAAGGAATATGTCTAATGAAATTTAGAGCGTTAAAAAGAATGTAGAGTAAACTATATAAAAGGAATAGAATGTTGAACGAAGTAAAGAAGGAGTAAGATTATAATTGAAGTAAAATGAAATTTATTGGAGCAAATTTAAGTACAGTATACTTAAGAAGTAACGTCACGAAATGTAAAGAATATTTCGACAACTCGTGATGTTGATTCGAGTGTCAGAAATTTATTATGAACGAAAGTATTACGAAAAGCTTAAACACATATGTCTAATGAGATTTAGAGCGTTAAAAAACATAAATGAATTTGTTAAACAAATATTAATGGAATGAAGTCAAACTTATATCTTTTGTTAAGAATATGAATATTTACTGATATTTCTTGAAAGGTTGTAATAAAATGTAAAGCTGAATTTAAACACGTGAAGAGGAAAGTTAACGAAATTAAATCACAGGGTGATTAGAAAGGTGAAAGTACAGAGATTTATTACAGAAATGAAATTACGAGCACGAGGCGATGTTGTATCAATTATAGAGGAGAAATGTTAAGTAAAGGAAGTATATGTATTGAAGTAGAAGTTTATAGTTGAATTACCGTGCAGATTAAGGAGATATGAACGTAAAGGAGTTACGTAAGTTTACGAAGGGACGCAGGGGAGTCTCTAAGTTTTTCTAGTATTGGATGTATTAATTGTGAAGTTATGAGAGTATAGTAAAGGAAGATTCTATACAGGGTGTTTAAGAGAGAAAGTAATTGTTGTATAATTATTGGAGGAGAAGTGTGGAAACGAAGGTTAATGCCGTGCACTTACAGTATTCACGTTTATCAGAAGATTGTTAACTCAGGAAAGAATTTCAGAACTTATTTCAGAATTTCATGATATATAGATAAAGGTAAAAAAAGAACAGTGCTTAGCTTAAATGTTTGTCACTTATGTTCAATTGATTATGACGAGTATTTATTACTTTCAACACGATATTTGCGGTGTTTGTTTGAATTTGATGTTTAAGAGAAATGGAGTAGATGAAAGACTTATTGGAGGAAGAGAATTAAATCTTTGACGTTATGAAGAGTAAAATTTGAATTTCATAAAAGGATGTATATATGCACATAGTTCATGAATCATTTGAGTAGATATGGAACTACGGTTCATAGTTGAAGCGGACCTGTATAAAATAGGGCAATACTTAATGTCACGCCGTTTCACATTTTCTTACGAGAGTAATGCCACGTGCAAATTTATCTTTGCAGTTATTTTTGTTGAAGTGTCAGGGAGACACAATATTAAGGGAGGAAGCCAGTTGTTATACATGTTTTATTAGCTTAATAAACGGCTAGTGCTTTTTAGCAACTTAGTCAAATTTTATCTAAACTGATTCCGTTTTCATTGTTGTCATCTTCGAAAACAGTACTACGAGGTATAGATACAGGCGCTCACTATAGATTAGACCTTATCACCCCTCGAGATTGGAGTTTTTCTCGATTGTTCTAAATGTAAATAATAGTAGAAATTTGTACCTTGTCTAGTAGTACTATTTTCTTTACGAATAATATCTATCCTGTATGTTCCTGGAATTCCCAATTTTACTTAGTAGGCATGATAAGCTTGTGAGCTGGGTAACTTACATGTCTGCAATCATTTTTCGGGCATTGGATATAAGTACTGATGGGTTTCTTCGGGCGCAGTACGGTACCGTATATTTGCATTCAACACACTTTCGGTGACACCCCAATCAAATTGGGATAAGCCCCAGGCACATACACATGAGAAATACATAGTAGCGTACAGGTGGAGTATGGCTGCGGTATGCCAATAGTGTGGGGACAGCATGTCGCGAAACATTTCTCCTGTCGATTAATATCCCTGAACTGATTATTGCTCTACTAGACTAATTTGCGGCCACTTTATCGACTGGACACATAAAATCACACTTTCAACAACTTTTCGTTTGCACTAAGTAGCAAATGGACGTTTTCCGGCGATACTGGACGTTGCATGACATACCCGATGAGGGGACTATGTCCGACTGACAGAACCTGCACGATTAAAAAAATCGAAAATATCTTCGTAAGTAACGGAGAAACTGCACCTGACGACTCTTACGAGAGACACCCGTCTTATAAAATGCAAATATTACTCCATCGCCCATCATCACATCTCTAAAACAGCTGAAACTGGAACCTTAAATTTTTGCAAGGTGGCTCCTTTACATTTGTAGGCAAGGAATAAGCCGATACTTTCACAAAATTCTACTTCTAAGCGGTGAAATATAGGCTCTTTCTGAAACCGCTTGAGTTACAAACGTGAAAATCGATATGCGCGCTCTCTGATAAAACCGAAGAGACCTAAATTTGAGAATGTTTTTAATTAAGTACCGTACGTTTATTTTAGGGATATAAATTGGTATTGAAGAATCTTTCAATCTGAGCGTATCTCTGCAACTATTTGAGTGAGAAATGTGAAACTCAGGAATAATACTCTTCCTAAACAAGACGTTCAGTAAAGAACATATAGTCTACTTTCTCCTAAATAGATGGGTATAGATATAACTCACTGTCCTTGCCAAGGAGTATAATTGAATGTTCGTTATAGTAGGCCTAGGTCATTGAAATACTAGTTGATGTAGACTGGATCGGGGGGAGATGCCCATTCGGGGGAGATGCCTATAGCTTTGTAGTTCCTTCGGCTACCAACAGATCACGACAGAAACCGAGCGCGCACGCTTGCATCAGGCGACTGATAATTCCAATGCGTATGACGTTGTGGTGAACTGTTTCTCCGCTTTTGGATCAACATATAGGCCTACAAGGTAAGAAGTAAAATTTGAGTCTTGTTAATAAGTCACAATTGTTGTCAAGTGCCTACGAGCTGGTGAAAAAAGTAGAACAACAAATATTATTGTATGTGGAGCATGCTGAATACTTCACAGTGTAGGTTGCTACCGGCACTTGCGCCGCAACTGCCATGTAGCACGTGTCACGGAAAGTGGCATCTTACCCCGACACACGGGAGATGATGATGATGATAATTGTTGTTTTAAGGGGCCTAACATCGAGGATATCGGCCCCTGACGAAATGAAATGGCGTGAAATGAAAGGATGAAGATTAAAAACAGCTCACTGCTATGGATGAAACGAAAATGGTTTAGATAAAAAAGACAGTGAGCCCCAACAAGTATGCCTTATGTAGCAGGAAAAATACTTACAAAAAGGAACTCAGATTGAAACTACTCACCAAATGGAGAGCGGTAATATGTACATAGGGGAATTTCGAACGAAAATACTCACAAAAGGAATAGATAGAAAAATACGCACAAAATGTAGGTTAAGTCCAAAATACGTACAAAATGCAACGTACAGTCGAAATACTTACAAAATGCAAGTGAAATCAAAATACTTACAAAATGCAAATGAGATTGAAAATACGCACAAAATGTAATGTAGATTCAAAATACCCACAAAATGCAATTGAAATTGCTTACAAACGGTATGGTAGATTCAAACTTCTCATTTGGATGGACAATACTTACAAAATGCAATTTAGATTGAAAATAATTACAACATGTAATTTAGATTCAAAATACCCACAAAATTGCAATTGAGACTTAACTACTTGAACAAAGCGGGGTAGGTTGAAAATACAAAATGCAATTGAAATTCAAAATACTCACAAGAAGACCCCCCTATATTGAAAGACTTACTAAAAAGCAATTTTGATTGGCAATCCTTACAAAATGCAAATGAGGTTGAAAAACACTCACAAAATGCTTGACCGCTGCCCCCCCCCCCCCCCGTATATTTGTACATCAAACAGGTTTCAGTGGTCTAAAGAAAGTTTACAAATTGCCATGGAACACGTAAGGACCGGTGAGATAAATTATTTTGAAGCTTCCAAAAATTATGGCTTCCCATACCGTGCTCTGAAATGACGTCTGTCGAAGAAGATGATAAGAAGGATGCCATGGGCCCACAAAGTAAGTAATTTCTTACTAATTTTAAGTTTTTTTATTGTGGAGCAAAATGAGACTGTTTGTTAACCGTAACATTTTAAATAAAAAATAATTATTCACATACAAATTTATCCACGTTAAGTATATATGCACATACTGCAGTTTGTATTATTAACATCATCATTATTATAATTATTTTAGGCCTATTATTATATTTTATTTATTTACACGCTCCCTTGGTGAAAGGAACGAGAACCAGTTGGTCACCTACGTAAGGAAGCTACAGATTTCTCTGATGCAAGAGCCACACTTACGGCTGATTTTATGTAATTAAAATGTACTTTTTATACTTTTATTGTATTAAAATCATAATAAATTTGCTGTGTGAATTAAGGTTAGCTAATTTGAACCATGGATACACAAAACTAGCACTTGAATCTCCTCCCAGAGTAATCTCGCCCCGATGCTGGGGGTGACATGCCTAAATTCAAATTCTTATAAAAAGAACTAGGAAAATATAAAATTACTAATGGTGTGGTAATGATAACTAGCCGTTGTATTGAAAACACTTGACAGAGAATACTAGTTCAGTATGTATGTCTACCCCTTATTATTCCCGTTTTTCCAACGGGGTCGGGGATGAGATGCGATGGAAGTCTTTGTGGCGATGATTTTACGGCCGGATGCCCTTCCTGACGCCAACCTCATGAGGAGTTAAATGAGAGATGAAATGAATGATGGTGAATGAAACTGGGCAAGGATGTGGAAGGAAGCGGCCGTGGCCTGTCAGAAGGTACCGTCCCAGCATTCGCCTGGTGTTGAAAATGGGAAACCACGGAAAACCATTTCAAGGACGGCCGACGGTGGGGCTCGAACCCACGCGTCTACCGAGTCAGCAGAGAGCTTGGCCCTATGACCTAATGCTGAGCTTTAGCCAGCGTAGCCACTACTGTCGGTAGAGAATACTAGTTCAGTATCAAACCTAAATACTAATTTTTCACTTACTTTTTGATGCTCAAAACACTAAGTTAAGCATCATCCCCCGATCCACATGGGTATAGTTATAACTCTTTGTCCTTGCCAAGGAATGTAATTGAATGTTCGTTATAGTAGGTCATTGAAATACAACTTGAGGTAGGCTTATTATATGGTATACTACGGTAAAAATTGTCCTTATTTCCAATCATTACGGTACTTCCTGAACCTGGTACTGACTGCGTAGACAACTCAATGTGGTACTTCAATCGAGTGGCTCTGACCCGTCTTCCCAGGGTTCGAATCTAATAAAGGTTAGTTGTTTTTAAAAATTATATTTGTTGTTTTATAATTACCCATATAATTACATAGACTATAGTGCGTATTTTCTAATCTATATATACAAATAAATTGTCGTGCATTAGTCTCGCAAAAACTCAAAAACTACTGCTCCAAATTCGCTGAAAATTTTACAATTTGTTCTCATGACAGTGTTTAGAAAGTGGTTTGAACGAAATCGAATAGGTAGCATTTTTCAAATTAATTTAAATAACAAAGCCACATCAATATTGAATCTAATAACTTGACGGACAGATGGCGACAAAGCATCCCCTTCAAAATCTTCTATGAGCAAAATAAACATCCCATACTCTAATCCCTTTGATCAATACGTACAATTGAATAATACTTAACGTAACAGAATCATTCATATCTCTATATACTGTATAATCCAATTACAGCGTATTCAAGTATGTTATAATAATATTACATTTCACGTTAATGTGTTTAGATCAACATATCTAATGTGAGAGAACGTACTACTAACGGAAAGGATGTCAATAATGTAAAGTTCTCAAGGTAAGTTCGATAGATTTGAGTTACTACGAAAACAATACCGTGTCGTTTTACAGTGTCCATTACAATACCAAAATTCCGTGTCGTTTTTCAGTGCTTATAACAATGCCAAGGAGAGGACGAGCTGATATAGGTCGTCGAAGCCAGTCAAATGCGCGGCGAGCTACTTCACGTGCAAATCGCACTGATGATCATCGAGCGACGGATAATGAACCAAGTCGTATTAGCATGTCTGATTTACGCTCGAGAGCGACTGAAAATGAACGACAAGCGAATATGAGTACGTGAACATCATACACAACGCCAGCGAGCACGACACACTGAACATGACCGATTGCACCAACGCGATACTCCTGTGAACCTGAAACGTCAGTATGAAAGGAGGAGCTCATTCGGCGTGTTTCTCCGAACGTAGCGCAGAACTTTAAAAACCATAATTGGCTGAGCGAATGAGCCATATTGGCTGCGAAAAACAAAGACCTCAACGAGTCCATTCAAAATTTCATTCCGGGACAGTTGTTTTCCTTCAAATCGGTTGACACAGTTATCAACCAGGATGAGGTAGTCAACTAACCCACAGAAGTTTTGATTTCGCTGGAATTGACTGGATTACCACCTCACAATTTGCAATTGAAAGTGGGCTCAGTCATCATCATGTTGCGTAACATCAATCAACCTCACTGGCTGTGCGAAGCTTATGAACAACGTCATCGATGCGACGATTATCAAGGGAAAGTACAAATGAGAGGATGGTTTGATTCCGTGCATCCCTATGATTCCAACGGACGTGCCATTCGATTTTAAACGGTTGCAATTCCCCGTGTGTCTGGCCTTCACAATGACCATCAACAAATCCCAAGACCAGCCGTTGGAAGTTTGCGGAATTAACTTGGAGTTTCCGTGTTTCGCGCATGGACAACTGTATGTCACGTATTCGCGTGTCGGAAAGCCGTCATCTTTTGTTTATTTACGCACCGGAAAACAAAACTAAAAACGTAGTTTACCAGAAAGCTTTGCATTAAATGTTAACTACATTTATCGTTGAAGTAAATACAAACGACTTTCATTTAATAACCAAACAGAATTCAAACCGTACACAATGCGGCTAATATTATCGATCTCAATTAATTGGAGTTGGAAGGTTGATTAAGATGAATTATGAAGAGTAAGAACCAAATCAATTTCAGGTGGTACGAAGTTCACCGGGTCATCTAGTGGTAAGTAAATACGAATTACACAGCCAGTTTTATTGCAAGATTCCACAACAAAGAAGCTAGTTCATTGGCTTGGAATCCTACACTCGTCCATTGGCCAATTTTCAGGTTAACGAGCAAAGCAACATTACTAGTAAGATAACGAATACTATTTGGTTTACGTGCCAGAAGCTACTATGGTTGGACGGTGAAAGAAATCGCTGTAGTAGCATGTTGAAATATATGGGGTTAAACGTATCCATACTAATATAATAAAGCTGAAGAGTTTGTGGGTTTGTGTGTTTGTGTGTATAAACGCCCTAATCTCTGGAACTACCAGTCGGGTTCGAAAAATTCTTTTTGTATATGATAACCAAATTCAAGAGAAATAGTTTAGGCTATGTTAAATTTATGACAGACCACTCCATTCCCTGCATTTAGGCCCTTTGGCACAAATCTACACCGTTTCACCGATCTGAACCAAAATCTGTATACTTACCCTTTAGAACACTGCGAGTAACACTGTCTACATGAAATTTAAACAGACCAGTCCATTCCCTGCATTTAGGCCCTTTGGCACAAATCTATACCGTTTCACTAATCTGAACCAAAATTCGTATACTTACCCTTTGGAACCCTGCGAGTAACACTGTCTACATGAAATGTATGACAGACCAGTCCATTCCCTGCATTTAGGCCCTTTGACACAAATCTACACCTTTTCACTGATCTGAACCAAAATTTGTATACTTACCCTTTGGAACCCTTCGTGTAACACTGTTTACATGCAATTTTGGACAGACCACTCCATTCCCTGCATTTATGCCCTTTGGCACAAATCTAAACCGTTTCAACGATCTGAACCAAAATTTGTATAGGCCTACTTACCCTTTGGATCCTTGCGAGTAACACTGTCTGCATGGAATTTCGGACAGACCACTCCATTCCCTGCATTTAGGCCCTTTGGCCCAAATCTACACCGTTTCACCGATCTGAACCAAATTTCACATACTTACCCTTTGGAACACGATGAGTAACACTGCTTGAAATTTCACATACTTACCCTTTGGAACACGATGAGTAACACTGCTTGAAATTTCAGACAGACCACTCCATTCCCTGCATTTAGGTCCTTTGGCACAAATCTACACCGTTTCACCGATCTGAACCACATTTTGTATACTTACCCTTTGGAACCCTGCGGGTGACACTGTCCACTTTACATTTCGGACAGACAACTCCATTCCCTGCATTTAGGCCCTTTATCACAAATATAAACCGTTCCTCCTAATTGCACCAAATTTTACTTACACTTTGAAACCCTGCTGGTAACAATGTACACTTGATATTTTGGACAACACTCTCCATTCCCTAAATTTAGAATAACAAACAAACAAACAAACTGAAGTTGAAGTTGAAAACCACGTATTAAGGACCTAGAACCATTCATGTCCGTAGTAGTGTAACTGTAAGAGTATTTTAATACGTCTATTGTTGACTGGCAATTCGGGCTGCATCACGTCGCCCCTACCAGTGTTCTGGTGCAGAATTGCGAAAATAGTTAAATCTTGCGCTGCTTATAAATTGCAGTCACGGGGAGTAATTAGTGCAAAAAGATTTCTTAGGCCCCTTAAAAAAGTTATCATGAACATATTATGCCTCTGTATACGTGCGATGGTGTTCGTGCAGTACATTGAGGTTATCAGTTGCAATAAGCGTTGGTGCTTTCAAATTTACCTTAATTTATTCTGAAACTTATCGTTGAGCGCTATGTGGCGGTAAATGATACTATTGCTACCTCAGGAGCTCCGGACATCCGAAGTTTTCCAAAGTGTTGTGATTATTTTCCTACGACGGTATGCGACAAAAGATGACACTATTGGTCTCTACATTTCTAACAGCCAATGAGATATAGGCCCTAGGCAGTGTCTTATTTCACTTACTCCTATTTCTAAACATATTTAAGAAATTGTTTGTAAATTACAGGTGTCAGTGCTGTAGTTAGTAAACAGCCGTTTCCCTATTCATTACTATCATAACGGGGAAATGATCTGAATGTTACGTCCATTATACTGTACTGCTTATCACCCCCACCACAAAAAGTTAGTTTAAGTATCATGTACCAGTTCAGTAGTAGTATTAATTATCATCCATAAAACAAACAAATCCACCGGGCAAAGCCGGGCACTACTGCTAGTATATAATATTTTCCATTGCAAAATGCACACTATATACAGGATGTATATACTTCGGGGATGAGTTTCTGACACCAACAGAAGAAAACAAGGTCATATGACCATGTGTCCCCGACCTCTTTGTTGTCCCGGGAGGGAGTTGTCAGCACATGGGTATGCTGATCAGGTACGTTTGATTCCAACTACACAACTGCACTGCGTTATACACGGATAGAGAGACTTTGCCGCATTGGACGGTATCGTACCGCTCGATGGCGACGAGTGACCGTGGAGTCGTGTGTACATAGTCATGTGGCATTAGTCTGTCTTCACGTCTTCATCTTCCACGACAGATGGTTGGGCAGAGAAGGACCCGTTCCATTGCCTGCACGGTCGCCAGACCTCATTCCGTTAGACTTTTATCTGTGGGGGCACATGAAACAATTGGTGTATGCCGTAGCCATCTCGGATGTGGAAACTATTCATCAACGTATCCTGGACACCTGCGACACCATTAGACACCAGTCCGGAGTCTTTGAACGGGTTCGGCAGTCCATGATGCGACGTGTTCATGCATGTCTCGACGCAAGAGGAGGACATTTCGAGCACTTACTGTGAGCTGTGTGTAGTGAAGTGTTATCAGTGTACCAATGTGTTCCACAGTCCCTCCCGGGAAAACAAAGGACACCTGTGCATATGACAGTTCTACCTCCTGTCGGTGTCAAGAACCTTTTTTGATATGATATGAGTCCAAACAGGCTGTCAATTAATGTGCCACTTGACAATGTCATTCATTAATAAATCGAAAATGAAGGACTTTGAGACATAGGCCTATGTGTGTATGAACTTTTTTTTTGTTTTGGTGTAAGGAACCAATCCCCAAATTTAGTGAAAGTATTTCTGAAACACCCTGTATATGATATTATAATTCCCTTGTCCCAAAATAATAGTCGCACCCTATAAACGAGCTTTTAATATTTCGAAACGAAACGTAATAACCATTGGCGCAAAGAGCTTTGAAGTTTGGTCTTTTACAGAGGATATGAAACAGGTTTTGCATTCTGGGCAATACGCATGACGTTGTCGCATCAACTGGGGCGTTCATTTCACAGCAAGTTATCGGTGAATGAACTGGTTGTTACGTGTGTCCGACGATTTGTTTGTTTACAATATAGACGTAACTCATGAGCACATAGTGTATGATCATCGGCGGGCCATTCATTCATTAATTAATTAATTTACTTCGTGTAAGCAATAATGGCGCCCTGCGAAGAGATGGTCCAAAGAGCGCATATGGACACAAGGGAATACCTCTACAACGACTGACAACAGTGTTGCAGATGTCTCCTCTAGAACGAAAGCGAGAGTCGGCAGAAATAATAAAATCCATAGATCAAGATAAGACTTCAGAAATCCATTGCGTCAAAGAAGTACTATCATATCTGTGGCTGTCGCTTTGGGCATGGAAAAATCAACAATGCATCGCAGAATCCAAGAAAACAGCGTAACGACATTCAACAAGATTTAAACCAACACTGAACTTTACAGGGAAGCGAATACGTTTGCAATTTTGCTTGTCCAGCACTTTGGATATATATTGATGAAAAAAATTATTTTACAAGACAGAAGAAACAGGCAAGTTTTACCTTGCAGCAGAAGAACCTGATCCACATCGAACCTGTCAGAATAAACGCTTCATTACGAAAGTGATGTTTCTATTATAGCAGCATTGGCACGTCCCCGTCTTGATTCAATACGTAACGAGTAATTTGATGGTGAAATTGAGCTATTTCCAAGCAACGTTCAGGAGCCAGCAAAACGGAGTACTAAAATTAGGCCCAACGTGACAATGCCAACGGCCTAGCCGTGTTGAAACACCGGATCCCATGAGAACTCCGCAGTTAAGCAACATTGGGCGCAGTCGGAACTTGGATGGTAGACCGGTTCTAGGCACTACGCGCTGTTGGCCAACATAAGGAGGAGCGGAAAGGCCCTGGCCACCCTACCGCAAGTAAACTCCGGCTGGGGGTAGCCTCTTCGGAGGCTCGGACCTGCCTTCGGGCAGATTACCAATTTTTTTTTTTTTTAAACGTGACAATAGTTACAAAACGTATCCAATCTGTTACAAAGGACGGATACAGACGAATGCATACCGAGAAAGTTCTTCCGGCTATCAAGTCAAAATGTCCTTAATGGACATCACCAAAACCCATCTACATGCAACATGATAATGGAAAACCGCACATTGACATTCTGATCCTGAGATTGAAGGAAGGAAGGAAGGAAGGAAGGAAGGAAGGAAGCTTTCAGTTTTACTTGACCGTTAATCATGCGATCATGAGCCACGGGACCTCCGCTTCACGTGGAATCCGAACCACAGGACATGGCATTTCATTTCGAAAATCTCACATGCATTGACTGGGAATCGAACCCAGTCCACCTTGGTGAGAGGCCAACAGCTTGATCGCTGCGCCACCACGCCCCTGATCACCTGATCAGATGATTAGTTTATTCGTAATTTGATTTAAGCTTTGAACATTTGAATGGCGACCATTTTGTTTTCGTAGAGATGGCAGCGATATAAAACATGACAATAAGGTGTCCTTTCTTTGTGCTACCATTGCACCAAATTTGGTTCAATTCGGTTTTGTCATGTTTGAATTGATATGGGGGGCAAAACATACACAGAGATAGACACACGGACATTTGGCCCATGTAGATCGCACAGATCTACTTCCATTTTTTGCAACAAAAAAACAAAACAAGAAGGTAGGCAAAAAATAAGGCTGTCCAGACCAACGACTCAGTGGGGACGGGAGTTAAAACCTTCCCTCCAGCCAACAAAAAAAACTGACACAATTGCCCTTACTCTCGATATTAGTTATGTACAGTTTAGCCGAAGTGAGATTCAGTTATACAGGTCTATAAATCAAGAATGGACTTCACTTCCTTTGGTATTTAGACTGATATGGACTAGTTTGCTTCTTTCATTATACAGTACAGTGTGTCTCACTCCTTAACGAACCCCACATTTCCTCAATATTTACGTCACTAATGATGGTGGCTACTTCCAGCACATGTTACGATGTTGAACAAGAGTTTAGTGCTTTTCAGTCGGTCTGAAAGCACTAAACTCTTGTTTACTAAGGCAACACTGAAAATATGGCTTCAAACACCACAATGTTACGATGTTGAATCTGTTAAAACTTAAAAATTATCGTTTATTGATTGACAACATTATCACGGCAAATACCAGCTACATTTTATGTTACAGCCTGGTTCGGCCTTCGCAAGGAACCATCTGTACTGAGATAATTTCGTATACACTCTTCAGAGACTTCACATTACTGTACATCCATGTCATGCCCGCAGTCTTCACGAGTCCCCTTCATTTATAGGATGAGCTAAATTTCCATCTGAATCATCGAGCCTGGCTGGGTGTTCGGACAGGGTATTGTCACCGAGGAACTTCCTAACAATATGGCAGGTGTTTAACAGAACTGCTTCTTGTAGTTCAATATAACTGCGGATGCAGATTCAATATTGAAAAGACTACAGTGGAGAGTTTTGGGTATAACACCAGTACACGATACAATTATTGGGATTGTAGTCACCGACTCAAGTTACCACATCTGCTTTATCACAATTGCCAGCTCTGTGTACTTAGATATTTTAGTAGCAGCTGTTTGGATGTTTTGAGTGTTACGTTATTATTACAATTATTATTATAACTGTCAGAAGCAACACATCAAGTACAATGTGAAAGACAGGAAACACACAAAACTCAAAAATTGTAAAATACGAGTAAATATGTATACAGTACCTGTGCCAAGAAACACCCACTACATTTTTTTTGGTATTGCTGCTCCCAAGCACATAACCAAACGTTCGAGGGTTTGGTTCTTTCCGCCATCACACAGTGCCGAATAGGTAAAATCCCCACCTGCACAAGATGCTCCTTGGTCTACCGACACCAGCTCGACTTCCAAGATTTCCCCTTTTCTTGATGCCTCGAAGGAAATGTCTCAGAATGCTTGCCCTACCACTGTGCAAGGCAAGGGATCCTCAATTCCCAAATACTGTATGTATTCTTGCTGCCCTATACGCTACTTCCAAGATTTTAGTGGAAAGTAAAAAGCTCTTTCTTGAACTTAACATGTCAACAGCTGGTTGGGTCTGTAGCAAAATGAGGTAAGCCCTGTTCAAATTACTGTGCAATATCTTCACTGTATTGCGGTATTAGAAGCACGTTTTCAGTGTTGCCTAGTAATCTATCAAACAATGCTTTTCAGTCGGTCAATACGGTTGTGCCCAATTAGATCAGGGGGGGGGGGAGGAGGAGTAATCCAATATTTAAACACCCCAACCCGAAGGAAATATTACATGCATTATTTATCACTTAATTAAGACACATTTTGTACAAAAGGGAGTATTTAACTGGATGGCATGTTTCGATCGTCATGCGCTCATCATCAGATCCTGTTCACCTAGGCTTAGATTAGTTACAGCGGATATGTATTGCACTTAAGTTCAACAATATGTAAACAATTTTAAATTGCAAACGTTCTGTGTAACATGAGTAACGTGTCGATCGCATTTACAGATATCATTACTCAATTGGTCTATAGCACTTCTATAAATGGTGGGTTATTATTAGTATTGTTTGTCAACACTTTGATTTGTTAAATTATCACTGTAACGAGCTTCAGATATGAATTCTGTAAACACGATTTTGTTAATGTCCATTTCTATTTAACGTTCCTATTTAACTGGCAATCTATTATAATGTGATTAGTTAGGTTAATAATGCAATACATGCACTAGAATTGAATTAGGTTATGTAAACGCAGCTAGTAACCTAAATAAGCAGGACTCGCACTCGAAATTAGGGTTTCACTTTTTATCGTGCCAAGAAACAGGATGTCAATCAAATCACGTGCTAAAACATGTACAACACAGGACATAGCTTCACTAACATAGAAACGGACCTAAATATCATACACTACGAAACATTGGGTAGGGAACTTGATATAAAAGAAGCCATAGAAATCCATTTAGCTTAGGTAAATAACCCAGATAATCTAAATGAACACCTTGCGGCAGATGACCTCGTTGTTCCGACCCTCAGACAGCAATAACTGTCATGTTATTAGGCAACATTTCTGTCAACAAAAAGAAAACAACATAACGAATGAAGCCTGACTGAGAAAAATATGGGATAAACAATGATCAAGGGAACAGTAAACCAGGGCATATATTAAGCAGTATTAAAGAGTTCAAGACTCTCCCAATAGAGCGGCTTCGGTGACGTAGTCGGTAGCATGCTGAGCTTCTATGCCCAAGATAGCGGGTTCAAACCCGGCCGAAGCCGTCGGATTTTTAAGAGCGTTAAAATCCCTCATTATGTCCTCCTTTGGAGGGGAAGTAAAGCCGGCGGTCCCATGTCATAGATTTATGGCATGTTAAAGAACCTTCCACTAATTACACATGTGTGAAGCCAAATTGGATAGGTTAAGAATGTAAACAACGCTCTTAGGTTTCTACGTGCGTTGCCAAGAGCCGACTGCGGTGTCGTCTAGTAGCTAAGTTCTGAACTTGGCCTAGTAGTCGTTGACGGTGGCGCTTGGCGGCAAAAGTAGGAACTATTTGAAAAATTCTAAGTTGCAGTATGTACTTAAATTAAAAAACAGATAACACACACTAATACAGTCATCACAATTAACACCGGTTATCAGACAGATTCTACACACCCAAAGTGCACGGGGCTACATGACCGCGTTGTCGCAGCCCCTAAACTTAAGAACCAACCAACCAACTCTCCCAATAAACCGTTTGCGCTGAGAGTACTTTAGCTTATGCGTAGCAGGGGGATGGAGATTGGTCTTTATTAGTTGAGGCTGTTCAGAACCATTAGCATACACCATTATATGTTAGGGTTCTTAGCCGGCTTCCAAGACACAAGTTACAAAATTGTAGGCCTACAAATGAACAACAGATGGTGTGCCAATTGTAGTACTGTTCACGGGATAACGACGCAGATAGCGCCACAAGATATAAACGGGGAAGAAATCCGGGGCTTACACTGACAAGTACGCGGAGAGTATTGAGTGGAAACCGACGCCGCACAGGATAACCCCAATGCTTACATAACCTTATTCAATTCTAGTGCTTGTTGTAGTTGTGAATATCCATTATTAACCTAACTGACCACATTATGAAAGACCACCAGTTAAATAGAAAAAGACATTAAAAATAGTGTTGACAACATTCATATCTGATAGATATATTAATTGGTTTTGGTTATGGTGTTCAAATTATTGAGTACCGAGTAGATATAAGAAAGCATGAACTCCATTTCACTCGGTTGTTAGCTATTGTTGACACGGTAACTTATAATATCCTTTATGACTAAAATGGGTTATTGTCTGTGCTTTTATCGACATAAAGGAGAGGACATTGAATATTCGCTTTATATCACAACAGAAAAATACCTATGGTTCAATATCTGTGTCTATATTTGTTTGGTTTGCATAATTTGAAAATGACCGAATATAATTTGATGAAACGTGTATTGAAATTATGAGTAATGCTGACTACAATCAATGCAACAATTAATTTGCTTTATATCAAGAGGTGGGTTGCTTAAAGACTAGAAGCCCATTTTGGTAATATTTTCGTTTATATTAGTTTCATCAAATAACTTTGTAGAACAATATGTTCAGTTAAGGACAAATAGCAACGTATGCATATAGTTGTCTCCTATCGTTAGCGTGCAGTATAATTTTGTTGAATTAGGGCCTGTTTTTCACTCGCTGGGCAAAGTTCGGAGTAGCGTACGCCCAGTATTAAACGCCATATTGTTTTTTTTTTCAATCGCTAGACAGTGCTACCAAGGGGATACATGTGGTGGGCTAGTTGCCCATAATTACTCGGTGCTATTTGTGCTGGATAAGAATTAAACCTTCGGAGTAGTGACACTACGTAGTTGCTTGTTGTTATTATTCTCCTACCAGCTGTGAATATTTTTGATTTGACTCGTGGATTTGTGTTCTAATTGTATTGAATCATTATTTCATCGCTTGTCTTCGACTATCGACAAGTGCTGTGATGGCTGCGCTAGAATTATCAGCTTCGGTACGCACACATGTGACGATATTTGTATAAATTATACGGCAACAGAATATAAAAAAATTCAAATATCTCGTATAAGTAACTACAAAGGTTGGACCTTCTTAACAATGTGACGAATGTGCATTTACGATCCGTTTTCATCTTATTAAATACCGGCACTATGATGAATATATAGAATGAATTTGAGATATGCTAATGTGACACTTGTTTCAACAAACATCACAGATTATTTTACACTGTAAAGAGGAGGGATGAAAACTTAGTCTCTAGCTTATCTATAGACTACTAGAAAAGGTGTGCAATACAATCAAATTTTTTAATTCCTGTTTGTTGCAACATATTGTAATAAAAATTAGATAAATCGTAATTTCATGTAGATTCTGTTAAAATGACTCATATTGATATGATAAATATCGTTTAAATCGATAATCTGGTAGCAAAAATAATTACCCCACCTGGGGTTCGAACCTCAAGATTCACAGACCACGACGCTATCACCACGGCTATTACAACCACGCAAATACTGAGCACAATACGGCAACTTATTTTCAAGTACCGGTAATTTTCGAGAGTTGAAGGTAAGGTTGGGCGGCAACGCCTCGCCAAAAAGGAAACCTTCAGAAGACTGTCCAGACGAACCCACCTCAGTGGCGGCAGAATTTTTTGCCGAGGGCATTGGAAAGCTGGTGTAATGATACGACAAATGTTTCAATCGTTCTGGCGATTATGTTGAGACATAAGAA
This sequence comes from Meconema thalassinum, assembly GCA_946902985.2. Classification (NCBI taxonomy): domain Eukaryota; kingdom Metazoa; phylum Arthropoda; class Insecta; order Orthoptera; family Tettigoniidae; genus Meconema; species Meconema thalassinum. The sequence goes on along the minus strand of OX336389.2, from coordinate 1,464,479,197 downwards.
TAAAACAAGCAAACATTTAGTAGTAAAATTAGTTTGGTATGTCTTTTATACAGTCCATCGGAACTTGAAAAAAAAAACAGCCCTGGTATGGAAGTAATATTTTAAGCTCCATTAATATTTTGCTCTTTCCGATAATGTTCCTGCGTGGGATTGCGTTTTTAAATCGTTATGAATAGGCCTACTTGGCTGGAGAGGGAAAGCGAACGGTAGTCAGAAAAGGGCTAGCTCAGTTCCCGTATAATCACATCGATATATATTATGTCGATAACTGCATTCCCGCAGTGCTGGTTAATATCTGAATAGCCATTGTGCAGAAACATAATACCAGTATTGCCGATTAGTTACAATGTTTCATATTAAAATATATCATCATTTAAATACTGATACGAAGACTAATACCATTTGGTTTGTGTTTCCAATCAGTTGACACCGGAGTTCGCATGAGCGTTTAGCGGTCAGAATTCAATTTTGACCAATCACATAACCCGTACTGTAGCCGTTCGTTCATACTTACGTCGAGTATTAGCTTACCGAGTAACTTTGCATTGAAAAACACGTCTCGATTGCCGAAGCAATAAAAGTGGTGGCAAAGCTACTTGAGGAGTGAATGCCCATCACTTTTATCCAAAGATTGAAACAGACCCTTGGTTGAATTAGGGCGGCCATCTAAAGAAGTAAAGTCGGGTAGTCCACTGGCCTCGTACAAGACTTTGATATTGACACCACGCCGTTCCGGCACCTCAAACCAGAATTAAATTCCTTGGCAGAGCGATAATCAAACCCGGGTCATTGAAGTGTTATTCAATAAGGCTAAACACTACACTTCATGGGAATTCCGCCTTTGCACACGGATTGATTTTAACGTTAGAAAAGTGGGTCCATGCACCTTCTTGAAAGGGTGGAAGGTAGCTCATGAACAGAAATACAACAGTTAATAAATCTTAGTCAGTGGATTACAATGTCATAAATTTCATTTCTCCAGCCTGTACCGTTGGGCACGAAATATCACATGTTAGCAGTTATGTACCGCATTAATGGCTCGCAATACGAGGCTAACATTTTCTTCCAGAAAGAGAATCAGATGTTTGTAACTGCATTGCAGTGGATTGATGATGAGGGCAGCAACAGGATAGATAAGATTGCAATAACGTTTGAGCTGGCAATTAACTTATTGAAGGGAATGGCCCAAAGAACCAAAATACTAAGTATTTACAGAGCAGTAGAACACAATATGACGTATTTAGTATAATGAGCAAAACATTGTCCTATAACTACAGGGCTTTCTTAACAAATTCTACTACATGTTTCTTCATTATAAGAACACTGTAGGGCGTTTGAAGAATTCGCCGTGGTACAAGTCAAAGTGTTTACAGAGCTGTAGAACACAATATGACGTATTTAGCATAAAGAGCAAAACATTGTCCTATAACACAGGTCTTTCTTAACAAATTCTACTACATGTTTCTTCATTATAAGAACACTGTAGGGCGTTTGAAGAATTTGTCGTGGTAGAAGTCAATTTCAATGTACTACTATACTTTCTCTTAAGAGGAACACGAGAAAGGGGCTTAACGGAGAATTCTGAGAGTAAAAGGTTCCACCATCCCCATTATTGGCGCTGGGCAAACAATCCAGTCGCACGTAGTAAGCCCACCTTTGTGTAGGGTTTTGCTCGCGGGCCTGTAATCTGCTCTCATTCGACACATCCGGCACAATTACGAGGCTACACAAGTGAAAAAGCTGACGCCAAGTCCTTGCAGCCTCATTTGTTCCCAGTCTGTTTCATCTGAAGAGCACTCAAGACGTGGCGGCAGGCAGGCAGGCCTGCTGTCGTCAGCTTACGTCGTGCCGCACAAGTAGCCACAAACCAATATTACTTTCTTCGCTAGCAAGATATGCATTATGTACGGTTCTGTTCATCTTCAAATCCAATTTGGAGGTAGTATACCATGCAACCTACCCTGAAGACCACATTTCCAACAAACGAGAATTGGGTAGTCTACACTGAACATGAAGCAACCTAACAAAAATTAATGTGTCAGTGGAATCATTTAGAAAACGATTGGATTAAGATTATTTCGCCAATGATATTCGCTCTGCGGAAGGGGTCTTGCCGTGGTGGGCAATCAATCAATGGGCAATCAATCAATGAAGTACTTAAAACGTAGATCAGGCTGGTCACATCGCACACTGTGGGTTGGTCTGCAAACCCCCTTAAAAGTATTTTTGTATGTACATAAATGTATAATAAATGCTAACAAGTACCCGCGAATGATCCAATATTTATTTTTCTCGTAATTGCCTGATCAAGTTTAACTTCTCACATTTCGTCCCAGTCACTTTGGGTATTAATATTATCTACTGTAGCCGACACATAATTTTATTGGATGAACCTACACAAAGTCATCGGTAATTCTGTTCAAATTACTCTTAAATGACAAATGTTATTTCTAAGTCGATTGATTAAAACTAGCAACTTTCACTGTCCATAAGTAATTCAGATTGTGTCTGACTTCGTACCTACGTGGATAGGATGCTAGCCTTTGGTTCAAAATGCCCCAGGTTTGATTCCCGGCCGTCGTGGAATTATAACTTTGTATGGTGAGTTCCTCTGGTTTGGCGACCGGATGATTGGGACGTCTTCTTCATTATTCACTTCATCCCCACAGTCTAATATCCAGACTATGATAAGACCTTCCCCCATCTGTTATCCCGATGAAAGGTATTTTTTTTATCAAACATAATATGAAATTAAACAAATCGCGGATTAGTTGTCAAATTATATCAGATCAATCCAGTCAAATTTATTACGTTAAAAATAATGCAATTATTATTTTTAATTCTACACGTATTTACTTTCTCAAAGAGTTCAGTACCAACCAAATCACCAAGCATAAAGAACAAGGCAAAATTAGGTTATCTATCTTTTACTGTTCCCTATAACTAAGTTGTCAGGTATAAAAAGGTGAGTTGGTACTATAAATATACACTCATCTGTTTACATTGATATATGTATTAAAATAAATATAATTTTATTGCAAACACGGTGATGTTAGGTTGCCTAAACAAAATAGGCCAAGACTCACGGTTAACGCGCTTTAAAATTCGAATATTTGAGCTAGCGAGCGACGTGCAACAGAGAAGCGTTGAGCATGCTATCCTGTGCGATAAAGGGGACACAGCATTGACGGGTGAAAGAGAGGAAACGCAGGTCATAAAAATTTGAGTTGAATATACAGAGTGGATAACCATCCCCTTATTATTTAGTTTTATGAAACCTAACTCCCGATGGTCGATATTGCTCTGCGTCCTGCCTGTGTGACAGCAGTGTAAACAGAGCCATGGGCCTAGCAAAGGAAAAAAGACCGTTATCACTTTCGCGCCAAATACGAACATGTGATGTGATTTATTACTCGTTGAAGAACGCACGTATCGAATTAAAAGTTTGCGCCACGTGATCTGTATTAGTATAAATTTAAATGAACACTATCATATTTAACACTCGTATCGCCTTCCAATCCGGAATGTCCCTTCATCAGTGGGTTCGGAGGTAACTATACAGCACAATGCGGGAGGCACACAATTTGCCGCAGTGATGACATGTAGTTCCAGGTGGGGCATCCACGTTCCTTCCATTTCTTCTAATGAGCTCTCTGTTCTTTCTGCGCTGCCTCTTCTCATGTACCATTCGTCGGCGGTTTCCTTCAAAATCAACTGCACCATGATGAACAAGTGATCCCTAGGAAGAGCGATCAAGGGCTAAGGTCTCCCAGTTATTTAATATCAATGTGACACATTTGCATATTAGCTTTCAGTAAGTCTTTGAATCGCTTCCGCTGACCTCCCACACAGCGTTTACCCTCTGTTAATTCAGAGCAAAATACCACTTTGGAAATGCGATTATTGGGCATGCGGATTACGTGTCCTGTCCATCTCAGCTGACGTTTTATAATCATGGCTTCAATAATAGTAGTCTGTGCTTCTTCAAGAATGCTGGTGTTTGTACGTCTGTTTTACCATGTCACATGAACAATTCTCCTCAAGCATCGCTGGTGATATTGCTCCAGCTGTTTGAGGTGCTGTCTATAGCATGTCCAAGATTCAGATCCATAAAGTAAGGTGGGAACTACAACTGAGTTATAAACAAGGATCTTCGTTGCAGCATTGACATCATTGTTGTCAAAAACTCTAGACCTTAGTCTTGCAAAGGATGCCACAGCACGGTTAATCCTGTGTTGAATTTCAGAATATATATTAGCACTTGATGACAGGGTGCTGCCAACATAAGGGAACTTCTTGAAGCCTCACTCTATCGATGGTGACATTGAAGTTTCCTTGTCCTTGTTCAGGGGCTGTTTGGTAGAGGTCCTGGGTTTTACTGGTGTTAACTTTGAGACCAATCCCTTTGTATGCCAAAGAGAAAGCATTCAAGATTTTCATGAGTTCTTCCGCTAACTGAGCTACTACTGCATTATCATCTCCGTACTGTAATTCAACCAATACAGCAGATGATGTTAAGAGTCCTTGCCTTTAGACGGCTCAAATTAAAGAAATTTCCATCCATCCTGTAAGTTATTTGTATACCTGAAATGAAGATCGTCTTTGACTAGCTGCATCACAGCGGCAACGTACAGAGAAAACGATGTAGGGGCAATCACACAGCCTGTTTAACGCCAGTATTGATATAGAATGGCTCTCCAACAGTCATTACCAATGGCAGTTGCCGTCATATCAGTGTAGATGATGATGATGATGATGATGATAATTGTTGTTTTAAGGGGCCTAACATCGAGGTTATAGGCCCCTTATCAGTGTAGAGCAATCTTAAGATGGTAATGAATTTTGGTGGAAAATCATACAGTGCTAAAATCTTCCATAAAGCTTCACGGTTTACAGAGTCAAATGCCTTAGTGAGGTCGATAACGGCAATATAAAGAGGTTTACTTGTTCACTACATTTCTCTTGATGCTGACGAGCTGTGAATACCATACCTGTGGTTCCTCTAGAAGACCTGAAAGCACATTGGCTCTCTGGAAGTATTTTCTCCACCAAAGATAGAATGCGATTAGCCAAAATACGAGCAATAAGCTTTCCGAGGCACGATAGTAATGATATGCCACGATAGCTGTTGCAGTCTGTCCGATCACCTTTCTTAAATATGGGAACTATCAGACTATCTCTGAGATCAGCAGGTATTTTTTCAGTTCACCAAATTTTAATAATAAAATCATGTTCCTGACCTCCACCTTTGAGAGCTTCTGCTGGTATACCATTACAAACTGCGGCTTTGTGTCGGTTTGCTTGCTTAACAGCACACTGAACTCCATCTAGTGTTGGCAGGGAGTCTAGTTCTTTCCTGATGTGTGCTTGCTCTAATATGCCATACACCTGCTCATCAATAATTGAATCCTGATTCTAGAGTCTTCAAAATGTTCTTTCCACCTATTCATGATGGAATATTGATCTTTTAGATGTGTACTTTTGTCACTGGAGCAAAGTGGATTTCTACCGAAAGTGGTGGGACCATAAACTGCTTTTGTTGCTTGGAAGAACTGTCACGAATACTTGTCCGCTAAATATTGCAGCTCTTTAACTTTGGATGTCCACCATGCGTTTTCCAGTGTACGAGTTCTTCTTTGGACATTTGCTATGTCAAGGCAAAAGGCTTCTTTTTTAGCACATGAATTCATATCTTTTCTCCAAGCTAGCAAGGCTTTCCTCTTTTTAGAGATCAATGCTTCAATTTCTTCATCATTTTCATCAAACCAGTCCTGATGTTTCCTGGTGTTATATCTCAGCGTTTCCTTACAAACATTCAGAATAGTGGCCTTCAGACTCTCCCAGTGTTGTGTTTACATCTGGAAGATATTCCGTTGGCAGTGTCTGGTGAAGCAGCTCTCTATATTGGGAGATATACTCTGAGTTACCAAACTTCTCGGTATCAAAATTATGCCTACAGGTCCTCTTTTGTTTCCTCCTCTGAGTGGATAATTGTATACGCATAACTGATATCATAAGACGGAGATCTATCCAACAGTCAGCGGCTCCTGTCATTGCTTTGGTGGTAAGAACATTTCGTAAATCTTTCTTGTGTACGATCACATAGTCAATGAGATGCCAGTGCTTCGATCTAGGATGCTGCCATGAAGCTATTCTTTTGGCGAAAGATGGTATTGGTGATTACCAATTCAAGTTCAGCACATTTTGAGAGCAGTCTAATACCATTGGAGTTTTCACTCACAACTCCTACCAAACATTGTAGTCCTTACCCACTCGAGCGTTAAAATCACCGAGCAGGATGAGTTTGTATTCATTGTTGATGTTTGACAGGACGTTATCCAGATCGGAATAGAATTGTTCTTTAATGCCATCATCGGAACCTAGTGTTAGTGAGGATATATCAAGCCTCACATTACCACATTTATTAACTTATGATGTATTCGTGTGAAGAGTAAGTTAAATTCTGCTAATTTATGAAGAGATTACAATCGAATTAGAAGGTTATGCCACGTGACCTGTAATGCCAGAAAGTTAAATGCACACCGTAAACCATGATTTAAAACTCTATGGATTTTAACATACCATATCGAAGGAGATTCTAATCACCAGTGCTCGCATCGAAGTATACGTATTCCCTAGAATTCCCCTCGGTATTATTTTGTTATTAAATTTAAACAAAATGAAGACAACTGGTTTTGATTTGTACATATTAAGTTATTTTCGTGTAACACCACATTGGAACACTATGTAACGTTCATGGAATCCAAGCTGAAAATGCATGTGCTCACTACACTACAATACGAGTGCCCCCTCCCCAATAAATAACTGATCTCTCGTATCATTTCCGTAGTAAGATATAGGTAAAGTGTTCGACATAGATGACAAAACTTAATAAAAAATCTAGAATAAGAACCCAACAAGTATCGAACCCCAATTCTTTCAATCGGGAGTCCAACGCGTTACCATTTCAGCCAGGGAGACTTACACATTGTATGTAGTGCAGAATACATCACAAATATAGATAATGAGAAATTTTGCGCAGGACACTAGATTTTCCTTAACGGTCCGAATATGATAATTTAGTCGTCGGACATTAAAAAATATTAATGTTCACGTTCAAGGATAAGATTCATTTTCTTTTCTTCTGTTGTGATGGCTTTGAAATGTGCAGGTGTTCGCATAACCCACGGCCAGCTCGATCGCATCGCCTAGCCACGTGAGTCTAATAACCTATGTTATTATGGTGTCAGTAGTAAATTGTGTACTTGTAACTGAAGTTAGGAGTAGTCCTAAATTTCGAACAATCCCAGCATTTTATCTGGAGTAGAAGTGAGATACCAGGGAAAATCACTTCCAGAATGACTTAGGTTTGTCTCGAGTAGATGATAAAAGATTTGAAAGTCAATTGCACAAGCATGCAACACACTTTATTCTGATTGTATGGAAATAATCCTACCTGAAAGTTCATTCATCAGGCGCTCATTCAGTTAGTAGCTTTATTTTCTAATAATGTCAGTTTCTCTCTCACCATATCTTTAGAAAGAAAAGGCATGTTAAGAATGGAATAAACTCAATACACTACGGTATTTCTCATACGTGGATCAAACTTTTTTAAGTTTGTCGAACGTAAACATGAGGAATGATTTATATCACTGGTTACGGAAGGATTTAACTTGACACAACGAAATAGTGCGGAAGGGTTTACAACCCAGTGTGACAAGAGGACTTTGACGCGACACGCGCGGTGGCCTGAGTGAGTCTGATTTTCCCTTTAAACAAAGGTGGTCAACATTCCGAACACTTGCTACCCTGAATATGCCTTCGTTCTACAAATCATTATGTCGTCCAACCTAGCTACGTACTATCAGATAAAAACGGTCCTTTTCAGGACCAAATAAAAAAAGCCACTCGTTGGAACAGGTAGATACGCGGCCATAACCTACAACCACTTCAAACGGCATTAAGCGAAAAAATATTTACCAGCCCGGAGATCGAACCTACTACCAGGCTGCTTGCCTGACGCAACATCAGGGATGTATGACTTATCCACCCTAGCAACTGACAGCCATGGTATGTTGCTGGCACGTATCGAACCTATTCGTAGACCCATACACACTTCCTAATCAAACGTAAGTTGATGTTATCCGGAGCTGTGATGGTTTTTATGTTAGTGCCCAGCACGGATAAACAAATCCTTATCCGCATCCGGCCCACATCCGCACGACTGTTATCCGCATCCACCCCGCATCCTCACGACTTTTATCCGCATCCGTACGTTTGTTATCCAAATGCCCTGACATCACGAAAATATTTTTATTTCTTGGAGCAACACATTTTTAGACATTTGAGGGAAAATTCGTTCCCCTAGGCTATGTGTGAATAACAAGACAATGTTGACTGAGTTTTGTCCCTCTGAGTAACGGCACGTGAAACAGCGGGTGGCTAATGATAGCGCTTACTTAGTCTTCGGATAAACCCACGCAGGAAAGCGCAGGTATAAGGGACTTTTTTTGGGGGGGGGGCATAAGTCAACACTAATTGAGGTTATTTCCATGAATGGCTTCTTTCACTTCTCTTTTATTCTCATACAATCCAAGCGGAAGCAAATAGGGAAAATAGCATGAAACGTGAAAGACGCAAATATTAACAAATACTAAAATTATTTTAAAAAAATCCCGTCAACATTGTGTACTAAAAACTATCCGCAAATTTACTCAAAACATTATCCGCAGATTATCCGCTATCCGCACAGCCATGCAAACTATATCCACATGGCGTGAAATTTTGCGGATATCCGCATCCGCGCAAAGCTTTAATTATAGTTGAGGTCATTGAAATAACACTGCCACCAAAGATTTCTACTACATTCGCGAGAATGAACTCAACAGTAAAGGTGTACTAAGGCCATCAAGTAGCGGGTACTATTTTTTTAGGATAACTATGATATACGCGTTAGTTGGGTTGCCGTTCTCCCAAAAAAATAATGGGCTGGTATATTACAGCATGGAGACGCGAATATGCAAATTATGTTTCATGCCCAAAAAATGGCACGTACTTCAAGAATTTTAGTAAAACCCTCTGACACTGAAGTTTTAATAATTTTTCTGGCAAATATGCAAAATGTTCACAATCACAAATTTGGTTAGCAGGTTCAGCAAACAGGAAAGGAAATAACAAACACCTAGATTGCATTAATTGTACAGAATTAGCATTGAAGTAGGAATCCACACTATACCACGTCCACCCGTTTTCCATGCATACGTACACAGGTTGCGTTTACACGCCAAATTTTCAAAACGGAAGAAAATTCGCGCCATTCAAAAGTTCATAAAAAATTCAGACCTGTCAAAAATTGTTTGCGTCATTTACGGATGAAACGCATTCTCATCGACGAGACAAGATGCCCAGTAAAGAACATATAGCCTACTTTCTCCTAAAGGTATGGGTAGAGTTACTACTCTCCTTACCAAGAAGTATAATTTGAATGTCACTCTGATAACCGGTAAGTGTTATAACCCTACATAAGACTCCCCGTTTACTAAGTTTCGTAGTAATTCCACATTTGCATCCAGAGGAATTGATTAAAACTTTAGAAAAGAACACCCATCTACCATCTTGAATGTAAGAAATCGTTTATCTTGCGCCTTCTGCAAAGAAAGGTTTTTATGTGAGACTACATATTTGCAGCGTTTCGTCTTTGTAACTGTAATAAATAGTGGATTGTTGATATTAATGCCTTATATATTCACAATAATAATGTTATTGGTTTTACGTCCCATTGAACAACTGCGGCTTCAAGAGACGCCGGGGTGCCGGAATTTTGCCACGAAGGGGATATTTAACGTGCCAGTATATTTACTGACAAGGCTCCCTGACATTTGCGCTCCCTCAAATGCCCACTGGCTTCGCCAGGAGTCGATCCTGCAACCTTGGGAACAGGAGGCGAGAATGTTACCGCTGAGCCATGCAGCCAGCCTTATATATTCAAGATGGCAGCTGCGTGCTACATGCAGTGTGATAATCTTGACTAATGCAAGCAAGGTTTATTATATGTTTTTCCCCTATTACAAAATTGCATGCTAATTGCCTAATTGGACCTCGAATTATTGATCTTGAAGTTTCAAAAGTATGCTCTGACACCACCTCTGACGTTATCAATTGAGCTACTGTTGCAATGGTTAGGGGATTGTCATTCCTTCATACATTTATCAGAGCGAAGTTAGTTTTCTGGGAATATCACAGACACTGTTAATTTAAGGGCCTAAAAATGTGGTTTTCGGAGACCCTTTATAGACTCCCGAATTGTGTGTCTCACATTGAGAAGCACAACATATGCTCTGGGTCGTCCTTCTGGGATAAGTTTTATATTTCGCCTATTTTAGCATGTATTTTGAAAAGTTTTTTCATATACCCATCCTTCTGTGAGAAGTACGGTGAAGAGTTTTATAAATGATTGGTGTACTGACTCTCATGGATACCATACCAAATTTTACGATGCTCCAAGCATCCGAACACGAGTTATAGGCGTACATAAAGAATCACAGACAGACAGACAGACAAATCCATTGACTACAACATATCACCCAGATGTCCAAATATCAACCACACAATATCAAACAAAATAATCCTTACAATGAACCCCTTTGTCGACAAAAAATTATTAGTTTAAATGTGCTCTCAAACTAAAGTTACCTAACGTGTACTTCCTGACGTGAAAATAAAATTGAAAACCTCGTAGGCGTAACACAATACACGTCACATAAAAGCTGACCCTCACCGTTGTGTAAAGTACCCATCCACAGGAAGATCCCTTTAATAAATTACAAAGGCTTGTGGTGCTTGAAAATTCATTGTTTTAGCCTCAAATGGCCCAAATTCCTAAAAGTCACAAAAAATACTATTTCAATCCAGGAATTTTTGAAAATAATGTTGCTGTTCGGATATACAGTGTGGTCCACCAGCCCCTTATTTTTTTTTGGAGGAAGGCAACCCAACTAACGCGAATATCACAGTCATCCTAAAAATATTAGAACCTGCTCCTTTACGTCCGTTGTACAACTTTACCGTTGAGTACATCCTCGCGAATATAGTAGAAATCAATAGTGGCAGTGTTCTTTCAATGACCTCAAATATAATGCATGATTGAAACGATCAGAGCTCCGAATAACACCTTCTTACGTTTGGACACGAAGTGTCTACGAATAGATTCAATACGTGCCAGCAATACACCATGGTTCTCGGTAGCTATGGGGGCTAAATCAAGAATTGCTAGAGTAGCGTCAACGAAGTCGCATTGTAGTAGGTTCGAACCTTGAACTAGTACATTTTATTTAATTTTTTTGCTTAGTGTCGTTTATAGTGGATGTATTATGGTCGCATATCTATCTGTGTCGCCTCCGTAGCGTAGGGGTCAGCATGGTTAGCTGCCGCCCCGGAGGTCCTGGGTTCGATTCCCGGCTCTGCCACGAAATTTGAAAAAGTGGTACGAGGACTGGAACGGGGTCTACTCAGCCTCGGGTGGACCAAATGAGTAGAGGGGGTTCGATTCCCCCTCAGCCATCCTCGAAGTGGTTTTCCGTGGTTTCCCACTTCCTCTTCGGGCAAATGCCGGGATGGTACCTTCTTCAAGGCCACGGCCGCCTCCTTCCCTCTTCCTTGCCTATCCATCCTTACCTTCCCTCATGAGGCCCCTGTTCGCTTTGCAGGTGAGGCCGCCTGGGCGAGGTGCCAATCTCACCTCACCAGTTGTATCCCTTCCGATTCGATGTTCCCCGCCCTAGGACACTGCCCGTAGAGGCGGTAGTGGTGAGTTCCCTCGCTGAGTCCGTGGGTTCCACCAACCTGGAGGGTAAACGACTAAAAAAAAACCTATCGGTTCCAACGAGTGATATCTTATTTGGTCCTCAAAAGGACCGTACTTATCCGATGGTACGCAGCCAGATTGGACGACGACATAATGATCTGTGGAACGAAAGCAAGGTATCCTGTATAATCATGGTAGCAAGTGTTCGAAATTTTGACCACCTTTGTTTAAAGGAAAACTCCGACTCACTCAGACGACCCACATAACAAATAGATTTGTTTTGTGGGTAGGCTCACGAATAAATACAACAGACCGAAACTATAATTTCTTTCAACGGCGTCTGTGCGAAAAGCGCTTGCTATACGCTTACAGTAATAGTTAGTTAGTGAGGTTTTAAGGAGCGGAACTACGAGGTCATCTGCCCCAAACATAGAGTAAATACAGATAATTATAACATTATTGGTTTTACGTCCCTTTTAACTGCTCGGGCTTTTAGATACGCCGGGGTGCCGGAATTTTGCTCCGAAGGGGATCTTCAATGTGCTAGTAAATCTACTGATACGGCTCCCTCGCATTTGCGCACCCTCAAATGCCAGCTGACTGCGCCAGGATACGAACCTGCAACCTTGGGTACAGCAAGCGTTACCGCTGAGCCTCGCAGCAAGGAAGTAATTACAGATCGTGTCGTATTATTATAAATATTGAACTATTAAAATTCTAATTATCACGAATAGAGTCGCCTCCGTTGCGTAGTAGTCAGCGTGATTAGCTGCCACCCCGGACTTCCTGGGTTCGATTCCCGGCTCTGCCACGAAATTTGAAAAGTGGTATGAGGATTGGGACGGGATCTACTCAGCCTCGGGTGGTCCAAATGAGTGTAGGGGGTTCGATTCCCACCTCAGCCATCCTCAAAGTGGTTTTCCGTGGTTTCCCACTTCGCCTTCGGGAAAATGCCGGGATGTTACCTACCGTACGGCCACGGCCGCCTCCTTCCCTCTTCCTTGCCTATCTCTACCGATCTTCCCCTCCCTTCCCATCCCTCAAAAGGACCCTGTTCGCTTTGCAGGTGAGGCCGTCTGGGCGAGGTGCTGATCCCACCTCCCCAGCTGTATCCCCCAGACCAGATGTTTCAAGCTCCAGGACACTGCCCGTAGAGGTGGTAATGATGGGATCCCTCGCTGAGTCCGTGGGAAAACATAACCTGAAGGGTAAAATCTACTAAAAAAAATAATAATTATAACGAATAGTATCCATCCATGGTTTTGAACAGTATTTAGGCAAAATAACCATTTAAATTAGACATGAAAATAACTTTCCCTATCGTCTTCGTAGATAATGTGAACAAACCCAAGTTAAAAATCTTGCTGTACGAGGTACGGAGGGTATAAAAAAATAGTTAATAAGAATTTTAAAAAATTGCCGTTGGATAGTCTTGAACCCAGGATCTTCGAAAGAGCGAGCGGGCGCAATAACACTTGCACACATTTCCAACACACTCTGGAGGTTTTTGTTGCGCTTCTTATTAACGCGTATGGTAAAATATTCAATTATTACAGTTAGATCTTGATTGGAATGCATTCATTCAGTACCTGGCATGTTTTCTAATTTACTTAAAGCAAGTATCGCGACCGCTTTGCCGTAATAAGGCGAAAGAACTGCAAATAATTCCCTCAAACGACAGCCCTTCGGTTTTATTTCATACAACTTAGCGTACAAAATGCTAGCGTGTGATACACTTCGGTCATACAAGCAGGTGTACTGACGAAGAGAACAGATTCATACAGGATTTTGTACCAGCGATCACAGCAGCTTCCTTGCCAGCGAGTGTCGTGTGTTACGGGTCTAAAGATATGCTAAGACTTTTTGTTAAAACTTAATAACAAAACAAGATGTTCGGTAAAGAACGTATAGCCTACTTTCTCCTAAATGCATGTGTATTGCTATAACGCTTTGTACTTTCAAAGGAGTATAATTGAATGTTGGTTGTAGTAGCTTCTTGAAATACAACGTGCTATACGGATGAAAAATCCACAGCCTGCTTCCAGTCTCCGACCGGGTCAGGAATGGAATGAATGAAGCCCCTTCTAGCGGCGAGGATATGAACTGTGCCGGCTGCCGAGGCCTGACGCACTCCTCTGGGACAATGATTGAATGAATGACAGATGAAATGAAATGATAGCGGAGAGTGTTGCTGGAATGAAATGTTGACAGGGAAAACCGGAGTACCCGGAGAAAAACCTGTCTGCCTCCGTTTTGTCCAGCACAGATCTCACATGGAGTGACCGGGATTTGAACCACGGATCCAGCGGTGAGAGGCCGGCGTCCTGCCGCCTAAGCCACGGAGACTTAGTGCTATACGGATATTATACATAAATATGATGTGCCCTTTGCTAGTGATACCTCTGTAAAAAAATTCATTCAATTCGGTTTCACAGTGTTTGAATTGATATGGGGAATCGATTTGCACACATACATGGCCGCTATCTGCAATCTATTGGGGTGATGACCTTGTAGTTCAGTCAAAAGATGCTTCCCACAAAAAGGTATGTTGAAAAATTTGGCAGAGATCAAATGATTAGGTTGGTCGTAATTTGATTTAAGCTTTTAACATTTGGGTGGCCGCCATTCCGTTTCCGTCAAGATGGCGGCGATATAAAACATGGCACTGAGGTGGCCTTTGCTAGTGCTACCTCTGTACCAAACTTCGTTCCATTAGGTTTCACCGTGTTTGAAAAGATAGGGGGAATCGATTTGCACACATACATGGCCGCTATCCGCACATTATTGGCCTGATGACCTTGTAGTGTGGTCAAAAGTTTCTCTATTCATAAAGGTAAGTTGTTGCAAAATTTGGTAGAGATCAGATTATTAAATTGGTCGTAATTTGATTCAAGCTTTTAACATTGGGATGGCCGCCATTACGTTTTCGTCAAGATGGCGGTGATATAAAACATTACTCTGGAGTGCCCTTTGATAGTGCTACCTCTGTACCAAATTTTGTTAAATTCGGTTTCACCGTGTTTGAATTGATGGGGGGAATCAATTTGCACACATACTTGGCCGCCGTCTGCAAACTAATGGGCTGATGACCTAGTAGTTCAGTCAAACGACGCTCGCCATTCAAGTATATGTTGTTGCAAAATTTGGTAGAGACCGGATGATTAAGTTAGTCGTAATTTGATTTAAACTTTGAACATTTGGGTGGCCACCATTACGTTTCCGTCAAGATGGAGGCGATATAAAACATGACACTGAGGTGTTCTACGCTAGTGCTACCTCTGTACCAAATTTCGTTCAATTTGGTTTGATCGTGTTTGAATTGATAGGGGGAATCGATTTGCACACATACATGGCCGCCATCTGAAAACTATTGGGCTGATTACCTTGTAGTTTAGTCAAAAGACAATCGCCGTATAAATATATGTTTTAGCAAAATTTGGTAGAGATCGAATGATTAGGTTATTCGTAATTTGATTTAAGCTCTGAACATTTGGGTGGACGCCATTACGTTTACATCAAGATGGCGGCGATATAAAACATGACACTGAGGTGCCCTTTGCTAGTTCTACCTCTGTACCAAATTTCGTTCAATTCGGTTTCACCGTATTCGAATTGATAGGAGGGGGGGGGGGGGGGGCAGGCAGATATTCAGAGTACACACACTCACACAGACAGACACACAATTTTTGGCCCTGTGTGGATCTCATAAGCCTACTTTCATTTTTTGCAAAACTCGAAAGTATGCTAATAATACCATGGGAATTTCCAAGGAACACGTATGCTTCGATGCAAGCACTGGCGATCAGAATATCCTTCGATATATTGTTGTTTTGTTTCATTTGAGGGGCTAGAACATCGCGGTCCTTGAGGCCCGTTTACTTGTGTGTGTGTGTAGAAATTGTCTGATAACCTGAGTTATTACGGGCTTGTAATGATGTGTGTATTTGCAATTAAGGATTGGGAAGGAGGCGGCCGTGGCCTTAAGATAGAATCCGTCCCGGAATTTCACCGGAGTATAAGTGGGAAACCACGGAAAACCATTTCCAGGGTGGCTGAGGTGGGAATCGAACCCACTTCTTCTCATATATGCTTCACGAGGCTACGTGTACCCAATTTCAGTCCTCAGACAAGTATTACATTTCTTGGCAGAGCTGGGAATCGAACCCGGACTTCCGGAGCAACACTTCGATATGTTATGTTAATATTCATGCCAGTTTTTTAATTTTCTGCTATTAGAGGTCACGTGGCATAACGTACCAATTCGATCGTATTCTCTTTATAAATCATCAAAATTCAACGAACCGTACTCTTCACAAAAATACGTCGTAAGGCAATAAATGTGGCAATGTAGTTACATCCCGACTAAAATGGAATGTGGGCTTTCGTTCAAAAAAGTATGCCTACTACTGGATTCGAAGCAGCATTCTAACCGCTCGCGCACAGCACGTACGGTCAGGCTTTAACCCTCTCAGCCACCAACACATTGGAGATACCGCACGCTAAACGTGCTGTAGTTACTGTAGCCGTCCCAACTCAAACGTTTAATTCCATCTCAAAGTCTTCAATCACGGTTTATGGTGTTGATTTAACTTTCTACTATTACAGATCACGTGGCGTAAGCTATTAATTCGATCGTATTACGTGTATGTGTGTTATTTCAAGGAGCAGTAAGTCATATGTTAGTAGAATGGGCCATAGTATTTGGCGGGGAAAAGTTTAAGGTCGGTTTTTCTTTGCTAGACCCATGACTCAATTACATTGCTGTCACACTGTCAGAGCGCAGAGCAATATCGACCATCGGGAGAAATGCGATGTTAGTTGGGTGTCAAAAAACTAAATAATAAGGGGCGGGTGGACCACACTGTATAATTGACCTTCTGTACGACTTATCGCAGGTGTAAATGGCGTGAAAAAATTATAGTGTACCCCTTGACCCCCTTAAGGGCATTGATGAATTTCACTGCCTAAGTTGGTTCTGTGATAACCTTATAGCCATTTGCAAACGTTCACAGAAATGTTATAAATGGAGTGGCATTGCTTCTTTCTGAAATAGATGGAAAGTTGGATGTCACCTCTTGAGATACTGTTGTCATGCTTACCGGCTTGCATTCCTCAATTAGTTTATTAAATGAAATTAGTTATCTGAAAATATCTCAGAAACTCTTGGTTTTAGAGCCTTAAAATGTAGCTTTTGGGGATCCTTCAGGGCCGCCGAGTTTTGTTTCTGTCACCGAGGGGCTGAAAATGAGCTTTGTCTCGTCCTATTACGCTTATTTCAGCATGTATTTTAAGGGGGTAGGCCCCCTTTTACGAGAGGTACGGAGAAGAGTTACATCAATGATTAGTGTCGTGCCTCTGATGGATATCTGTACCAAATTGTATGTTGATCCACCCAGCCGTTCTTGAGTTATAAGGGAACAAAGTTGTCCACAGATAAACAGACAGACAGACAGACAAACATTTTATTTTTGCGCGCATCCATCATGAAACAGTATGAAACGAGCAAATAACGCAAATTTCTATGGAAATTCAAAAAAACAGACAAACTTTCATTTTTATATACAGGTTTGATTTTCTACCTGTTACTTTCCGACACCCTGGTGGCCATTGCACGCTATATTCAGTGTGATATAACTACCAATAATGGTAGCGAGAATTTTTGTACCTGTTCTAATAGTCCATAGCAGCTAAAATGTGTATGGTGTATGTGCATTTTGTTGCGCTATGTATGAATATAATATGTGAGACAACATACCGTAACCTTCCCTTGTGAGCGATGTAGGGAGAGTTTCGTCGCTACACTAACTTCTTTCTTACAGAATACTGTAGATCGCAACTGAGAACTCATTGCATTGGCTTTTCCACACCTCAACTCTCCCCATACTACCATCCTGAGGGAATACACAGTTCAAGTACTTAATATGATCCACCTGCTCCAATTTAGTACCTCCTACCTGGCATTCTATCTTCTTGCGTTTCTTCCCTACCAGCATAACTTTCGTATTCGGTACCATACCATGTCATACCATACTCCCTACATTTCAGTTCAAGTTCAAACATGTTTGCTTGTAAGCTATTACTACCAGTTCATTAGCATAGGCCAGACTGGTTCCCACCTATTTGAATCCCACCCATCGTCCCATAAATATACAATATTTATATTATTTGTATTTATAATGTTCACGATCGGACATTTCATAATTCAATTTACCACTCTCCCTGTTGGTTGGTGCCTGTGTTAAACTTACTAATAGGTTGAGCTCTCTTCTATTTGAATTCCATTGGTAACATTTATTATTTTATAATTGGTCTAATCCTTCCCGCTTGCCTATCTGGTGCCTAGTTTAGCGTCACACTTAACACTCTCCCCGTGTCCGACAACCAGGCATGACGTTTCTTATGTTCAAATGTTAGCGTGGAAGACAGTTTGTCTCTCCACATGTGTCAACTTCTTGTCGTGTGGAATGTTGTACAGTACGTACCGTATTGAAATTGATCTTCTATTTTCTTGTGTTTACCTTCATGTATCGTATTTTGTGCTACGTTTAACTCCTCGGAGAAACATCACATTTAGGTGAGATACAGAAATGCTTATTTTTGTTTGTACATTTTTGTTTGAACGTCTTTTCCGGGCCTTATTGTGTTTCCCCTCCGTCTCTTGAGTGTACTGCGTGAGCGATGACTCTCCTTCAGCCGCTATACATCGTCCCATCCTTCGGAACTACGAGTGAAAACTCAGGGTGCCAGTCATTTTCATCTACTATCCCGAGCTCCTTATCGTACGCTGTAACATCATCCTCAGGCGATGAAAACCGCTTCCCCCGCAGATAGTTCTTCTCTGTAAGGAACAGGAAGAAGTCACACGGTGCCAGGTCTGGACTGTATGGAGGATGGGTCAGCAGCACAACAGGAGTCGGCTGGAGAAAATCGAATGTCACAAGGGCTGTGTGGGCATATGTATTGTCGCGATAGAATGAGATGCCCCTCAGTTCAGATTTTGGTCGTATTCCCGCATTTTTTCAAACAACCATAGGATTGCAACTCACGTGTACCATTGTGCAGCGACAGATCTTTGATTTCCATGAGGTATCGTTGCAACATGATTAGCCTACCTGTGCAGATAAAAAAAGTCACCACGATGTTCTTGCAGACATGTTTGCCCTTTTCACGTTCACAGGCTGATTGTCATCAGGGAATACTGGCATTGTGTTTCTGGGTCATACTGTTAAATCAATCGTCCGGGACTTCAAAATAAAATTAACTTGATTTGGTACGGAATATTACTCCACGAGAGATTTAATAAAAAGTTACAAATTCAGTACCATCACTAAATAGTTCAGAATCATTGGAAATTCAAGTTTGTCTCAACACTTATACAGGTATTTCGTACACATTACAACATTCAATAGAATAATTGTACCCTACACATTTTTCGGCAGGACAGATGTTAACAACTTCTGATACGGGACTGCACCATGTAGGCACAACATTCGACAGGAGAAATGTTTCAAAGTGTAGCAGAATAACTACAGTATTTTGAAATGGAATTTCAAACTACATAAAATTATATTCATTTGTAATAGACTACTACAAAATTGCAGGAAGATGGTGACCCCTCGTTCAGCACATGATGCGATGCGAAGAGATCACATCAACAGAAAGTCAGTCAAAATATATGTTAAATTTAAAACAATCTGTATTATTACTTACCGGACCCACTCAATGACAGTCCTGCCGGAATCTCCCAGAACCCTGGAGTGTGTAGGAACTCCAGGCATGTCAGTTTTCTCCATCTCCTAAACATACAAAACCATTTGTGTTACACTCGAACTAGATTACTGCCTACAGACCACTTGCTGAAAGGAACACACACTACTGTGAAAACGAAATAAATGAACAATTATAAAACAAATAGTAAATTGTAGTCGAAGACGTATTGGTGGTTGAAAATCTCTCAAAACAAAATCGAAACCGCTGCTCTCGATTTTTAAATATTTAACGAGCCAAAATATGTATATTGTCCCCGTTCATGTCTGGCGCATATCTGAGTACGTAACGTCATCAAGGGAGCAGTGCATTAGCATCATAGAAGATAGAAGATTTATGTTGAAAGAGGTTATTATGTATAATAAAATGTACACAATGTTATTCGGGACGATACGTTAACGACGACGTAGCAAGATTTTAAAAATTGTCACAAGTTCACAGAATGTTCTCCAGTATCGAGTATTCTGATTGGTTGAAGACGCGAGGAAGAAAGAACCAGGAAGTTGAACAGTACGAGTTTTCTTCCACCTGTCATGGTGGTGTACGCGAGAAAACGTTTTCGTGGAAAAAACAGTACGGTATTTCAAGTGAATCCAGTAAACAGTTTATTTTGTAGAAGTAAAACGTCCAGTTTAGGTGTTGAAGTAATCGTGGAAATATTAGTGAAATATTGTGAAAGCGGGGTGCAGTCCAATTGCGCCAGTTAATTACACTGACAAAATCGGACGGACTTTTGACACCAGAGTGATCTGCCCCTTTGATAATTCATAGTCCGATAGTTGAAGGACATGAGAGAGAAGCTGGTATTCAGAAAGGTGTAAGGCAAGGCTGCAACTTATCACCCATACTTTTCAATCTTTACATTGAACAAGCAATGAAGGAAATTAGAGAAAAATTTAAAGTGGGAGTGAAGATTCAAGGAGAAATAATTTCAACTCTGAGATTTGCTGATGACATCGTCATCTTGGCCGACAAGCCTGAGGATTTGAATGAGTTTTTGAATGGTATGGACTCCGTCCTACGGAAAGAATTCATGATGAAAATTAATAAATGTAAAACAAAAATACTGGAATGCAGCCGAAATAAATCAGAAACCTCTATGGAGATCAAATTGGCAGGTGAAAAGCTAAAGGAAGTAGGAGACTTCTGTTAATTAGGAAGCAGAATAACCAGTGATGGACGAAGCAAAGAGGATATAAAAAGTAGGTTGGCTCAGGCAAAGAAAGCATTTCTACAAAAAAGGAATCTGCTGACATCGAATATAGATTTAGGTATTAGGAAGTCTTTTTTGAAAGCCTTTGTCTGGAGCGTGGCGCTCTATGGAAGTGAAACTTGGACTATTGGTGCAGCAGAAAAGAGGAGAATTGAAGCATTTGAAATGTGGTGTTACAGGAGAATGATGAAGATCAGATGGGTAGATAGGGTTACAAACGAAGAGGTATTAAGACGAGTGGGAGAGGAGAGATGTTTCTGGCGACTACTAATGAAGAGAAGAGATAGGTTGGTAGGACACATACTAAGACACCCAGGAATAGCAAGCTTAGTTATGGAAGGAAGGGTCGAGGACAAGAACTGTAGGGGTAGATCAAGGTTAGAATATGTTAAACAGATTGCCTCGGATGTAGGGTGTCGGAGCTATGTAGAGATGAAACGATTAGCTCAGGACAGGGAGGCATGGAGAGCTGCATCAAACCAGTCAAAAGACTGAAGACTCAAACAACAACAGTCCGATTGCGCTTGTGATAGCTCATTAGCAACTTCCCTTTTCTTCCCCCACTCTGCAACCAAAAGATACCATACTGTTCGCATGTTCCAACCTTTCGTCACATGGACTGCTGGAGGGTAAGTGACTCTCAGTTTGACCGTACCAAGGGTGTCAATCACTAAAGTCACATATAAGACTTTGCATTCAGGATATGGAAACAACTATGTGGAAGAGCATTATCGAAAGAACACGATACGTCCTAATCTCTACTCTCTACTTAGTATAAAACAAAGTCCCCGATTCTTGGATGTAACGGGTAATCTCGAGAACCACTGGATGGATTTTGATGCGGTTTTCACCATTCTGTAAAAGATATCTCGAGGAAGGTTCCTGTAGAAAATTATGTATTTATGACCAAAGGAAACCAAGCAGTAACGATTTCAGTGAAAAAGTTGAAAAAAAACCTAGCGTCCGTGCGTCTTCCAAGCTTATGCTGGGCAAACCGTTAAAAATATCTATATACTATTAGTGTAAGACTTGTTCAGGATAAAAGTTCTACAAAAAAGTCCCGGACAGCATAGCTATAGGCCTAAGTTATCTTCAATACATCGCCCACTATAAGTGTTTTTGCGTTTTCATTTCTTCCAACAATCTCCATTCAATTACTAGCTTCGAGATAGTTTACGAGCTAGGTGGCTGGCGAGCAGCCCTATCACCCTCAGACACTGTCGAGTCGTGTCGATTCAAGACTTCAGAGAAGAGTGGATGTGTTTGGAGTTTCCCTGGGAGAGCAACTCGGCTTTTCTTTACTTCGCCTGTGAACTTTTCATTCGGCAGAATACACAGTTAAGTTTAGATTGGACGGAAGGGGGATTTGTGATTCATGCACCTCGCCATTCTTAAATTACGTGTGACAAGAATTCGTTACACATGCTATTTCCATGATAATATAATTAATAATCCAGTCAGTGATTTTAACCCATCATACCGAAACGAAAAAAGGATATAGAGCGTAGTTTATTAAAATTTTAAAAAAATATACGCATATCACGTAACAATGAAACTGAGCAACAAATAATTTCTCCATTGTCACAAGAGAGAGAAAGAAAGAATTCACAAAGACAAAGGAATCCCCGAAGTTCCTATGGCATAGGGAAAAAATGTTCATGGTTTGTAGTCCGATAAAGAGAATTCTGCTATGAATTATGATTCCTCCATAAATTATATAAATTATGCTTCAGTTTCCGGGCGAAGCCGGAACGGGTTGCTTGTTAAATAATGAAGTAAGCACCTGTCAATACATACGATTTTATTAAATAGTAATTAATATAAATTAGTGCACATGTTTCGGATTGACAATCGATCCTTCAGAAAAACTTGAAATCAAGTAGTCTGAAGGACGTAATACTAAATGTACGAGGTAGCCTATTGATTAAAAGCCAAATATCCTAAACAATAAATTGTAATTAATCAATCTTATGCTAGGATGGAATGTGACTTAAAATAAACGTAATTAAAAACATAAAGCACTTATTTCTTGAAAACATTACCAAAACATTTTTTCACAGTAGGCCTACTGGAAAACAATATCAATGGATAAATCAATGGATAAACGTATTTTCTTTAGAAAGCTTTAAGAACACTTGATAACATATTTTATATACATATTTAACAGTATAAGATGTTGGGTTTCTTCTCATCCAGAGTGGAGAGAATTACTAATACGAAATGTTCTTTGCATACATAACTAAAATTTAGAAAAAAAGAAAAAGGAAAAAACTATGTTTGTAACTGTTATTATTGCATATTATACGATATGTCCTCAATTCACAAATGTGGACATCCATGATATTGTGTTCGTTAATGTAACAACGTAAATGTAACCTAAGTGTAAGCTCTAACATTTTACTCAATGCTCATTGCATAAACATATGAATGGGAAAAATAAACTTTCATAGAATAGCCCAACCAATTAGACGAAATGAAAACATAGTTACTACCAGTAATCAATTGTAGGAGATTCATTTTAGAGGTTAGGGAAGCTTGGCAATCAGCCCCGTGTAGCCCCGTTTAATATTTAAGTGGCGTAAGTTATATTGATATACTGTACTAATATTATTTTGCAATTATATTTCGAAGTGGTGTTCTTAGGTAAAACGTCCGGTTGTGATTCTGGAGGCACAGTCTATTTATCGTATAGAATAGTGGTCGGCAACAAGTAGAAGATGAACGTTTAATACTTCCGTTTTCAATACAGTAGTCTGTTACGGTTCTAGATATCGTTTGCAGGAGTTATTTAACGACCCAGTAATCTGCTGATATGGTCCTTTCCATGTATGCCCTCTAAAATGCCGACTTGTGCCTGTATTTTAACCTGGAACCTTGGACACAGCAGGGGAGAACGTTACCGCTGCGCCACGCAGCCAGCCTGAAATGGTTTTCCGTGGTTTCCCATCTTTAATGCTATTCAAATCCAGGAACTGTACTCTCTAATAGACACGGCTGCTTCCTTCCAACTCTTTACTCAGGTTCAGGTATTTCTTCTCTCATTAACTCCTGTTGTGATGCCAGCTTTAGGAAGGGAATCCGGCTGTCAAAAATACCCGCCACATAGAGAAATTCATGAAATCTCATTCCCGTCGAGAATATCAAACGGTAAATTTGCCAAATAAAATTACCATTGTGATGACTAGGGGGCAGATGCTGTTGAAATGTTATATTTTTTCTTTTTAATTTAATAAGACGCCCATTACTGCAGAAATCTTTCCTACGCAGCAGCTAAGGGGAATAGCACATGTTTAATTCAGCATTATTTTACATTTTTGCAATTTTATGTTTCTTGTTTTCTTGACAAGTTTACGACAATATTTACCAATGTGATAAAATTTTAGATAATTTTAATGCATCATATTTTTTATCATAGGATGAAATATATTAAATATTCTTCATGGGCATTGGGAAATTTAATCGGTTTTGTAAATCAGGGTGCGGGGGCTCGTATGAAAGCTGTTAACGCCGACATTCGAACATCGGATCTGGATCCCTGACTTCCATGCCCCTGCTACTATTACTACTCGGATTAGTTGCTTACGTATCAAGAAGGTCGACCGGGTTTGATTCATGTGCGATACTGGAGGTGAAAAATCATCCCCATTAGTTCCAAAACAAAGTAAAATGGAGGTCCGTGTGGTTTAACAATGTTAAGAAGCTGGACACAAGTTCAAATTCTGCCAACAACGGTCAAACTTGAAATGGCTAGCAGTGACTTCAACAATCTACTTCATAAAAGCGCTAAAATGGTGTATTTACGAATGCCCAAGGCATGTCCCTCTTTACTCCAACTTGTCATTAATACGTACAATGATACAGCGATCAAAATTGTAGCAGTAACGAACAAATTTTAATAATGCAACAGTTGGACGGTGTTCATGATCACGATGTCTCAATTCACAAAATAATACCTTTATCACAGGGAAAGGAAACGAAATACGGCAGAAAGGCATTCGGTGAAATAATAATAAAAATGTAACACTTCTGCTAAGATAAGAATGTGTTACCACAAACAGTAGGAAAGTAACAGGCCGATTGAAAATTAAAAATCTATATACTTCCGGGAAGAATGTATAGTTCGCCATTAAAGCGATGGAACTCGCAGAATACAGCAAACCTATCAGTCAATGATTAGTGTTGATTGTGTAAAGTTTTGCAGTGTACAAATAGTCTATTCTGTCTCAAATAAAGGAGACTACTGCTATTGTTCGGTGTGATTGTCGTGACTTTTGTTTCCAACATCGAGCATTAGGTAAGATAGTGGAGTTTGTTGGTCGAAGGAAGGAAGGAAGATTGTAGTTTTACGTGACCGTGAATCTTGTGATTATGAGCCACGGGACCTCCTTTTTACGTGGAATCCGAACCACAGGACATGGCATTTCACATAGAAAATCTCACATGCATTGACCGGGAATCGAACCCGGACCGCCTTGGTGTTGTTGGTCGAGTGCTGTTCAATAAAGCAGGTATATATCGAGGACCTAGATGATGATGATGATGATGATAGTAATAATAATAATAATAATAATAATAAAGCTGCGATTTGGAGCGCTCGAACACCTAACCGCATCATCGGCTCTCATAAGTTACTAAACTCATTAAAAAACAACTACGTTATGCCTCCAGTAACACTGAATTCAATCACCACCCCCTTAGTAAAGAAGCAAGGAACCTTGGGTTAGCCTTAACTGAAACTCTCAACTGGTCACCACATATAAGAAATACACGTAAAAAGATATACGCATCCCTTCACCCTCTCGTGCACCATAAGAACATTTCACCAGTAGACATTAATATTAAACTCATCCAGACACTAATACTACCAATTCTAGACTACTGTGACATCGTTCTCGTTGACGCAACTCATGGACAAACAATGAAACTCAAACAAGCATTGAACTCTTGTCTTCGGTTTGCTTTCAATCAAAGATACGATGCCCGCATAACCCCAAGCCACCGTGCTTTTTCATGGCTTAAACCTGATGAACGCCGTATATTTCACTTGCTGACATCCATCTATCGATTTCTGCATGAAAACACCCCCACGTACATGTCATCAAAATGTAGTTACTTGTCATCATGTCATAATCGAAGCACTCGATCTGGCTCTTCCCTCGTCATCCCCATCAACCACTCAAACATCAACCGCTCTTTTGCTGTAGCTGGGTATCGACTATGGAATTCAACTCCGCCCGATATCAGAAATTCCAAAACTATAAATAAATTTAAGGCCGCATGCCGAGATTACCTGTTGAATACTGCTGATTGCCCCGTGTGAATGGTGATGGGATGATAGGACGTATCACTGAGCTAGGATTATATCTAGGATATTATAGAAATGTCTGAGACATTGTTATTATTATTATTATTATTATTTGTATTGTTTTTGTTTTTTTGTCGTGTAGCCTCCTGAGAGGCCGAATGCAGGTCTTTCTAGTCGACGCCCGTGGGCGACCTGCGCGTCGGGATGAGAGATGGAATGGATGAAGATGAATGAAACTGGGCAAGGATGTGGAAGGAAGCGGCCGTGGCCTGTCAGAAGGTACTGTCCCAGCATTTGCCTGGTGTTGAAAATGGGAAACCACGGAAAACCATTTCAAGGACAGCCGACGGTGGGGCTCGAACCCACGCGTCTACCGAGTCAGCAGAGAGCTTGGCCCCTTGACCTAACGCAGCGCTTTAGCCCGCGTAGCCACTACTGTCGGTATTTGTATTGTTATAATTATTACTATCATTATTCATGTGCCTTTATCATTAATATTAGTATTAGCATAATTAATTTACTCCTTATTTATCATCAAATTATTTTTTTGTATTTCCGAAATTGTCTCATATGTAGCCTACTGGTACCATATTTCGTGGTTAAGTGTAAGAGAGGGCCACGAGCCCTAACTACGCCACTACCGAAGACATAAAATAAATAAATAAATAAATAAATAACCCAGATTAAGGCTTAATAATTGTGGGGTAACAATAGCCTACGCGACGACACCCTTAGCCGCATCACCTTTGTTTTAGGTCATGGGGTGCTACCTCTCATATCAAGCAGGCTCTTAATTGTTCCAACGAGGCTGAGTGTAACTCTTTCCTTCTCCTGAGATATAACTGAGAAGAGGCGGGTTCGATTCCTACCTCAGCCATTCTGGAAGTGGTTTCCTAATTCAACTCTAGGCAAATGCCGAGATGGTACCTAAATTATGGCCATACCCCCTCCTAACCATATTCTAGCCCAATTAAAAATTCACAATAGTACGCTACAGCAGTCACAATAAAAAAAACACAAACACAAACACACACACACACACCAAAGTACACGGGACTACATGATCACGATGTCGCAATGCTCTCAATATGAATCAACGACAAACAACACCCCTTCTTAGCCCTCATGTCAGATCTTAAATTTCTGACTGGAATCAAATCCGGAGCCTCCTAGGTAAGAGTAAAGGGTGCTATCCAAACATCACTGGGGATGACAATAATGAATGAATTCCCCATCCCATGTCCAGCCCTGGAGTCTAATAATAATAATAATAATAATGGATATCACGTTCCTCTTAACTGCCATGGCGTTTTAAAAGAATAAATGCATAGTGTTTGTTTCGGGTTTTGTGCTAATTCCCAATGCAGGAAATTCAAGAGCCAGTCGGTCATTCTGCAAGTACAAATAAGAATATCTTCGCTTTTGGGTTTCCACAAAGGCAGCAGTGGGAGACAGAAGGTAGAATGATTTCAGTGGAAGAGTCAGAACTTGGCCTGGGGCAAGTGGCGTGAAAGGACTATGCGATGGAATGACAAGATACGAAAGATCAACTCGGAAGATTAGCTGGTGCAATTTGCCAACACCAGGCGAAAGTTATGAACGTTTTCATAGGAGCCGAGAGACCATGTGCTCACGCATAAGCTAGTAGCAAACTGTGCAAAACAGGAGAGTGCCATAATATCACTGAAGGCGAAGGAAAAATTAAGTCAAAGTATAAGAAATGTTGTTTGAAAATTTTATATTGATAGGAATTGCAAAATAGATTGATAAATGATTTGTACAATCCAAAGCTCGAACTGGGAAAGCATAATTTACCACGAGGCAGTGAGAGTCAGTGCTATTCAGCGACCAACATGTTAAGAATGGACACACAGTACACCAGCTTATCCCTTGTTGAACGGGTGAGACAGATGTCTGCTAGGATCGAACTGGCAATATCTAAGATGGCGTGAAGCCGTCATAGGTACAGAACAACCAGAACATTCTGTAGTAATTGACGACCAGGCATTATTTTTGGAATGCTGATAGTAGAAACTTTACAGGAATCATTGCTAGGCTTTATTCATTGATTGGAAGCATTGCTAAGGTAGAAAAAAGCTGACTAATGATGACATCAGATGTTTTGTTGGTGATGTGAAATTGGAGTATAACAATCAAGCTATTAAATAAACTACTTGAGGGAGTAAACCACTTAAATAAATGAAATAACTAAACCTTGGACGTATGTTTGTACATAAAACATTAACTGAATCAACTATTATGAATAAATAAAACATTTCATGAATAAACTTTAACACCTAAAATTTACTAGTTTAACAAAAGTTTGGTGCTTTTCAGTTGGTCAACACGAATGTACCCAAACAGAGCTGGGTTGTGCCCTAATCCTGAAATAAATGGCACAACCCAGCTCTTTTTGGGTACATTCGTGTTGACCGACTGAAAAGCACCAAACTTTTGTTTACTTAGGCAACACTGAAAAATGGCTTGAAACCTCACAAATTACTAGTTTAAATCAAATATTTAAACAATATGACAGCTACTAGACTTGTTATCTAAAGGCGAGACTAAACAACTTTGAAACTACATTTGACGATATTTGTGTGATACTTTAATGAGATCATTGATCGATTGTGGGCGACGAGGAGATCCCATTGGGGGCGGTAGGAGTAAATATTGACTTGTAGGTAATTTACAGTATGCTGATCGAAGGATGTGTGCCATAGGAGTATTAAATATATATTACTGTAACAACCTGTACAGTTGAGTAGGATAGATTCGTTTAATTTTTTATTAAACTAGGATGCACACCAGGTTAGCTAGATGGTAATTTTAAAGTGTAAATATTGGAAGAAGTACATTCATAGCAGAGATTATATTTATTGGTGAATCACTGGTATTAGTGTCACTTAAGTTCAATTATAATTGCGTAGATGATTTTCATTCGTACCACTATCCTAGCTTCTTCATTAGCATCGTTTTTAGAAAAGGACTTCTTGAGAGAATCTATAGGACTAAATGTAGGATGCTATTTTTTTCAGGAGGGTAATCGATAGATTCAGCTTCGCACTTCATTCCCCAATACTAAACGTAGGTTAGAAATCTTTGGCGACCATTAAACGTAGACAAAAACTATTTTATTTTAAATTGTGATTATTTGTTTTAGATTTGATATTTTCCCATTCATACTAGATGAGTATTTTGGGATACCTTCATAACTCCACCTTTTCCTAAATCCACTACGACTCTGAGAATAATTGCTGGAAATAGTTCAAATGCATTTCAACGTTCTGTCTGGTTGGTTTGTGATGGGATCACACGGAGGTTGATCTCAGCCACCCAACCCAATGGTATCCCGGAGCAAACGGGGACAATAATATACATTTATATAACTGTAACCATGTGCACAATGAGCCTGAAGGCATGTGCGCCGCAGTAATAATAATCATAGACCTAATAATGGCTGGTTAAAGAGATGGAAAGAAGCAGTTTCTACCGGAACTGAACTCTGGATATGTAGACGTGCACGGAGTCATAATATCATCTCTCACGGTAAAAAAATACAGATAAATTAATGTTGGGGACGGATTTTATTTAGTTGTGGATTGAAGCAAGCCATAAGACATTTGTATGATTATATGCAGAGGCCAGATACAACGACAATGGGCCACCTGCATGGTGTACACACTTCCGTTTGAAGACAGGGCCGGTGAACTGTATCATCAGGGGAATCCTAGTCCGTTCCAACGGCAAGTTCCAACGGCCAGGGAGTGAGAGGAAAATCAGAATTTAGAGGAACATTCAGATCCAGAAGTTATCATGGAACACGAGAAGAAACCATTCATAGTAAAAATTATGAGGCATATTCTGGTATTATCATATCCAATAACTGTTGGCTTTCATTTAAATTATTCATTAAAAAGGAGAAAAATTTATTCCTCTGCGCCAGCACCTTACTATTGGAGTATTTTCAAACGACAACCACGGTATCTCCCAGAATTAACCACTCGCGTCCCCCAAGCCGAGTGGTTTAAGAAGAATCCGTCGATCGATTGAGATCAAAGCCAAGCCCATTGGAATCGGTATGATTTTTACTCTAAGGGAAGTTTCATCAAACCCCAGTGAGATCATTTCTATACTAGGCGGAGTATTAATTTTTCATTTTGTGCGCTCCGTCCATTGTGTGGCCAAGGGTGTAGGTATACAGGGTGTGATTGATATGCGTGAAGTAGGCCTACGTTACACCTCCGATAGAAGATGATAATCTAAGGAAATATCTTCAAGAAATTTAGTCGTATCTTAATTAGTGTAGGTCAGGGGTAGGCAACCACAAAGCCTTCGCGATCTACTGTTTCATACCACCGTATCAACGTGATCTACTTCTTCTAAAAATATAGTAATTGCTACATTCTTAATTTTTTAATACTGTGAAAGAACTATATTTAACAATGAAACTATTACATCTTCACTATTTGCTGAAAATACAAAAATTTACATTCAATGTGAAACTTGAGATGTTCGTTTAACAATGTCTCTGATATTAGGTGTATAACTTGTTACACTTAGTCGAATACACGAGTCAAGGTGTTCGCCAGTCAACCTTGTTCTGTGTTTATTTTTAATAAAATTCATATTTGAAAACAATGATTCACACAGGTAAGTAGAAGCAAACAAGGCCTTTATTTTAAGTGCAATTTCAACTAACACAGGATATTTCTCCTGAGGAATTAAAGACCAACAGTTTTTAGGTTCCGCAATAGTTTTGAGATACAAATAATTTTTAATGATATGATTTCAAGTTCAAGAGCTGCCCCATCTACGTCAAAAACATTTTCAATTGAAGAAGATACATTCAATAGTTCAAGGTTAGCCCAAGAGAAAGATACAAACTGGGTTACCACAGAGATCTTTTGAAAATCTGAAAACCGATTTTTGAAACCATCCCTCAAAGTGGAGACCATGTTTACATAACATTCTCTATCATAGGGTATCTCACATTCTTCTACTTGGGTCTTCAGAGTTGGAAAGTGGGTTAACTCACTTCTCTTAAGGCAGGACTCCCATAAACACAATTTTTCAGTAAAAGAATTCACTTCAGATATCATTTCAGCAATATCTTTGTCCTTGCTCTGAAATTTCAAATTTAGTTCGTTAAGCTTTTCTGTTAAGTCAACTAAAAAAGCAAAATGCATAAGCCAGAGAGGATCTTCAATATAAGCTAACAGGCTGTTTCTCTTCTATTTCCTGCAGAAACAGTTTGATGCTGGTAAAACCTTGTGGAAACGTTCAAGTACTTTTCCCTTACTGAGCCAGCGTACTTCAGTATTGAACCCTTATTGATCTTCGATAAATAAGTATTCATATTTATTATTATTATTACTACGGCCCAGGCAGCACATAAGGAGGTCGACTTGGATATTAGGGAGGCCAGCATTTCGTAATGGTTGCAACAGAAGCTGAGTTGGTAGCTATTCCTGGGGGACGGCCAGAATTAGTCGAGTTCAAGGCCAAATTGTGCAACTACTGTACCAAAATTGGAGACATGAAGGAAGAATCACGAGGTCCTCTCAACGAACATACGATTGAATCAGCCAATCGCAAGAGACCAAGCCGTGACCACGAGGTGGACGGCGTCAGTAGTAAAAAGCGCGCGGAAGTGTGTATCTAAGGAACCGCCGAACGGATTAATCTCCGCTCGAGTAATTTGAGACGTTGGATTTATTTGGAGAAGAATGACACTAGCCCCATCTTTGTGAGACATAAACTCTGGAAGTTTTTATCCGACTCCGCCCCACTCCACCGCCCTTGTCAGTTTCTCATAAATAGTCTGGCCTGACGCCAATCTAAGTACTTATTGTGTGGAGCCTTCAGAGGCATACTCCACGCCAGTTTGAAGTGTGATTTTGACGCTCGAATTTATCTAAGTACTTATTGTGTGGAGCCTTCAGAGGCATACTCCACGCCAGTTTGAAGTGTGATTTTTGACGCCAATCTAAGTAATTATCTTGTGGAGCCTTCAGAGGCATACTCCACGCCAGTTTGTAGTGTGATTTTGACGCTCGAATTTATCTAAGTACTTATCTTGTGGAGCCTTCAGAGGCATACTCCACGCCAGTTTGAAGTGTGATTTTGACACTCGAGTTTATCGGAGTACTTATCCTGTGGAGCCTTCAGAGGCATACTCCACGCCAGTTTGAAGTGTGATTTTGACGCTCGAATTTATCTAAGTCTTATTGTGTGGAGCCTTCAGAGGCGTACTCCACGCCAGTTCGAAATGTGATTTTTACGCTCTAAAATCAGTGAAGCTAATTTATTTTTCTGAGCTCTGGGAAGCTAAAGTCGCAGCGTTTGCAATATCGAATTTTAAAAGCTATAATACATTTTGTTCTAAAATCAACTAAATTGTGTGATCTAAATATTTCACGCCAGCGCGTGATAAATTGTAACATTCTTTTAAAGACGACGAGTTCAACTTTAAGGGGGAAGTATCGTATCACCCTAATTAGCGCTTACCAGAACCGAAGTCCAAGACGGGACGGAAATACCGGACGAGATAGCGACTGCGAGTGCAGCCAGGATTTTGAACTTGTTAACGAGCCGGTGGCGCGGACTCGAGATGTATATTTTATGTATAAAGTGCGTGTATTGTATGTGTTTTTATAGTGCGTATGTGCGATATAATTAGGGCCAGTCTTCGCTATTTATCGCAGTAGGACAATTGTGGGTGAACTGAGTAGCCTGCAAGCGATTATAGATAGGCAAATATTTAACATTGAACTTTTCTGCCAAGGAGTCGAGACCAAGATGATCAGCACGTGGTTTGAAGTTGGGATGAGCTTCAAGAAATCAACGCAGACGACTACTATGGAGTGCTAAATTGTCCATAGGGCAATGGGTTGAGAAGGATGTCCTTAGTCCTACATGCAGAAGCGGTGATGTACTAAAATTGGATTATTTCAATTATGTAGTTAGATTTGGCCGGGGAACTTTGTAAATAGTCATGTTTTTCTTTCTTGTTTTATAGCTGTTTTTCTCGTACCGACACTATATGTTTAAATGTCCGTTGGCGCGTGGCCAATGTGTTTGTTGATATTTTGATTTTTTTCTTGAGTCATATGTAATGTACGCGGCGTGCGTGCGTGATTTTTATCCTTGCAATTGCGGAACCCGTTACATTCGATAAATGGTGCTTTATTAACGTTAATATTTGAAATAGGAATGGGAGGAAATGATTGTAAAACTTTTTGCTGAACAGGTTATTATTCATGTTAGGGTAGCCGAGTGCACCAACTTAAAAGTAATTGTAGAACACCTTCGTTCTAATTTTGATAGATTTTTCTTGAGTCCTTTTCAGGTGACTAGTCACGGCATAGAACGATGGCGCCAGCATGTGGATATTATTTGTGTCTTTTATTTCAGGGTCTGTCACAACCCATACGTGTGATTAAGTGTGTGTTGATGTGTCTAGTGTGTGTTGATTCTACGTGAGGAGGGGGTAGTTGTCCTACCGCCCTTATATTTTTTTTGCTGCTGTTGTATTTTTAGATGGAAAGACAGAGTGCTCTTGGGAGACTGCTGATTCTTGTCCATATGTTTTTCTGACACACACGTATTATTGTGCTTTGGGGCACATTTCTTCGAGGTTCGACCCCATGTTCTGGGAGGTCGAGGTTATTGACACGTGGGTTGACAGACATGCAGAGTTCCACAAACCGCCCGTTTTGCCTGTGACTTATTTTGATAGGCAGTCCTATTTGTCCGACTGAACCCTGTAAGCTTTCATGTAGCAAACCTGTTCATTGTGATGGCTAATTTTTAAGCCATAATTAATTGGGGAGTTCGCCATGTGTGTAACGGATTGTTGTACCTTGTATGGATAAGAATATTGTGATTAACGTAAATGTTGGCTGTTTGCCTATTGCTTAGTTGATGACTCGATTTCATGTAATTTTGTTTGTCACACCCGTTTGGTGTAGTGGTAGAGTATTTGTAAATTTGACAGCGGTCATTTGAGTATTTTTTCTATTGGTCACGTGTTAATGTACTTGTGTTGATTTGTGTGAGAAGTCCTAAGTTTTTAGGCAGTAAATGTTGCTACGGCAATTTAAGTCCAATTTCACACGGAAATTTTGTGTTTGTTTATAGTAGATTTAGGAAGTGTCGGTTTAATTTAAGTATTGTAGTTGTGTTCCCTTGTGTCGGTCTAGCTCTAGGAAATGCGGATTCGTTGTTTGAAGGGTCATTCTGAATGATAACGAATCACGCATTCAAAGTACACATCGTGATGCATGTAGAACGGCGTACGCACTTATATGGTCATTTTTTTGTATCGTTTTATTTAAGGACGCTTGGTCCAGGTAATTAATCTCTCCAGAGATATCGCCTAAGTTTTTGGCATTTTTATTAAGCGGGAGTCAGTTGGGAGTTTTTGTTGTTAATTGTTTATGTGTAAATATGGTGATTTGTTATTAAATTCAGTTGTTTTTAACCCTGGCTTCACTCTTTCCTGCATGTTATTTTGTTATATGTTACCCTGCAAGTTAATGAAGCGCCCTGACAGCAACTTACGAATATGACCTGTTACGCCCCGAATCTGAGTCTCATATGCTTCTTTGCAAGGGTTCATAAAACAAAAATGGCTGCCCAAGTGGGGATTGTTGTTGTTGTTGCTTCGCTGATCTCATATTTATTTCGTTGAGAAATGATGCCAGGTCAAGCGGACATGTAAATTCAGTAAATGGAGGCGATGTTGTACCGCCATGTGCATTAGTAAAATCACTGAGTTCCTAAAGTTAGAAATATTGAACAAGGTTAGAATTTGATTTGGTATTTGTTATAAACTTGTTCTGGCGCCCACATTAAAATTAGAAATTTGCATTATTAATGAACTCAGTCAAAGCAGGAAGATGTAGCCTTATATTTGACATTTAATTGACTTCGGTTAATTGGTGTTTCGTAAATTCTGTTGGTTAGGAATTTAAAAGCAGATCACCAGGGGTTATTTTGTTGTTTGGGAATAAATGTCATTGTATTCAGTAAATTTTGTTACTGAAATTTTCATTAAATTAGAGCCAGTAATATTTAAATGTGTGACATGTATGTGCGTATAGGGCTGAAACCTTAGCCCATAACCCTGTTTTTCTCTGAATATATTTTGTGTGTGATATGGCGAGTGTTGATGAGATAAAGGCATTGTTAGAACAGATGTCGATCCAAATGTCCGCGAAAACGGAAGAACAATTAAAAGAACAATTAGAAGCTCAGCGAGAGCATAGTGAAAAACAATTAGAACAAATGTCCGTAAAGACGGAAGAACAATTAAAAGAACAATTAGAAGCTCAGCGTGAGCATAGTGAAAAACAATTACTTGATATGAGCGGTAACATTTCGGTCCAGTTAGAAGTCCAGAAATTAGACACGGACAAACAATTCAATGAACTAAACCACAAATTGTCACAACAGGCGGTAACACAAACCGAACAGTTAGGAAAAATCACAAATGATATTAATCAGAGCGTTCAAAAAGTAGAGAAACTGGCAGGCGAGGTTGCGGAAAACAACATCAGACAGTTAGGCGAAATGAAGAAATTGGAGGCGAAATTTGATAACAAATTAGTACAATTTGACGAGATGGTGGCAGATAAACTCAAGCAGATAGAGGCAGCATGTGTCAGTAACACCGCGGGAGTGAAGAAAACCCAAGAGAAACTACAGCAGCAAATTAATTCGGTAGATAACAACGTGCTGGAATTAATAAAGGAAATAGATAAAGTCGAAGTCAAGGCTGAAACCGAGCGGATACACTTGCGGGAAAATTTAGAGGAGCAATTAGGCAGAACACAAGAGATCATAAGAAAAGAGATGGAAGGCCAGCTAATAAACACACAGGAGGTCATAAGACAAGAAGTAGGGGAGCAGCTCGTCAAAACTCAGGATAATTTGGAAGAACAACTAGTAAAAACGCAGGAACGGATACGTGAAGAGCTAGAGAAAAATCAGGAGAGGAACGAGGAGAAAATAAATAGCTTAAAAAGTAGGATCCGGCGAGATTGGGACCAGCAGGCTCATGCGAATAAGGAAGACAGGCCGGCAGTTTTAAAGCGAATGCAGGCACTGGAGGAAAATATGAAGTCGAAATTACAGGAACACTCAGAATTAATCATAAAGAACGAGATTAGATCGTTAGAGAATGCGACATTATTTTCAAACGAAAATATTCCGGAAAAGCAAACAAGTATTGGAAGTCCGGCAGGTTCGAAGTTGGCTGAGGACACGAGTCGGGGTCAAAGTCCCAGACTAACGACTAATGCATTCCAGCAGTACAGGGGGGAGACTTCAACTCCGCAACCGAACTTGGCACCAGCCCAAGTCATCCAAGTCATTCGGGGTAATGATTTTAAGCCCGATAAGTTTAAAGAACATTCAGGAACCACTCCCAAAGCATTTCTACGGCAATTAACTGACTACTTTAATGACCAACACATCGGCCCGGAGAAACAATTAAGACTGGTGGAGAAATTTTTAGAAGGACCTAGCCTGACCTGGTTTTTAAGTTTCAAGTACACGTTTACAGACATGGCTCAATTCCGCGAGGCGTTTTTGAAGAAGTTTTGGAGTCCTTCGTTACAGCAGGGGTTAAGAATTGACCTGTACACGCGCAAATACCACAGTACACATCCGACCCGTTTTTCAGAATTCTTCAGTCAGCAATTGGTAAAATTCAGGGATTTTGATGACCCGCCTAGCGAGCCGAATATGGTTCTAACCATCGGAAAACAACTCCCAATGCATATCCAACAATTATTAGTCGCAGGAAATATTCAGACCGCAGTCCAAGCCGAAGAATTACTCAGACACTTAGATGAGACGAGTATGGTAAGCCCACAGACAGGAAGAAGGAATTTGGAATGTGTCAACACGGCAGAGGTAGTTCAGGGACTCCAAAATAACCACGGCCAGGGGAACCAAAGTAAGACACAGTCCACGGGGACACAGTTCACGCCAAGAAGACAAGATTTTGACGGCCGAAACCAGTTCCGTAACAACAATCAGAATTATCAGAATAACCGCGGGAGATATCATCAGAATAACCAAAATCAAAATAATCAGTGGACGTACCAGCGGGAATACACGAATTGGAGGGGAAACCAGAGACAAGGTAGACCTTACCAAAGAAATGGAGATGGTAGATGGAGTAACGGCAGGGACTATCGCCAAGAAAACAGAGGGGATTATAGGAATAACTGGGACGAACGATATATTGAATCCCGTAAATACTTGGATCAATTAAGTAATGAAGAAGCGGAGAAGGAGAAGTGGGGGCGTGCCATGGCGAACAGACAGAGCCCAGATAACCATCAAGGAGAGGGGGCAGAGAGTTTACTGAGGCAACAGGAGCGACAGAATGATAACCGGCGAAACACATCTAATGGGGCCCGGGATAAAAAAAAACCCAAATGAACTGAAAGGAGACAGGCTAGAAACGGAGATCGCCAGGGAGCAAGAAGAGATGATAGTGGCCAATATAGAAGAGTGGGTAGCATTCCCAGACGACTGCCTGGAGGAAGTGGTGAAGAACCGTGAAAATGTTATCAGACAGCTACCAATTATTTACGCGCATATTGGAGGTATGAGGGTGAGATGTTTGATTGATACAGGTAGTCAGGTGAGCCTAGTCACTGAAATTTTGATTAAAGAAATAGCAAGAAAACAGACTGTTCCTATTATGCCGGTACCGCTAATGAAAGTCAGAGGTGTCATTCCTGACAAAACTATGAATTGTAAACAGCAAGCATTTCTAGATCTGGAAATATTGAACCATACTTTTTCACAAACATTCATTGTTATTCCAAAGATGAACTACAATATAATTTTAGGAGCCAACTTCATCTGCGATTTTCATGCTGTAATTGATTTACATAACAATACTGTAAGCTTCAAACAAGTAGAAGGATTGGATCATGTGGGTTTAAATATGGAAGAGAATCCGCTGGAGAGAGAGGCCAATACTTGGGTTGTTGAGGAATGCACTAATGAGGCCGGAGATAAGATCTTGAGGGGAGAGCAAGTCAACCAGACAGCAGTGCTAGAAATGGACAGCCGAGATATTTCGCAGGAACTTTGGGTGCATTTGGCGGAAGAAGAAATGGGCGGAACCAAATTCGAAATTCTACTTCAGGAGCGACTTAAGGAAGCTATCGTAGGGGAATCTGATAGAAGAAGATTGGAAGAAATTTTAAGATTACATAAAGGAGCGTTCGACACCGTACCTGGGAAAGTTTTAAATTTTCAATATGCGATGCAGGTAACAGATTGGACCCCATTCAAAGGTAAATTGTACCCGATCCCAGAGAAGCATTTTTCTCAGGTGAAGGACATTATTACTAACTTATTAGATTCTGGCATGATAAGGAAAGCTGCAACTCCTTATCTGAACGCAATATTGGCTGTGACCAAGCCAAACGGATCAATTAGGCTATGCCTAGACGCGCGAGTTTTAAATAGCAAACTGCTAGTTGAGCACGACCAAGCACCGAGGATCAAAGATGTTTTGAAAGGCTTCCGTGGGAAGAAGATATACTCAAGTGTTGATTTGACGAATAGTTTCCACCATCTTGTACTTGAAGAAAAATCCCAACTGTTGACGGGATTTTTATTCGATAATCAAAGTTATATCTGGTGTCGAATGCCCTTTGGCGTGAAAACTGCGGGATGTGCACTCATTAGAGCACTCGATAGAAATCTGACTGAGGAGGTCAAGAACTTCACCACGAGATATGTTGATGACATATTAATCGCTTCTGAGACAATGGAAGAACACTTGATAAATTTAAATAAACTGCTGGACAACCTGAGGACCATGAACTTCAAGATCAACTTAAAAAAGTCACATTTTTGCCAGAGCGAAATTTTATATTTGGGACATATAATTGATGTCGAGGGCGTGCGGCCTAATCCAGCCAAGATTGATGCTATTAAGAAATTTCCCACACCTACCAAAGTCAAACATGTTAGAGCATTTTTGGGAGTGACAGGTTTCTTCAAAGAAAATTGCCCTGGTTACACAGAAACAGTAGCGCCTATGCAGGAGATGTTGAAGAAAGCGAATCGATGGTCGTGGAACGAGGAGTGCGACAGGTCTTTTAAAGCAACGAAGGATTTATTGGAAAACTGTGTGAAACTTGGATATCCGGATTTTGAGAAACAATTTATCATTCAAGCAGATGCTTCGTTAATTGGGATTGGTGCTATGCTGTACCAAGAGGACGCTGAAGAACCCAAGAAGAAATCCTATTTGGCATTCACGAGTCGTAAATTACGGAAACATGAGAGGAACTACACAGTTACGGAACTTGAGCTACTAGCAATTCTATATTCTCTCCAACAGTGGCGCAAGATGATCTATGGTTATTCTATCATTGTTAGGACCGACCACCATGCACTGACATTTTTATTTAAGACAACAATAGCAAGTGAGAGAGTTACGCGCTGGTCCATCTACATACAGCAGTTTGACATCACAATAGAGCATTGTCCTGGGAAATTGAACGTCATACCAGATGCCTTGAGTAGAAACCCTGAGGACGGAAACGAAGTAACAGCGGAAGTTCACAATATTACCTTGACACCTAAGGCTCGTGAGTTTTTGGCAAGATTGAAGGATATTCGGAAGGAGCAAGAAGCTGACCCATGGATGATGATGATGATAAAATTCTATAGGAAGGAGTTACAACCAAATTCACCGGAGTACCGGGAAGCCAGTGCTAAACAAGCGAGATTTCACTACTTGAATAACTTGTTACATAAGTACGTGGATGAGCATCATACTAAACTGCGGATCTTAGTTCCAGCATCACTACAGAGGGGATTAACTTGGCATGTTCACGAGAGCCTAGCACATATCGGCACGGATAAGACTGAAGCTACGATAGGGGAGACCTTTACTTGGCCCAAGATGAGATTCACCATTGTTGAAGTAATTAGAACGTGTGACGCTTGTCAGCGCACAAAGCCGAACAACTTTATTCTGAAACAACTTCCAAGACCACTATTACCGCAGAAACCATGCGAGATGCTCGCGATCGATTGCTTTGGTCCTTTAGTAAAAGGAAAGCGTGGATGCCGACACCTCTTGGTATGTGTCGATGTATTTTCGAAGATGGTCGTGCTATGTCCTATTCAGAAGACGACATCAGGACAAGTCCTTAGTCGAATTAAGAGCAAAGTCATTCCGATGCTTGGGAAGCCGGAATCCATTCTATCAGATCACGGTACCTATTTCACAAGCAATGTTTTTAGGCAAGGTTTGGAGAGCCTAGGAATAAAACACATATTTTCAAGTATTCGTCATCCTTGTGGAAATCCGAGCGAAAGAACAATTCGCTGTGTCGCTAAATACTACAGAGTAATGATTCCTAACGAACACAATAAATGGGTAGACAAAGTAGGGGAAATTGAGATGTGCATGAACACTACTAAGCACGAGTCGACGGGTCAAGTCCCACTGATTGTACACCACAACAGGTTGCCGGAAAGAACTTGGGACAAGATCATTCCTTGCCCAAGGGATCCATTATTAGCGCATGATTTGCGAATCCAGCGAAAGAGGGAGCACATGAGGAACCAAGCGGACCGAAGGCTGAGACGGTACCGAGGAAAGAAGTTTCACCGAGAGTTACAAGAACAAGAATTAGTGCTGGTTCGTAGACCACCGATCTCCGACCCTAAGAACAAAGTCTTCGCCAAGTTCTGTCCAAAATTCATTGGCCCGTTCCGGGTAATTAAGAATCTGGGTAACAATGCCTACAGATTAGAAGAAGTGAGCACTGGTGCAAAATCTGTTTTTAATAGCGCCAATTTGAAACCGTACTACAGAAGGGAACCATTTGATGATTAGGAAAGATGATATGTGCAGAATCTGTATTGCAAAAAATTTTTTTTGAAAGCAAACACTCAAATCCACGGGGAGCGCGTGAGTACGCACTTTGTTTGTAAACAACGAGCAGCTGAGACGACGGGAGTGGCAACTACGTGAGGAGAAGGGGGAGACCTAATGAAAATATGAATGACATTCCAGCGAGAAGGGAGCACACTAAGTGAGTCAGAGGGGCATACACTCGAGCAGCTGAGTGAGATTTAAAGAGATGTGTTGTTACTACAGTGGATTTTGTTTTTGAAATCCAAACCAATAAATTGTTTCGAATTTCAAAACCTTGCTGAGGATAAATGAACCCTTATTGAACTTCGATAAATAAGTATTCATATTTATTATTATTATTACTACGGCCCAGGCAGCACATAAGGAGGTCGACTTGGATATTAGGGAGGCCAGCATTTCGTAATGGTTGCAACAGAAGCTGAGTTGGTAGCTATTCCTGGGGGACGGCCAGAATTAGTCGAGTTCAAGGCCAAATTGTGCAACTACTGTACCAAAATTGGAGACATGAAGGAAGAATCACGAGGTCCTCTCAACGAACATACGATTGAATCAGCCAATCGCAAGAGACCAAGCCGTGACCACGAGGTGGACGGCGTCAGTAGTAAAAAGCGCGCGGAAGTGTGTATCTAAGGAACCGCCGAACGGATTAATCTCCGCTCGAGTAATTTGAGACGTTGGATTTATTTGGAGAAGAATGACACTAGCCCCATCTTTGTGAGACATAAACTCTGGAAGTTTTTATCCGACTCCGCCCCACTCCACCGCCCTTGTCAGTTTCTCATAAATAGTCTGGCCTGACGCCAATCTAAGTACTTATTGTGTGGAGCCTTCAGAGGCATACTCCACGCCAGTTTGAAGTGTGATTTTGACGCTCGAATTTATCTAAGTACTTATTGTGTGGAGCCTTCAGAGGCATACTCCACGCCAGTTTGAAGTGTGATTTTTGACGCCAATCTAAGTAATTATCTTGTGGAGCCTTCAGAGGCATACTCCACGCCAGTTTGTAGTGTGATTTTGACGCTCGAATTTATCTAAGTACTTATCTTGTGGAGCCTTCAGAGGCATACTCCACGCCAGTTTGAAGTGTGATTTTGACGCTCGAGTTTATCGGAGTACTTATCCTGTGGAGCCTTCAGAGGCATACTCCACGCCAGTTTGAAGTGTGATTTTGACGCTCGAATTTATCTAAGTCTTATTGTGTGGAGCCTTCAGAGGCGTACTCCACGCCAGTTCGAAATGTGATTTTTACGCTCTAAAATCAGTGAAGCTAATTTATTTTTCTGAGCTCTGGGAAGCTAAAGTCGCAGCGTTTGCAATATCGAATTTTAAAAGCTATAATACATTTTGTTCTAAAATCAACTAAATTGTGTGATCTAAATATTTCACGCCAGCGCGTGATAAATTGTAACATTCTTTTAAAGACGACGAGTTCAACTTTAAGGGGGAAGTATCGTATCACCCTAATTAGCGCTTACCAGAACCGAAGTCCAAGACGGGACGGAAATACCGGACGAGATAGCGACTGCGAGTGCAGCCAGGATTTTGAACTTGTTAACGAGCCGGTGGCGCGGACTCGAGATGTATATTTTATGTATAAAGTGCGTGTATTGTATGTGTTTTTATAGTGCGTATGTGCGATATAATTAGGGCCAGTCTTCGCTATTAATCGCAGTAGGACAATTGTGGGTGAACTGAGTAGCCTGCAAGCGATTATAGATAGGCAAATATTTAACATTGAACTTTTCTGCCAAGGAGTCGAGACCAAGATGATCAGCACGTGGTTTGAAGTTGGGATGAGCTTCAAGAAATCAACGCAGACGACTACTATGGAGTGCTAAATTGTCCATAGGGCAATGGGTTGAGAAGGATGTCCTTAGTCCTACATGCAGAAGCGGTGATGTACTAAAATTGGATTATTTCAATTATGTAGTTAGATTTGGCCGGGGAACTTTGTAAATAGTCATGTTTTTCTTTCTTGTTTTATAGCTGTTTTTCTCGTACCGACACTATATGTTTAAATGTCCGTTGGCGCGTGGCCAATGTGTTTGTTGATATTTTGATTTTTTTCTTGAGTCATATGTAATGTACGCGGCGTGCGTGCGTGATTTTTATCCTTGCAATTGCGGAACCCGTTACATTCGATAAATGGTGCTTTATTAACGTTAATATTTGAAATAGGAATGGGAGGAAATGATTGTAAAACTTTTTGCTGAACAGGTTATTATTCATGTTAGGGTAGCCGAGTGCACCAACTTAAAAGTAATTGTAGAACACCTTCGTTCTAATTTTGATAGATTTTTCTTGAGTCCTTTTCAGGTGACTAGTCACGGCATAGAACGATGGCGCCAGCATGTGGATATTATTTGTGTCTTTTATTTCAGGGTCTGTCACAACCCATACGTGTGATTAAGTGTGTGTTGATGTGTCTAGTGTGTGTTGATTCTACGTGAGGAGGGGGTAGTTGTCCTACCGCCCTTATATTTTTTTTGCTGCTGTTGTATTTTTAGATGGAAAGACAGAGTGCTCTTGGGAGACTGCTGATTCTTGTCCATATGTTTTTCTGACACACACGTATTATTGTGCTTTGGGGCACATTTCTTCGAGGTTCGACCCCATGTTCTGGGAGGTCGAGGTTATTGACACGTGGGTTGACAGACATGCAGAGTTCCACAAACCGCCCGTTTTGCCTGTGACTTATTTTGATAGGCAGTCCTATTTGTCCGACTGAACCCTGTAAGCTTTCATGTAGCAAACCTGTTCATTGTGATGGCTAATTTTTAAGCCATAATTAATTGGGGAGTTCGCCATGTGTGTAACGGATTGTTGTACCTTGTATGGATAAGAATATTGTGATTAACGTAAATGTTGGCTGTTTGCCTATTGCTTAGTTGATGACTCGATTTCATGTAATTTTGTTTGTCACACCCGTTTGGTGTAGTGGTAGAGTATTTGTAAATTTGACAGCGGTCATTTGAGTATTTTTTCTATTGGTCACGTGTTAATGTACTTGTGTTGATTTGTGTGAGAAGTCCTAAGTTTTTAGGCAGTAAATGTTGCTACGGCAATTTAAGTCCAATTTCACACGGACATTTTGTGTTTGTTTATAGTAGATTTAGGAAGTGTCGGTTTAATTTAAGTATTGTAGTTGTGTTCCCTTGTGTCGGTCTAGCTCTAGGAAATGCGGATTCGTTGTTTGAAGGGTCATTCTGAATGATAACGAATCACGCATTCAAAGTACACATCGTGATGCATGTAGAACGGCGTACGCACTTATATGGTCATTTTTTTGTATCGTTTTATTTAAGGACGCTTGGTCCAGGTAATTAATCTCTCCAGAGATATCGCCTAAGTTTTTGGCATTTTTATTAAGCGGGAGTCAGTTGGGAGTTTTTGTTGTTAATTGTTTATGTGTAAATATGGTGATTTGTTATTAAATTCAGTTGTTTTTAAC
The DNA here is from genome assembly GCA_946902985.2 of Meconema thalassinum. NCBI lineage: Eukaryota > Metazoa > Arthropoda > Insecta > Orthoptera > Tettigoniidae > Meconema > Meconema thalassinum. Next base: position 1,464,434,723 of record OX336389.2, on the reverse strand, counting down.
CCTGGCTTCACTCTTTCCTGCATGTTATTTTGTTATATGTTACCCTGCAAGTTAATGAAGCGCCCTGACAGCAACTTACGAATATGACCTGTTACGCCCCGAATCTGAGTCTCATATGCTTCTTTGCAAGGGTTCAGTATGGAGAAGTAAATCTCTATATTGCAGTTCCAATTCGTCTGCCAAATCTTTGAAAAGTCTTCTTTGAAGAGAATGAGACCTAATTTTGTTCACTATCTTCACAACAGTTTTCATGGTTTCATTTAAATTTAAAAACTTTCCACACAGAGACTGCTAGTGTAAAATACAGTGATAAGTTAAAAACTGTGGAAAACTTTCATCTCTTTGGCACAGAGCAAGAAAACCATTTTAGAACCTCTTAAAGCTGGGGCTCCATCTGTGGTAATGCTTACAAGCTTTTGGATAGGTATTTTCTCTGACAAGTTGAGTTGTTTCACAGCAAAAAATACATCTTCTCCTCTTGTATGGCTTTTCAAAGAAATTACTTTCAAAAGTTCTTCTTTGACAGTAAAGTTATTAAAAACCATCGTTACAAAAACTGCCAACTGTGCAGTATCTGTTGCATCAATGGATTCGTCTAACTGCAATGAAAAATAACAACACTCCTCCAAGTATGTTTTCAATTGAGAGAAAACATCACGAGACATTGTTTCAACTCTTCTTGTGACCGTTCTTGACGAAAGTTGAAGTGATTCGATGGCAACCACTATTTCAGACTTGTTCTTGAAATTATTAAACAACTCATCAGCAGCTTCTCGAAATGCTTCTTATATGAATTCGCCGTCTTTAAAGGGTTTCCTCCGTTTCGCCAATACATTCGAAACACGATACGAAGCAAGGGTGGCAGCAACACTTCTATCCACTGGTTTAGTGAACATATTTTGCTGAACACTCAACTGATTTTTAAGTTTCTTGATTTTTTCTTTCCTCATTTCACTGATTAAAGGAAACTGTGCATTCACACATGGGTGCATAGTTTTGAAGTGTCTCTCGATGTTTGTCTTTTTCACGAATGCAATTGTAGCTTGACACAACAACCAAATACATGTGCCATTTCTTTCCGTTACGAAAAACTCGTGTTCCCATTCGGAATGAAAATTATAAACTTTACGTTTTTAATACGCTACTCATTATGCGTAAAGTGTCGTTGCACTACGTACGCAATTATGTTATCGATACAAGATCACGGTCGAATATAGTCACAAGCTACGTCGTCCACACACTATAAAAACACGAAAGTCAGCAGTTCACAGTAACGATACCAAAGAAGTTAATATTGTAACCACAATAAACAGCACGAGGCACGAAATTCACCGCCTGTTAATTTGGAAGAAGCTTTCTTTTAAATTGCACACCGCCTTCTCCAGACACGCACCGAACCAATACAACACATTATAAAAAGATAAATGAAACAGTGTAGAGACAAGTGGCGCGCAAGTAGCGGTTGTTTGAACTAATGCGAGAAAAACAATCTGAGGTTCAAGGTAGATGATGCTACTAGTTCTACAAACTTGTTTCGAACGAACACGCATTTTCTCTGCTACGAAAAACAATTGTCCATTTTATTCAATAATTTTTCTCCTGCACTCTCAGTACTCACGCGATCTACTAAATAAGCACTCGCGATCTACCGGTAGATCGCGATCGACGTGTTGCCAACCTCTGGGGGGGAAAGGTGGAATAAAATTACAAAAATCGTCGGTCAATGACTTGGAAAAGGGAATAGACAACGTTCACCTCAGCAGCACAGCTGATTTCTCCCCGCCAGCAGCCCCTCCAACGCTGTGGAATGATGACCGGAGTCTGAAGTTGAATGACCTCCTCGCTGAGTTTTCCAATGGCCCAAACCTAGCCTATCGACAGCTCATTCACACCTCCATGGGGAGTGGCCAGTAGTAAGGTTCAAGGCCGCTGCAAGGTATGCGTTAAAAAATTTACAAACTTGCCAACTGTTGCAGACAATCAGAAAATATTTAACTGTGACTAAACTTGGTAGGATTTTTATCGTAGGGAATATTCTTTCTATTTAAAGGGAATGTGATTTGTGTCGCAGTTTTTAACGCAAGAAGGGGTGAAGAATATGCTGCTTTCCGCGAGACTCTTGCAACATTCTGCGATGAAAATTTGAGGAAAACATTTTCATCGTAGGCTTATTCATGAAATCAGCGTAGATTTTAACATTTTTTTCTAGGTCTGAATATAGAATTAATAATAAAAATAACATTTCACTTCATTATTAACACTTGTTTTTAGAAAGCATGTAAATGTATTAGGACATATTGTACCTTTCTTTGGATCACATTTCAGTATTTCTAGGGCATATTTGCCTGCATATTTCTCGTTTCATTAGGTCGTAAACATCCGAACCTTAATGACTGGTAATGGTGGATCTGTTTAGGATTCAGCCAGCCTTATGGCCTATGATATAACTTATTGGTGTACGGTATAGTAGACTACAAACATTAGAAAATTGAAATCCCAAAGATTTGGTAAATTAATGAAAGGAACCGTTGATCTATCTTTGTATGAAGAAGGTGCAACAACGTAAATAATACTGTAATAGGGTTTTAAACACACTATTTTTATGTTTTTCCGGGAAGTCCAGTTGCCGGAATTTTGTGTTCACAGAATATTTTAACGAGTGCTAGACAGCTTCATTGCCTCACGCGTGACTCAGGCCGCCCCAGGCTATCCCTGACTGTGTGTTACCAGCGCCTTACGCAACGGGGCTGCAAGAACAAGGACAGGGTCCAGAAGGTTCGTGGCCCGCCTAGTATTGGAAATCTCGAGAAGGTGTGAAACCTGGTCTAATCTAGAAACATCTGTGAGTCATCAGCCCCGATATATAAAGAGCGATCCTGGCCGGTGATGATGGACTGTGATTTTGAGCGAGTGTGTTTCACTGTGTGACAGAGGTTATTGTGGTGAAGTGCTGTGTGAATTGCGAAACCCAGTGGACTGCTCCCTAGCCTGCGGACAGCGAAGCAGTGTACGGTATTGAAGCATTTAGTGGTGAGTGCCAGACTATCGTAAATAACAGTAGCTTGTGTACTGAAGGAAGTGTTGCAGGTATTTCTACAGAGGACACCGGTCTCATTAGCGAGGGATTAACTGCGTGAGCAAGTGAAAGGGTGAGTGACTTCCATAAGGGAGCAAACACGAAGAATGACAGCTAATTGTTTCTATTTGCTTATTGTGTGGTGTAACTTTCTGACCTGCAATAAAGCTAATATTTCTTTAAAGGACATTTGTGTTGTGCTTTACCGGTACCTACTTTGATCCAATTAACGAACTTGCTACTAGGGGTAGCACGTATCAATATCTTGTATGTGCAATTAAATCCATTGGCATAAGGCTGTCATATATGCTCACCTTCATTTATTACATGACTAGGCCTAGATAAAAACCCTCGAGAAGGAAAGCACTCTATTACGTGAGCTACACAGCCTCGCTATCATTAAATTATTGTTTTTATTATTTACATGTGGTACCATACTAGTGTTAAATCTTGGAAGTTGTTTTCCATGGTTTCCCACTTCTACCCTAGGCAAATGCCGGGATGGTTCCAAACCTAGAGCCAAGGCCACCTTCTTCCCAATCCTCACCTGAAGTACAGCGTGTTTCACTAGAATACACAACAGGCATGTGGGTTGCCTACCACCTGCAATAGAGCCACAAGCTCCTTAATTCGTCCATCTCTGGTCCCTGTGCCTTGGTGTTTTCTGTCCTTTCGTTTACTGCTGGATTTCATTAACGTGCCGGATGCCAACTACACACCAGGGCTGATTATCGAAACTATTTTATCCTTTACATCAACATCAATCAAAGACTTCCACTCTTACAAGGTAGGCTACACAATACTACCGGTCCTATCATTCAAAGCCATTGTGTGCGATGCCAACTACAACAGCAGCAATACAAATTTTCTTACGTACGGAGCTTACGTGACTAGTACCGCTATCCTCATGGCAGCTGACACCCTCTCCTCCTCACAGTTAGGTCAATCCTCCGATTACGCAAAAACTTCTCGCCCCTCCCTCGCCATGCCTCACACTACCACGTACTAACCCAAACCTCCCACTATTGGATTGCTCATTCTGCTTGAACAGTTTTTGAAAAACCTACAAACATTGACTCTTTAATGTTTAATTTTCAATTTAAAGATAGGTGACCACGTATATCAATTACACGCTGTACAATTGCCGGTCCGAGAGGTCTCAACGCAGTTTTATCTCGCCAGCCAGGCACACTCCACACAGTTCGGTGGCCTGAAATACGACAATGATTATAATAAACAGTTGAAATGAGAGAGCACTTATTGCGAGTTAGCCAGTCAGGATGTAAAAGGCGAAGTTGCCATCATAAGTTTTGGTAAGTTTGGACAGTATACTCACAGTGTGAGGAATATTTGTGAGCGCCTTGTAGAGCGCCAAGCAACGCCGGGTGACGTTTACCAAGGTAGTTGTGCGTGCTAAAGCCTCATTAGGACTGCCACGCGAATAAGGCATCATTTTGAATTGTAGGTGAACCATAAGTATCAGACTATATTCAGATAATCACGGCCAAGCATAGACAGCCCCCTAGTGTTAATTAGAAAAAAAGGGCAGAAACGGGTTCTATCGTATATGATACCGGGCATCTACAGTGATTCCGTTTCGGGAACCTTGCCAAGATACGTGTGCGTAAAGGTAGTCACAGACTCAGAGAACTGTATATACTGTTTTCCTTAGCGTAATCAGTCTGACAAGTATTGAATGTTAGGAGCTGATCCTACAATCACATGTGCTGAAGTGCAAAAATTATTAAGCCCAGTGTAAATATCCAGAAGTAAATCTCGAGATACGCCCAGATATGATATCCATGGATTCCAAAAGCACGAGGATGTGAGTGTCTTAATTACCCTCATGGGGCGACCCAGTTCCGATCCCGGAACATCACGACACAGCAGGAAAACATTTTGATAAGTACCGATCTTTCAAAACTATGGCTTAGTTGCAACGGAGACGGGACGTACTTGAAAATAGCGTAGATGTTAGGGTAGATTTGTGATGTTTTAAGTGAAGGATAGCTAATCACTTGGGCGAGTATCCTGAGTAATAATGCACATACGCAGTTGCTGTTGTTTTCACGTCATCCATTCATTTTCAGATTTGTGTATTTATATCAGGCAGTGCGTGCCAGATCAGTTACGTTTTCTTTTTTTTTTCATTTATATGCCTGAGCACGAAGTATAGTGTAAATTCACGAGGTTATAGTCTACATGTATTAGGAAGTCATTTTGAAAGCCTTTGTCTGGAGCGTGGCACTCTATGGAAGTGAAACTTGGACTGTTGGAGCAGCAGAAAAGTGGAGAAATGAAGCGATTGAAATATGGTGTTACAGGAGAATGATAAATATCAGATGGGTAGATTGGGTTACAAATAAAGAGGTATTAAAGACGATTGGGAGAGGAGACGTTTCTGGCGACTGCTAATGAAGAGATAGGTTGGAAGGACACACACTAAGACACCCAGCAATAGCAACGGTAGTTATGGAAAGAAGGGTCGAGGATAAGAACTGTAGGGGTAGACCAAGGTTAAAATATATTAAACAGATTGCGACGTATGTAGGGTGTGGTAGCTACATAGAGATGAAACGATTAGTTCAGGAAAGGGAAGCATGTAGGGCTGCATCAAACCAGTAAAAAGGCTGAAGACTCAAACAACACGGGCTAAGATTTGATTTTGATGTGTCGTGGCACACCAGGTAGTTGTCAAACAGGACTTAATTTTACTCATTTGTCGTGGATATGACCAGAGTAAAAGTGTTAATCCTTTTGGGATAGGGAAATGCAGTGAGGTAAGATGTCACTGGGTGAGTAGTATTTGTGAGTAGCCATGCAGTCACAATTTCAGTTAGGCTGTTCAGGTCTCGTTTTGTTTGTCAATTCGGTAGGAGAGAGGAGGTCAGTCATTATTTATGAACCATGGTAGGTATTTTGGATGTCTTATGTGTGACAATGTGTGAATCCGACGTATGGGTTTTCTGCAAGTTGGTTTCGGGACCCCGAGAGGCCTACCTGTGATGTTGAGTTATGTTGTTGTAGGTTGGTTTCACATCACGCGTCATCATATGTAAATTCCGATCTGTTCGGAGTGTGGCCGTTTCCCTCCAGCGCCATGATTATTGATGAATATATAAGGTGCGTTCAAAAAGTAACGAGCCGGAGGCTGGAATGCGCAAACCGGTGAAGACACCGGCTAATCGTGGCGTGTGTAACGAGGTGTGGTTCCGACCAGCGTGGAAGGTCAGAGCCCGTCGCTAGAGAGCACGCGTGCACGTCACGTGACGATACAAAGCGAGCAGCAGCATGCATCAATCGTCCAACGCTGCCAGTCGCATTGCAAGCAGTGACATTGAGCCGTCAAACGAAGAGCAAAGAGGTGTTGTTAGGTTTCTGACAGCGAAAGGAGTAGGGGGAACAGACATTCATCGCCGAATGTCACAAGTGTACGGGGACCACTGCATGTCCCTTGCAAGGGTCAAGGCGTGGCACAAGCACTTCAGGGAAGGACGGATGTCGTTAGCCGATGATGCCCGGTCTGGGGCACCCCCCTGCATTACCGATGACAACGTCCAGCTGGTTGATGCACTCATTACCCAGGACCGCCGAGTTACGGTGAACGCCATAGCCACCGTGGTCGGATTGAGCGTCGGAAGTATGCACACCATCATGAAGGAACGACTGCACTTGCGCAAAGTTTGTGTCCAATGGGTGCCCCACAGTCTTCAACCACACCAGGAAGCATGTCGAATGGCCAACTGTCTTGGTCGGACGATTGATGCATGCTGCTGCTTGCTTTGTATCGTCACGTGACGTGCACGCGTGCCCTCTTGCGACGGGCTGTGACCTTCCACGCTCTGGTCGGAACCACACCTCGTTACACACGCCACGATTAGCCGATATCGTCACCGGTTTGCGCATTACAGCCTCCGGCTCGTTACTTTTTGAACGAACCTTATAATATGTGCTCAAGTAATGTTACGTGATTTGCTGTTCACACACTCTGTCATTGAAGATTCATTTTTCGTTGTTTTTGGGACCCCTCCTGACCGTGTATTGACCTACCAGTAACGTACACTTTGGCTCGTGACTGAAGAAATTAGGGCATTTTAACGTCATGCCGGTGTTAGACACGCCCGGATAAGTTGTTGGGCAGGATACTATTTATTTCAATGAGTGTATTTTATTGAGCTAACGGGTTGGTTGTTATCTGCGAGTTGTTAGATAGAACTCGTCATATTGGCTACAGTAGTTTGTTTTGTCTCGCTGGAGCATAAATTTGTTAGACTCCAAGATAGCCACAGTAGTACAAGTTTAGACATTACACGAGATGCTGATTTGCTGATAACACGTGTTATTTTGTAAATATGTTTTGGTTAAGTGCAATGTCATTCATTGATTCATGGTGGAGTGTCAAATAAAGTTTGTGTTTGCACAGCTGTTGTATTTTCTTATCCGACCGGGAGTGATTCATGTCCACGGGTCTAAATCATGTGTTAGATCTTGAGGAGAGATACCCGTTTCCACGTGGCATTTGTTGTGTGGCATCTGTTTCAACACCAACTAATACCTCATTCACACGCCATGATGAGGTCTGGAGCTGGGTTCAAAAGGATTACTTATCATCCCTGTAATTAGTTCTTGCGCAGCCCAAAATAGGCCGAGTTTCTCTCAGCATTTATTTAAGAGATCAGCTGTTTATTTCGACGTTTAGTTTTTGTTTGTTTGGAGCAGCTGGCTGAGAATGTAAACGATATACTTTATCATTGGGATTTCATGTTAGTTTATTGTGTCTTCTATTTTATTTTCATTGGGTAATGTCATGTATAGTTTCATGTGTTCTTGTATGGTAATTAAAGACTAGTTGACAGGATCTGTGTGTATTCATTTCTAGTATGTAGCTCTATGCCTCCAACCTAGGACAGAATTTCACATTAATATTTCATGAACTGAGCACCGAAGATAAGAGTTTCTGTCCTTGGGGTATCCAAACGGGTACAAAGCATACAAAGCATGCGCTTATACGTTCACACATATTTGGTGCATTCTGTGATAAGCTGCTTTGAACTCAGTCCCATCGAACAACCTTGGGAGATTTGGGGGATATAGGATATGAACCATGTAGTCTACTTACAGACTGGGTTGGGACATTGTGGGGAGAAATGTAAGACATGAAACAGTTAATTACAGACTAAGTTGGGACAGTTGTTGTTAATAATTCATGTAAGGGGGCTTGCAAATCTTGGTCATCAGCCCCAAGTAGTTGGGTGTGTGTTGAACTTCACTGATAACCTGTATTTCTGTGATGACTGTAGTAGTGTGTGTATAAGTCATTAGGGACAGGGATGGCGTCGGCATCCTCGTACTTGAGATAAGGTACTATGGCAATTTGCCTGGAGAGAGAGTTAGAAACCCAGGGGAAATCCGGGGAAAGCAGGGTAGCCGCAGTCAGCGCCAGGATTCAAACCTACGATCGGTGGACTTGCTACTTGCCCTCGCGGTCCGGGTGCACGATTGAACGTGTGTTGAAGCGCATGTAAATGGAAAAGATTAAAAGCAGAGAGTTAACAAGGAGTCAATCCATTATGATGTACCATCACTTAAGCAAAGAATGCGCTCTTTCTCTTGGTAACGGTTTGAGCCAAGTCCTTACAACGATTTTACACAAAAACCTTTACAGTGGTGCCAGAAATTATAAGTAGACTATATAATATTATGACGTTACGCTGCTCAATCGTTTGAGTTTTTGGCTCTGGCTGGAGAAAAGAAAGAAAGAAAGAAAGAAAGAAAGAAAGAAAGAAAGAAAGAAAGAAAGATTGTGTGCACTCACTCTTTGTTAGCGAGGCTGTTGTTTCTGTCCGGGACATGGGACATCGTGGCTATGTACAGTGCATGAGTGTACGTATAAGGTGCGTTCAAAAAGTAACGAGCCGGAGGATACCTTTCCTGCACTCGTGTGGATGGCCTTGCCTTTTTTGGGTGGTAGTGACCCTGGATGCTTCCACTGGAGGCTTTGTCGTTTGGATTATGGTTCAAAGTGATGACACCATGACTCATCTCCAGCCATCACTCGTGCCAGGAACCCATTCCCTTCCCTCGCATAGCGCTGCAGACGTCCAAGACAGTGGGCCATTCGACATACTTCCTGGTGTGGTTGAAGACTGTGGGGCACCCATTAGGCACACAGTTTGCGCAAGTGCAGTCGCTCCTTCATGATGGTGTGCACACTTCCGACGCTCAATCCGACCACGGCGGCTATGGAGTTCACTGTCACTCGGCAGTCCTGGGTAATGAGTGCATCAACCAGCTGGACGTTGTCATTGGTAATGCAGGGGGTGCCCCAGACCGGGCATCATCGGCTAACGACACCCGCCCTTCCCTGAAGCGCTTGTGCCACACCTTGACCCTTACAAGGGACATGCAGTGTTCGCCGTACACTTGTGATATTCGGCGATGAATGTCCGTTCCCCCTAGTCCTTCCGCTGTCAGAAACCGAACAACACCTCTATGCTCTTCGTTTGACGCCTCCATGTCACTGTTTGCAATGCGACTGGAAGCGTTGGACGATTGATGCATGCTGCTGCTCGCTTTGTATCGTCACGTGACGTGCACGCGTGCCCTCTAGCGACGGGCTGTGACCTTCCACGCTCTGGTCGGAACCACACCTCGTTACACACGCCACGATTAGCCGATGTAGTCACCGGTTTGCGCATTCCAGCCTCCGGCTCGTTACTTTTTGAACGCAACTTATAGAATTTGTCTAATAACCTGCGTGTTAGGGAAGACCCCGGGAGAGCACGCACGGTTAGTAACATAAGTGAGCGTCACTTTCTCCTGCAGAGTAGGCAACTCCTACTCCACTGTATTTGAGCTGTCTGCCGAGAGTCCTGTGTTCCCTAACATTTATCACTTGACCGGTAATTACTTAATACATTTTATATTTTGTCTTGTCTACAGGAAGTTTTGAGTGATGAGATCTTGGAAATCCCGGTAAAGCGAGTTCAATTTTTGGAAAAAAGAATCATTTTTAAGATTTGTAGACTATGTTTTGTCATGGCGCCTGACTCGAAGCTCGTCATGTTGCATAATAGTACATTATGCGAGCCTATAATGGCAATAATTAAGACACGAGTATGTTTATAAAACGAGCCTAAGCGAGTTTTATAATTTCCATTCGAGTGTCTTAATTAGCATTATAGGCGAGTTGCATACGACTGTTTATGTTCGACGATAATTATAACTTTATTACGTTTTAACATAAATATTCATAAATATCTGTGGGATTCAGTTAATTCAGTTAGGGAACAGGGTGCGCAGGCTTTGCTGACTGAACAGAACGCATGCGAGGGTCAAGGCACTCCGAGAGCAGAGACCATTCACTTTGCTTGTCAACACAGAAATATGTTGGATTTTGAGCGCATGCGCAAAGGTATTCGTAACTTATTGGTCACACAACTGTTTCTTGAGCTCTGATTGGTGGGAGAAACTGTTTCATAATGGAAAAAAAAAATAGTGTTATAATGAGCCTCATTATGATACAGTTTTCTGACACATAATGTTTACATTTCGACATCCTCGAACATAAATTAAATTATAATGCAATGCTTTGATTTCCTTTTGAAGGAATATACCTGTTTAGCATGGGCTTGATTATTCCTTTGTCGCAAATATTTGTGGTGTCTGGGGCCTTAAGGTACGAACCATCCCACAATGCGCCAGAAGCAGAAGTGGGAAACTTCAGAAAACCACTTCTAGGACCGTTGAAATTGGAATCTAACCCACATCTTCTGAGTTCTGCGTCATGAGGCTACCTGTACCCTGTTCCTGCTCTCAAACTAGAATGAAATTTATTGGCTGAGCCGGGAATCGGACCCTGACCTCAAGGGTGACAGCCAAGAATTCTAGCCACCAGACCACGAGGTAATTGACTCTAAATTAACTAGTACTGTAAGTTAAGACCGGGTTTTATATATACTATTGCGAACTGTTAATATAATTATTGTTTTCGTTCCTACACACATTACTGCAGTCAACACAATAACACAGGTAATTAGACAAATTCTGAACACCTATGTACATCGTGCTAATGACCAAGATGCCCCTAGACTCTAAAACGTACCAACAACAACAATGCTTATATTTCTCATCATTACGCATACCAAATTGAACCGAAACTTGTGAATGTGGATATAATGAGCCTGTACTTTGGAATAACTTAGCGGGAACTAAATTCTTAAGTTCAATGTTCACAAAATGCAGATGGCGAGTGTGCGAATCTGTAAACCAAAGCTATTCAACTTTACACTGTTTTAGCAAAAAGGTGTAATAATAAAATAAAAATATTATTGGTTTTATGTTCCTTTTAGCTACTGCTGCTTTTACAGACGCCAGTGTGCCGGAATTTTGACCTGAAGGGGATCTTTAACGTGCCAATAAATCTACTGACAAGGCTCCCTCGCATTTGCGCACCCTAACTGCGCCGGGATTCGATCCTGCAACCTTGGGAGCAGTAGGCGAGAATGTTACCGCTGAGCCACGCAGCCAGCCGAAAAGCTGTAGTGTGTGAGCGACGCTGAAGATAAGCGGTAAACAATGGCTCACGATTTAATAATGGTAACGAAAAATTTCATTATAATGATAATAGTAATCATAAACATTGTAAATGTTATAAGTGATCCTGGGAAACATGAAGTGATGAATCGGTGCTATGAAAATATACGCATATGTCTTGAATTGAGATAAATCGAGTATTGTGGACGTGCAAATATCTCATACATGGGATTGCACTACTCTGCATTGTCCCAAGAAGTTTTCTAGTTAGTTGTACCATTAAAACCTGGACTCCTGTTGTTTCTTTCATTCATTGCTATGTCTGCCAGACGAAATAAATTTCATTGATTTTAATGGTAATTTCTGTTAAAATTTTCAGAATTCAGTGGTGCGCCAAAGGCAAGTCACAGGTAACAAAATATTGCCAGGAACTCATTACCATATTCTATCAGACCAACACACATTCTATATCTACTGGTAGACAGCTGACAGGTAAATTGAGAAACCCACACTAAATGTTTGCCTACTATATATACCACAAGAAACGTGGAATTAATTCTCTCCTTCCCTTTATGACACTGTGAAAAGGAATGCCCACCCACGTCGAATCCATCCTTAATAATACCATTGTCTCTCACACTTAATAATTCCATTCTTCAACCCCTCGTCGATCTCTATGATGAGGTCTTATTCATTCACACAATTGGCAGGCAGGCGGGAAGGGGAATGGGGAGGCTGAGGCTTGCCAAATGAAATACCTCTCTGAGCTCAGCAGTAAAGCGCTAAGCACTGCACTTGATTCATAATATTTGGCCGCTGCCGAATAAAAGCCACGCTGGTGCGTCATTATCCCCCGTCTGCTGCCATTGTATTCAGCATGAGCTCGGCTCGCATCAGCGCTAGTGTGCAGATTACGTGTCGAGCCATAACAATAAATATGCTAAGTTTTCATCAGTATTCCATGCATCCTGCCTCCACTGCAAAGAACTACTTTTTATTTTATCTAATGCGAGAAGATTAAGGCAATAAAGTCTCCACTTCCTTGTAAAAGTGTGCTGGAGTAGATTTGGCTGGCTACAAGACCACTTCCTCCACGCCGCCCTACGACAATAGAGTGATATTCCGAACAAATCGTTAGGGAGCTCATCGTACTAAATTACAGGTGAACGGTCAGTGGGACCACCATCGAGGATTCTCCAGAGAAGATTAGCTACCAATCTTTACAGCTCATGTGGCATTCAGGAAGGATCAGACTTCTTGACATCGATACTTCCAGCCCTGACTAGGCTAATGATGAGGTTTAAGCGGACAGATGTGTAAGGGGTCAAGGCTATGGCACCAATAGGGCAATAGATTGCTAAACTCAGTACAAGAGCATGTAAATTACACAAACAACGCATTGCAATGCGGGTCAAACAGTGCAGAAGAAGAGTATTACTGCTTTCACTTAGTCCTCTAAGGCATTTTTCTATAAATCAAAATGCCCAAAAGACCAACTCTGTAGTAAGACGCAGCAGTTTGGTACTTAGGACATGGTCATTACGACGGGTAGAGGCATTCGCCAAATGTAGCCGCAGTGGTAAAGTCGTAGCACAGATATATAGATATCGTGGAATAGGTTCATTTCACTGAGATTGGATCATTCCATGAATATTTCAAGTTATTTCAGTTTTAGGGAATTGCCATATGTGCCATATAGAATTTATGAGAACCGCATTTGAATATTAGATACAGGAATATTTCACGCATAGTATCAGATACCACTGGTATCGAATCATTTCGTGATTAGTTAAGGAAAGGCAGTCTGAGAAAATTGACAAGCGTTCCGTCTGCAATTAATGATAATTACTAGGGTTCGGAAGTTTAAGACCTAAAGAAGTACAAAATATGCAAGCAAATATGCCCTAAAAACTAGCTAAATGTGACCTAAAACTATAAAATATGACCTAAAAACTATGAAATATGACCTAAAAACTATGACATATGACATGAATTTTTGGGATAGGTTATCACTAACATACAGTAAATGCTAAATGACGTCCGTAAAGGAGCGCCTTCTTGGAATCAGGTCTTCTAAACCTGCTATCTGACTGTTCCGGAAAAAGAAGGAAAATATATCCACTACACTATTCGGAAATCCTGTGTTTGAAACTCGACGCAGATAACACGTACCTTGTTAACGACGCCTCAATTTAAACAACAATGCTGAAATTATAACCAAATATGACCTTATATCACTAAAATATGACCAAATATGACCAAAACAATAAAAATGACCAAAATATGCATTTATAAGCAACATCAAATTGCTTTAAACGTGGTCCGAGACCCGTCATCCAAACTTATTTTTCAGATTTCGGGTAAAATGAGCTTGGGAAAAAAATATGACTTTTCCTTAACATCCGAAACTTAATAATTACACTTCAAACGTGCAAAAGGAAATATTTATCTCATACTAGCCGTTCAGGGTGCCAGATTTTGATAGATCGGGTCACTATGTGAAAGGTTAGCGAGATTTATTTCGGAGGAATTGACACGCACAGATGCATGTTAATATTATACCATGTTTCATGACGATAAGAATATTATTATATTACTGGACCACAAGAAAGAGCAATTAATATTTACAAATTTGCGTATCCACCATCTTGATTTTATGGGTGCAACAGTTATGAAAGTCACGTCAATTAGCTTTCATTAAATAAACTACTTTTATCGTATACATTTCCAAGTTGACTGTCGTAATAGGCGAGATATTCCGCGCGGTTGGATTGGTGACACTAACCTTATCGAACATAAATCGGAGTCCATGCAATTTATCACGTACGCCGCTTTGTGACTGAAGGTAGGTGTGTTCGAGTTTCGCCAAATAATAAGTTTCCTATATTTGGGAATGCAGGCAGGTAGCACTGCAAAACCCTCAGTACATGTTACTAACCTATGGAAATAAAGATTGGCTACTCGAAGTGAGAGTACCGATATAGTTGTCCAGAAATCTCATTACTTAATGGCACTAGGACGCTATATAGTTACGCATCCTATGCCCAGCAGTATTCCTAGTTCACAAGATAAAAATTAATGCAATTTGGGACATATGAAGGGTGTGAAATAACCCAAAGAGGCACAGTACTCTTCTGAAAAGGAAACATAATGCACCTTGTGGGCGGGGTTTGACACAAGCATGTGAAAGCAGCATGTCCACTGTGTATCAGTAAACGGGCGACAATAGATTACGTTTCAAGAACACTAGATGAAGATCTGGACCATGGATGGCCAAACAGTCTATCGCGATCTACCGGTCGATTGCGCGACGCTTCGCTAAGTTGTCGATCACAATATTTTATTGGAATATATATATATATATACCGGGTGAGTCTTCTGCCCATTATTTTTTAGTTCTCGGCCACACTTCCAACGTTTGATGGCAGCATGGTCGTCAGTTCCCGTCTATAGCCAAGCCACAATGACCCTGAACGACTTTACAAGTTTTATGACATGGAAGGAAGGAAGAAGGAAGGAAGATTGTAGTTTTACGTGACCGTGAATCTTGTGATTATGAGCCACGGGACCTCCTTTTTACGTGGAATCCGAACCACAGGACATGGCATTTCACTTCGAAAATCTCACATGCATTGACCGGGAATCGAACCCGGACCGCCTTGGTGAGAGGCATAGAGCTAGACCGCTGGTATGACATGGAAGCAAGACGTTTACAAAAACATGTGTGCGACAAGTGATTATAAAATGCATCAAACTGTCATACGGGTGTTTGAAGCCATATTTTCAGTGTTGCCTTAGTAAACAAGAATTTAGTGCTTTTCAGTCGGTAATTTATTTCAGGATTAGGGCATAACCCATCTCTTTTGGGCACATTCGTGTTGATTGGGCACATTCGTGTTGACCGACTGAAAAGCACTAAACTCCTGTCATACGGGCATGTACAAAGTACATGCCGATTATACGGGTTCAGTTGGATACGAAATAAACGCTGGGTACGGTGGCTTACTGCTAAAAAACGTGAATGAAACTTCGAAGTGGAAATCAGTATCACATCTCATACGCTTTCAGGCAGGGCAAGGGAACAGGTAACCGTAGAGCAATGGTACAAGGGCGTAGAAGATAGTGGACCTGAGTTAGGGTGGCGGGTCCGAATTCAACAACCGCCAAATATTTTTATGCAAATTTTAAGCTTTGGGGATCAAATACAAAGGCATTCGTGCCACATTTGACCAATCTCATGTGTGGTTTATTTAGAGTTCAATGTGTACTTATTGATTTAGTTTTGTTGTTTCGTAGTCAGTTTACCCTCCAGGTAGGCTTTTCCCACGAACTCAGCGAGGGATCCCACCTTTACCGCCTCTACGGGCAGTGTCCTGGAGCTTGACATCGGGTCGGGGGATACAACTGGGGAGGCGGCACTAGCGCCTCGCCGAGGTGGCCTCACCTGCAAAGCGAACAGAGGGCCTCATGAGGGATGGGAAGAATGGGAGGGATAAACAAGTAGGAGGAAAGGAGGAGGCCGTAGCCTGACGGTAGGTGCATTCCCGGCATTTGCCAGAGAACAAAGTGGGAAACCACGGAAAACCACTTCAAGGATGGCTGGGGTGGAAATCGAACCCCCTCTACACATTGGGAGCACCCGAGGCTGAGTAGACCCCGTTCCAGTCCTCATACAACTTTTCAAATTTCGTGGCAGAGCCAGGAATCGAGCCTCGGACCTCCGGGTTGGCAGCTAAGCACGCTGACCACTACACAACGGAGGCGACTATTTATTTATTTATTTACTTAGTTACTTATTATTTTGTTACGGTATTGATTTAATTTTATTATTTTTATTTAGCTATTTATTTATTTATTGACACAGCAAGCTAATGAAAACATACTGGACCAATCGTAAATTGAAGAAACGCCAGAATGTATAGTGGAACTTATCGTGGTCCCTTGTTGGCTAGGTAGCGAATAATAAATAAATAATAATAATAATAATAATAATAATAATAATAAAAGTACCCATGCTCGAGATTCAACGCTCTTCAATTCACTGCATCATTTGGGTCTACTTACAGCTTTCTCTCGAATTAGGATAATAAAATAAAAATATCACCTCACAGATTACAATTAGGTCTACTCTCTTCGTGTCTTCCTCACTGATGATTGCACTTTTGTCAAGTAAAGTACGAACACACCTTGAATGTTGATATGTATTTGTAACTTGTAGGGTAAGCAGCGTAAGTTTTTGCTCGGTATCCCTTACACGTAAGTACGATTCACGTGGATACTTCACACACATTTAGGTAGGTATGTGTTTTGGAGATTGTAAACCACCAACGACCAGAAGATGTTAAAAATGCGTTCAATATTGTTGCAACCCCCTTTCAGCGAGTCCCGCAGCGTAGCCGTGCTCGTAATATCGTGCACCACACCCTGAGGGCAGTTGCAACAAGTCCGGAGACTAGGTTCAAATCCCGGTGTTGACAGCGGCTATCCTGAGTTTGATTTTTCCCCGGGATTTCCCCTACTTTCTCCAGGCAAATGCCGAGAAAGTAATTTATTTCAGTTCACGCGGCACATACCACATCCCTATCTCTAATACAGCTACGCACAGTCCTACAGTCATTACATAAACACAGGTTACCAGGCATGTTCAACACACACCCAACTACATGGGGCTGATGACCAAGAAATTCAAACCCCTAAAATGAGTGAACTCTCTGCAGCTATACAGTGCCATGCATCATGGTGTTTTAGTTAAGGATTATTATTTATTATTATTATTATTATTATTATTATTATTATTATTATTAGGCTTATTATTATTAATATTATTATTATTATTGGTAGTCATTAACCGACAGTAGTGGCTGCGCTCGCTAAAGCGCTGCGTTAGGCCATGGGGCCAAGCTCTCTGCTGACTCGGTAGACGCGTCGGTTCGAGCCCCACCGTCGGCCGTCCTTGAAATGGTTTTCCGTGGTTTCCCCCTTTTCAACTCCAGGCAAATGCTGGGACGGTACCTTCTGCCAGGCCACGGCCGCTTCCTTCCACATCCTTGCCCAGTTTCATTCACCATCATTCATTTCATCTCTCATTAACTCCTCTCATGAGGTTGGTGTCAGGAAGGGCATCCGGCCGTAAAAATCATCCGCCACAAAGACTTCCATCGCATCTCATCCCCGACCCCATAGGAAAAACGGGAATAATAAGGGGTAGACATACATTATTGGTAGTCATTAAAATATTAAATAATGAATCTATCAAAGTACGAAGTACGTCCAGAAAGTAAGTTCCGTTTGGTAATAACATTAAATTGTGTACAGATACAGAAAAATTATTTATTGCACAAAATTCTACAACCCTTAAACTACTTTTCCACATAACTGCCGAACTGTTGCAGGCATTTGTCGTAGCGTGGCCCGAGTTTTTGTATACCTTCTTCATAGACGTGTGCCGCCTGTGTCTTCAACTAGTTGTACGTTCCGCTGCAGCGCAGTTCCGCATATGCGCGGTAGACGCTCTGTATCAAGGAGAAGAAACGTGTGCCATTTGGAGAGCGCTGTCAGCCACGTACGCGTTGTTGTGCATGTTTACTCGTACAATGTCGGTGTTGATTGAAAATCCCGCCGCTTGTGAAATCAGGTCTGTGATTCGTTTTCTGAATGCTAGGAAAGTGAAACCAATTGAAATGTATCGGCAAATTTGCGAAGTGTATGGACAAAATGCGATAAGTGATTCAATGGTGAGAAGATGGGTCCGATAGTTCAATGAAGGACGTAGTGAAGTGCACGATGAAGAACGAAGTGGGCGTCCATCTTTGGTTACAGAAGAACTGGTTCACGCGATTGATGACAATATCCGGGAAAACCGCAGGTTTACAATTAGTGCTCTTGCTATGGAATTTCCCCAAATCTCACGATCACTAATTCATGAAATTGTTACCGAAAAACTGAACTTTCGTAAACTTTGCCGACGTTGGGTACCAAAGATTCTTACGGAGCAACACAAAACAAAACGGATGGGAAGTGCACTTCAGTTTTTGACCCGTTACAATGAAGGCGGCGAAGAATTTCTGACACAGATAGTCACAGGAGATGAAACTTGGGTTTCTTACGACACCCCTGAAAGTAAGCGGCAATCAATGGAATGGAGGCACACTTCATCCCCAGCAAAGGTTAAGCCGAAACAAATCTTGACACCTCGTAAAATGATGTGCACAGTGTTCTGGGACTGGAAAGGCATCTTACTCATTGATTTCTTACCGCGTGGTCAAACAATCAACGCAGATGCTTACTGCGAGACACTTAGGAAATTGCGCCGCGTAATACGGAATAAGCACCGAGGGTTGCTGTCAAAAGGTGTTGTTTTTCTTCACGACAACGCACGACCACACACTGCAAATGTGACGAAAAACCTCCTACAGGGATTTGGCTGGGACGTGTTTGACCATCCTCCGTACAGCCCTGACCTCGCTCCTAGCGACTTTCATCTGTTCACACATCTCAAGTCTTTCCTTGGCGGTCAACACTTCAACAAAGACGACGAGCTGAAAGAAGATGTTTCCAACTGGTTGAAGACACAGGCGGCAAACTTCTATGAAGAAGGTATCCAAAAACTTGTGCCACGCCATGACAAATGTTTGCAAAGTTCGGCAGTTATGTGGAAAAGTAGTTTAAGAGGTGTAGAATGTTGTGCAATAAATATTTTTTCTGTATCTGTACACAATTTAATTTTATTACCAAACGGAACTTACTTTCTGGACGTGCCTCGTAGATTGCGAGACATATAAAATCTCTAGAGTAGATCACTAGCTCCTAACAACTTGTACAGAAAATAATAGAGACGGCAAAGGCGACACGCTGCTGAAGCAACAGCAAGCTACCCCACTCCATTGTTACCACCAAGTCAAGTCTGGCCATTTTCCGCCGTGTTAACTCACTGTGCAATTAGCAGTAGTGATTGACAAATTCGTGTGAGCCCTGTGTCGAGTGGTGTATGTTAACGTGTCATTCAAGCTATTCAAGCCGGGGAAGCACTCTGGTTTAATAACTAATCCGAACGGGACGCCAAAGCTGGTGAACCAAGAATCAACTCGTGTGTGGGCCAGAGAAATCTCTAAAACTAGGATCATTTTCTTGAACTTGACGAAAAACATTTTAATTGGTTAATCAGAGCTGTGGCCGAGAAATATCTCGAAATTAGATTATACCATAATACCATATTGGAGATGCACTAATAGTGCAATGCGTCAAAAATATGTTAGTCAGCTTAGTAACAAGCTCATAGGCCTACTCTTTAAGGGCCAGTAAACGATCAGAAAGGACAGTTCATGGTCACGTGTGAAGTATGTATACTGCCGATGTTTTAAGATGACTTACATATGATAAGAATACCATTAAAAATATGTTTAAAATGCAATTTCTTGTGTGTCATAATAATTAATTTCCTTTATGCAGATTTTGTCAAGTGTTTTGGGATATTAGGCTTCTTTGTCAAATTGAAAATAATTCATTAACGCGAGGACAAATACGAAAGGTGTTCCTTTCTCTCCCGGAACGATTCCTGATGCCATGCGGTGGCCAGGAGATGCTCGCTGGTTATGTATGTTTAGGTTTAGCAGAATTCAAAAATAATACGTTACACACACACATTAATATTTAAACTATATATTTACACCTATATCACAACTAAATACACTGGCTGTAGCCGTGATGGCCACGATTTAGTTCGTTCCCTTTCAAGCCGCGCCATGCTTGTTCTCATGTAAGCCAGCCATGTGCTGCATGCCTCGAGCAGCCTGGAGTCGCGCCAGGTCACATGATCACGCGGCCAGACGACTAACCCCGAGACAGGGCGCCAAGGAAGTGCTGCCGAGACAACGCAGCGGAGCACTGAGTAACTACCAACATACCGCCACACCTAAATGTATCACATTTAACAACTGCAAGAAAATGATTGATTTACATGAATCAACAGTAGTAATTTAAAGTTCTTTCACCACCAGTCCGTATGGATCGCCGAATACAAACCACACACAAACCCCAACCAAAACAACTTAGGAACAAAAATACACAGCCTATAGTAATGACAATGACATGAACATGTTAAATCATACAATAAGAAGGTTCAACACTATACACAAACAATAAAGGACACTGGTCAAAATTGAACTCTTGCGACACAAGAATAAAGTAATTAACTAAACCACAAGATGACACTGAAAGTAATTGCACATATCAGTCATGAATTGGCAATGGACATAGTTTATGCACAGAACGCTTCAAAATTCCACTGCTGGTACGAATGGTGACCACACGCACTCGTCCATCCTTCCCAGGATATGTTTCCTCGACCGTTGCAAGCCTCCAAGAAAGAGGAGGAGTGTTGTCGTCCTTAACCAACACGACAGTTCCAGGCTGAAGGTTAGGCTGACTCGTCAACCATTTCTGCCGCTGTTGCAAGCTATTAAGATAGTCATTAGACCATTGTCTCCAAAACTTCTGCTGCAGCGCTTGAATGTAGCGCCATCTGGAAGTATAACAGTGCACACCATCTCTAAGGTCAGGTTCAGGGAAGGATAACAGGGGAGCACCTATTAGAAAGTGGCCAGGAGTTAAGTATGATGGTTCATCAGGGTCGTCCGATAGACTAACGAGCGGTCGTGAGTTCAGGCATGCTTCAATTTGGCAAAGTAGGGTGTACATCTCGTCATACGTCAAGCAGGCATTGCCAGCTGTTCTTCTTAAATGTCGTTTCATGGATTTAACTCCAGCTTCCCACAAGCCACCGAAATGTGGCGAATCAGGAGGAATGAAATGCCAAGTGAATCCTTCTTGGGCTGCGTTGTTCAGCATTTCTATCTTCCACTGCTCGGACTGGTGCACTCTCAACAATTCATTTCTAGCCCCTATAAAGTTAGTAGCATTACCAATGTATAGATTTGTACACCTTCCCCTCCTGGCTGCAAATCTCCGTAAGGCGGCGATGAAAGCCTGTGTAGTCAAGTCACGAACCAATTCCAAGTGTATCGCATTGGTGCAAAGGCAAACGAACAACGCTACATAGCATTTTACCTTGACCTTGCTCCTGGTTGCCCCCTGTTTAATGTACAGCGGGCCAGCGTAGTCAACTCCCGTGTTCAAGAATGGCCGTGATGGAGTCACTCGAGGAGATGGTAGCTGTCCCATGAGTTGAGTGGCTGTAGTGGCTCGTAGTCTAAAACACTTCAAACACTTGTGAATGACAGTCCCTATCACTTTCTTTATGCTTACTATCCAATATCTGGACCTAAGTGAAGCCGTTACATGATTAGTACCAGCATGTAGCAGACGAACATGCTCATCAGCCATAATCAACTGGGTTACATTGTGACGCTGAGGTAATATGATCTGGTGCCTTTCTACAAATGGTTTCAACGAGTTTTGTAGGCGACCACCTACTCGTAATAAGTCGTTCCCGTCTAAGAAGGGGTTCAGATTTCTTATTGCACTTTGCTGTGAAACTGATGAGTTTGACTTCAACTCGCCTAATTCCCGTGCGAATGTCACACGTTGAGCAAGCTTGATACACGTCTTAAGACCAGTCTCAAGCTCTTCTGCAGATAGTGGTCCCGTTTTTCTTACGTTGTGTCTTCTGGAATTGAACATAAATCTGTTGCAATAAGCCATTAGTCTCTGTAGGCGACGGAGGGATGAGAACCTCCTCGTGATTTCGTCTGATGGAGTAGCACTAACTAGACATTGCACCGTATCCCTTCTTTCTGGAAGTTCACCTGCAGAGTCGTTCGAGTCCCTAGTGGGCCAGCTACTTAAATCTTGTAGTAACCATGCTGGACCATGCCACCACTGTTGATTGCACTGCAGGCTGAGTGGTCCTTCTCCCCTTGAAAGAATATCGGAAGGGTTATCCTCTGACATCACATGACCCCACTTGGCTCTTCCAGTCAATTGCTGTATCTCGGAGACACGGTTGGCGACGAACGTTTTCCATTTTGTTGGTTCAGCTGCAAGCCACGATAGTACAATTGTCGAGTCAGTCCACAAGAACATGTGGTCAATTTTCAGGTTTAAGGTGTTGGTAGTCTTATCAACCAGACGTGCCAACAAAAGAGCTCCACACAGTTCTAACCTAGGTAAGGACTGTTGTTTCAGAGGAGCCACTCTGGATTTTGAACATACCAACCTTACTGAAACTTCCCCGTGTTGGTTGGTGCTTCGAATGTAAACACACGCTCCAGAGGCCCGTTCAGAAGCGTCTGAGAAGCCATGAACTTGTATGAGGATCACCCTTCCCGTAGAGAGAATCAACCTGTCGACATGAATGTTATTTAGAGCTGGAAGATCAGTGAAGATTTTGATCCATCCTTCAAGTAACGGAGATGCTAGTGGTTCATCCCATCCTAATTTTTCTTGCCTAATTGTTGCATGAAAATTTTACACCTCACAATTACTGGTCCTATCAGCCCGAGGGGATCAAATATAGGAGCTATAATTGAAAGTACCTTCCGTTTTGTGGGGCTTCCACTGTTCTCCTTGATGTGGACCTCAAACTGGAACTTGTCAAGAAAGGGATGCCATAGTAATCCTAGCGTTCTGATGTTGTCTTCCTTATCAAATCGAAGTGGTAACTGTGATTCTCTGAGTTCTTTAGGTATAGTCTCAAGTACAGCGGCGTGATTCGACGTCCACATGCGGAGCGGGAACCCTCCTCGTTGCAGCAACTCTTGTAGTTCTCCCGTAGCTGTATAGCATTTTCCACAGTGTCGCTACCACACAATACATCGTCCATGTAAAAATCCCGTTTCAATACGCGAGATGCTGTGGGAAACGCATGTGCTTCTTCTTCAGCCAGCTGGGTTAGACATCTTGTGGCTAGGAAGGACGCTGAAAAAGTACCGTGTGTTACAGTCTTTAGTTGGTATGTGCGTAGAAGCTCAGATGGATGTTTTCGTCACAGTATGCGCTGTAAGTTAACATCTTCGTCGTCTACTCTGATCTGACGGTACATTTTTGTAACGTCTGCCGTCATCGCAATCTGATGAGTACGAAACCTTGTCGCAATTGATAGCAGATCTTGTTGAACGGTAGGTCCCACCGCGAGAGTGTCATAAAGTGAAACGCCGTTGTCAGTTTTGCAGGAAGCATCGAATACAACTCGTGTTTTAGTAGTGGTACTCTCAGCCTTCAATACTGCATGATGAGGGAGATAGCAGCATGCTTCTTCGTCCTTGCTTATATCTGGAGCCAACTTCATATGACCCAGGTTCTCATACTCCTCCATGAATCTCACGTAATCTGCACGCAGATCAGGTCTCTTCTCGAATCTCTGTTCCAGTAGTCTGAATCGTTTCTCTGCTATTTTGTAAGATTTTCCAAATTGTGGACTTTCTTCCCTTGTAGGTAATCTTACACTGAAACGTCCGCTGTCGTCCCGCCTGGTGTGAGTTGTGAAATGCTCCTCGCAATACTGCTCTCCCTTGGTTAAGTTGGTTCTTCTAGTTGTCACTTCTTCTATCGACCAGAATTTTTCCATCTTCCTGTCGAGGTCATCGTCCTGTCTGAGGAAAAATGATGAAGTGGGTGGTGCTTCCGCCTTCTTACTGGTCCGATCCCGGGATTTTATGGGACCTGACAGTATCCATCCCAGGGCGGTATTCTTCAAAATGGGTAATTCATCGCATTTTTTCCGCCACCCTTCTCGCAACAGCTGCATGAAAATCTCTGCACCGATGAGCATATCTACTGATCCTGGCTCGTTGAAGTGAGGATCCGCTAATGTGATATCTTTAGGTAGGTTCCACGATTTGCAATCAACATAGTTTGCCGGAATATTGCCTGTTATGTGAGGGAGTATAGAACATGTGATAACAGTTTCAAAATTGGACACATTAGAACTGATACGAACATCAACACTTTGAGATGCAGTGACCGCAGTGTTATTTATACCACTAATTGGAATACAGCTTCTGTGTCGTTGCAACTTAAGCTTACTTGCAAGTGACTCAGTTATAAAATGGGACTGTGATCCATTGTCGAGTAGCGCTCGGCACTGGTGAACTCTACCATTGTTGTCTGCCACTCCTATTACTGCAGTAGACAGCATTATTTGTGACTGTGGCTTGAATTTAAGTGTGCAGTAACTTGCCTTACTATGCCCTCCTTCGTCTTCTCGAATACCTCTACCAGCTGGGGCATCCCTGTCTGTAGTCATTTGACTGCTTGTGGGACTGTCGAAATAAATTAGGGTATGATGTCTGCCTTGGCATCTCTTACACCTATCAGATTTGCATATGCTGACATTATGATGTCTAAAACAGTTAAAGCACAGACCCTTCCTTTTGACAAAATCATACCGTTGTCTTACGCTAGCCTTCAGAAAACCCTCACACCGATGTACCGGGTGATCTGCATCACAAAAATCACACTTCCCCCTTGTAGATACGTATGAGCTAACTCGACCTGGATTGTTATTGTTCCTCACATGTTGATTCTTGGGTGGATTTGCTGTGTTCCCCCTTTGTTCCCGTGTTGTCATCATTAGCTCCAACAATTATGCCCTCTCTTCCAAAAACGTGGATACCTCAGTGAGTCTTGGAAAATTATCGCTGGGAGCCTTCATTTCATACTCTTTACGGGTAGCGGGATCTAACTTATCTAACATCAGCTGCTGAAGTAAGACTTCATGTAGCGGCACTGAAAGGTTGAGATTTTGAATAGCATTCAAATTGCTTACTAAGTGGTTGTTCAATTTCCTAAGATCAGATGCTGTGTCTTTGTGACAAGTAGGTAACGACAACAGAGCCTTGATGTGTTGTGTTGCTATCAATTTTCTGTTATTGTACCTCTTGCACACGATTTCCCAAGCTACTGGAAAGTTAGGGTTAGAAATAGGGATATTTTGAATCAATTGATGAGGTTCACCCTTAAGTGCGGACAGTAGATAGTGGAAACGTTGGATGTTTGATAGTTTTAAATGATCAACAATTAATGCCTGAAAGGTGTCCTGGAAATGTGTCCACGTCTCATGTTGTCCATGAAATGTAGGGAGGTTAATGACGGGCAATCGTACCTCCAAGGAAGCCTGTTGTGAATTACCGCAAGAATGCTGAGATAATTGATCGTTATTCTGCTCTGAAGTTATGCTCCGATCTATGAGTGTAGTCATTTTGGCTTCTAAATCATAATAGTTTTCTTCGAACTGTTCCCTATCCTGTTCATGGGTTTCACTATTTTCGTCGTCATTAATTTCAAGCTTACATTGGACATTCTTATATTCTTCCCAGAGTGAAGGCAATTGCTTCAGCCTGCTACGTAATGTATTAATATCTGAGCCTGCCAAAAACTTGTCTGCATATTTACTGATACGTGTCAGTGATCCTTTAATGACCGCTCGTTGTTTCACCAACAGGTTTTTCTCACTAGACTCCATGATAAGTTAGGAAAAGGAAAGAAATACAAGGATTGACTGACCTCGGTATACTGCTATGATATGCACTTATCATATAATCCTTTGTGTCCTCCCCATCGTGTACAGCATGCCGCCGGGAATGATGTTGCACGTGCTCCAATATTTTCGCCACAGGTTGTCCGCACTCGCAAAGTATACGCAAATGCACCGGAGGACCACGTAATATTTTAGCATTACGACACTTTCACAAATCCGGCCCGGTATGACCATGTTCCTTTCTCTCCCGGAACGATTCCTGATGCCATGCGGTGGCCAGGAGATGCTCGCTGGTTATGTATGTTTAGGTTCACAGAATTCAAAAATAATACGTTACACACACACATTAATATTTAAACTATATATTTACACCTATATCACAACTAAATACACTGGCTGTAGCCGTGATGGCCCCGATTTAGTTCGTTCCCTTTCAAGCCGCGCCATGCTTGTTCTGATGTAAGCCAGCCATGTCCTGCATGCCTCGAGCAGCCTGGAGTCGCGCCAGGTCACATGATCACGCGGCCAGACGACTAACCCCGAGACAGGGCGCCAAGGAAGTGCTGCCGAGACAACGCAGCGGAGCACTGAGTAACTACCAACAAAAGGTATATCAAATGTATGCTGACAAAACCTCCAAGGCATTTCGGTTTAACTATAGAACTTGTTAAAGTCAAGTGACTGAGAAACAACAGAAAAAGTCGTTGTTTAAAGCTGTATAACTATTCTTGAAAGGCGAAAACACGTAGACAGTTGCGTAAATGATAATAATTACATTTCATTTTAGGAATATATATCCGTATTACTGTACTCCCTAATATCCATGGAATGCTAAGTGAGAGATTACCAAATGGAAATTGCATCACTTAGAGCTTCATGCTGTGTTTTTTATATCGTTCTCTCTTCAAACATGGCTCGAGCCCTACATATGAAGCAGTGATTAGAGACAATTAAGGTAATACTGGTATATAGGCCTAACATTAATCTTAGAAGTAATACAGCATAAACTCGATCGAGGACTATGCAGAATGTGGATTGCACTTCGCTAGTTGGTCTCACAGTGGTGGGGGAAGCATGCACAGGCACTCGCTACACCATGTCCGCTCTATAATTCTCTGTTTTCTTTGGCCCCAAAGGTCTGACCACCCCTGATTTAACTCATTCTAAAGGTGACAGTAGCACGTATATTTACATTTTTGTTGCCCTAGAAAATAACATTACACTAGGACAGGGGAAGACAGCTTTAAGTGGTGTGACGTGTAGAAACGAAGGGCAAGCCTATCAGTTCGTGTGACGTCAGGAGAGCGCCGTGTAACACCATGTTGCCTAGATCAACGGCGCTGTGCGTACGCACCTGGAAGGGTCAGTCCGCTGTAGAGCTCTCGATGCGAACAGGTTGTATGCACTTGCTGCACGGATATTATGCATGTTCGGTTCAACATACGTTTGCGAACAAGTCCAAATCTCTAAGTACCTTGTCAGATCACAACCTAACATGCGGCCTTTGATTACAACTTTCCCAGACACTACGTCATTACATTGATACACTAGTTCAAGAAAAACGAAACAGAAAGTGTCGGAAAATGTCCCCGTGATTGTATTGTTCTGTATGGCTCTTTTCTAATGTGCAGGAAAATGGCACCATGTTCAGTTCTATTTACGTTATAGCATGACTGTCCTTCACATTAACTACTTTTTTTTACATACTTTTTGATAGGAGAGAGCCGAACCAGCATTGGTTATGATCTGTGATCAATTGCAACAAGGAGCATTAACATTACATCCAAGGCGTTCAGTTCGTTGTGTTATTAATACCCGATACAATATGTTTCCTTTCTCTCCTACATTGTTGCATCCCGCGAATCCTCGTCCTCTGCGACAGCCGTACAAAGCGCGCAGACGTCACAGGCTACACTCGTCTCCGCTGCGAGCATGCACAGCGGTGTGAGCTGACATCACACCAGCACCACCGACAGTTGTGGCTTCGCGGGCTAAAGCGCTGCGTTAGGTCAAGGGGCCAAGCTCTCTGCTGACTCGGTAGACGCGTGGGTTCGAGCCCCACCGTCGGCAGTCCTTGAAATGGTTTTCCGTGGTTTCCCATTTTCAACACCAGGCAAATGCTGGGACAGTACCTTCTGACAGGCCACGGCCGCTTCCTTCCACATCCTTGCCCAGTTTCATTCATCTTCATCCATTCCATCTCTCATCCCGACGCGCAGGTCGCCCACGGGCGTCGACTAGAAAGATCTGCACTCGGCCTCTCAGGAGGCTACACGAAAAAAAAACAAAAAAAAAACAAAAAAAAAAAAAACACACACCAGCACCGCCTGTCCTGCCCTGCACTAGGATGGTATATTATAACAGTGAGATCATGTTCAATTGTCGAAGCCATATTAATGTATTTAAATACGTCAATGATTCATTCGAACACGGATCAATTCCACCTTGGTTGATTATTGGGAACTAAGGAACAATTTATGATTATTATTATCATCACTATTATTATGATTATTATTATCATCAAGGCCAGCACATAACCTTCTCACGCAAAGGGACTACATCATATCCATTACTACCGTTCGTAGCTGGCTGCATGGCTCAGCGGTGACGTTCTCGTCTGCTGTGCGCAAGGTTGCAGGACAGAATCCTGGCGCAGTCAGCAGGGATTTGAGGGTGCGCAAATGTGACAGAGCCAGTAAACTACTGGCACGTAAAAGATCCCCTTTAGGGCAAAATTCCAGCATCCCGGCGTCTCTAAAAGCCGCAGTAGTTAAAAGGGACGTAAAACAAATAGCATTATTACACCCTCGGTCTGAAAAGTTCGGTGAATGGGCTATATTACGAACAGATTGTTGGCTTACCTGAGACAGCTATTACTGTCTTTCGAAGTAATCCCCGTGGATGGTTATGCACTTCTGAGAACGACTGAACAAGTCCTGGAAACTCCTGGCATAGTCTTCTTTAGGTTTGGGTAGTTAAAACTCTAAATTGAAAGCAAGAGAGAAGCGTGAATTCATGCAACCTGCTTTGCACACCTGATTGACGGGCGGCAGTGAGAAGGGTGAATTTATGCGACCTGGTGCCTGAAGTACGACCTCGAAGGCAAGCGTCAAAGTATGGAGTATCTGGGTCCAGGGTCGCCGAAAAGCCCAGAAGGGTCAGAGGTTTTCGGACATTTCGGACATCCAACGTAATGTGACGACCCAACTGAAGGCTATCCCTCAGGCAGACTATGCCAGGACTAGTACAGCCGTTTTAAGAAGTGCATAACCATCCACGGGGATTACTTCGAAGGATAGTAACGGCTGTTTCAGCTAAGCCAACAATCCGTTAGTAATATAGACCCATTCACCGACGTTTTCAGACAGAGGGTGTATTATTACTACCATTCGTCATCAAGCGACTTCAACAGAATACAGTGAACGAATTTCTCTACATGTTAAGTGATCATGGCGTAGTTCAGTGTGGACAAGAACTTGTAAAAAGCTCAGTGCAAGCCAGTAAATGCCCAGCACACTATATGTGTAAGTTTAATGCTTATGACATGGCCACGTGCAGGTTCTATGCAATGTTGTCAAGTAATTATTCTTTTTCAAAATGCAATTATATAAAACAGTCTATAATATAAGTTGGCGCCCTATTACATCCAACAGTCTCCTAGGGTTGGTTTGCTCTAACCTCTTCAACGCGTGCCATTTGAGCCCAGTGCTAGACTCAGGACCTCAACGGACTCATTCTGATTGATGTCCAGCTGATAGCACATGCCATCTCCCCATCCACTCTCCCACTCGCTTAACTTACCTACAGCTGGTCAGCTCTGAGTCGGCCAGCGGTCAGTTGAGCTGCAGAGCCGTGATAGCTGCACTGATAAGGCATAGGGCCATGGTTTAAATAACGCATTTAATGTGCACGTTGTCTTGGTTTATATGAACCCAGTCGATGTCGAAACAACAAACTAATAAGCAAATCGTGAAGGCGTAATAGTGTTCGATGTACTTCTCCGTAACGGAAGTGGAAATTTGCCAAATCCGCTCTATGTAATTCACACCACTTCCTCAATACGCTTGGCAAGAAACACCGCTCACCTTAGGAGCTCTGGTTACAATGGTGCCACAACACGTAAGAATGATTCAGACCCTATGTACTAGGTTATATACAGGAAAGAAAAGCAGGTGCGATGAGGGTTCATATAGTAACTGAATTCACAATTTGCGTAAATAAATAAATACATAAAGTAAATAAATAAATAAATAAATAAATAAATAAGTAGTTCCGGTTCTCAATCTCTACTAATCTATGACAGCAATCAAACTGAAATTTGTATGTTGATAAAAGCTATGCAAAAAAGTTCTCCTATGGGACTTTCAATAACCTGGTGAGCACAAAACCAACATGGCGGCGACGCGAAGTTTAAAATATTTAAATGGACGTTTCTCACGATTTAACCATCCGAGCCCAGTGAAACTTGGTACGGTAAATGCTTACACAAATATTAATTCACCGAGGCCTAATTTATTTCAATTGTTTTCATAACCACAAGATGGCGGCTGTGCGAAATTTAAAATCCCGTTTTTATTTCTTGTTTCCTAATCATGCGATTGAAATTTGAATAATACACCTACGCAATAATCTTCATGTAATAGTAGATAACTCTATGGCCTACATAAAATTCCAACATGGCGACCATCCGAAATATTTAGACGGTTCTCAATATCTACGAATCTACAAGTAGGATAAATGAAAATAGGCTATTTGGTTCTTCACGGAACTACTTGTACATATGATGATTTTTCTTGTTTAAGATTGTGTTAAAACAAGAAGACATCGAAATTCTGTTTTGATTTTGACATATATAAAAATAATTTACGTCTACAGTTTTCAAATCAATGCCCCTGTTAATTTGTAAAATAACTGATTTCCACACAAGTTTAAAGGCCAATTACTTTTAAGTTTTAATCTATGTTAATTGTGAGAATTGTACAGTCTACTTAGAGCCGAGATCTGAGCCGGATCAGGCCGACCTCACTCGATGAGCGCGGTTTGAAAAGGTAAGCGTTAGAAGAGCACAAGATGATACTGCTCTGTGGATACGTCGCTATTACTAGCCAAGTTGCATGTGGGCGAGAGACACTTAGCGCACCACTAGAGATTCCCAAGCAGGATAGCTCGGCCGGTCACGCGCTGCACTGCCTGATGCATAAGTTTTTCACGATTGAACTTGGCATACATTTCTTTGACGATTTTCAGCTGAGCTTTCGCTCGGAGGACAAGAAATACGCTTGAGCTCGATTTTTAGTCCAAAACAGTATGTCCTCTTACAATTTGCGTCACTTATTTTCAGACACCCTTTGTATAAAAACAACCTCGCATCTTTACGCGATTATAAGACACGAAGCCTCCTTCTAACATGGAATCCGAAGCACTGAACGAGGTTTTGAAAATTCCACATGCATTGCTTGATATCAATTCAATGCTTCTTCCGTGAGAAGTGAGCCTCTTCTTAGGTACCGGTACTGTATAATAACATACTGGCTTTTTCTCAAGTAAAACCTATTTAGCTCTGAAGGGGGTAGGTTGCCTTGCGGCCATACGTTTCAGTATTGCCTAGCTGAAGTTCAGATGGTCAACACGCATTCCTTTGAGCGGCCAATATTGCCAAAATCTCTGAAGAAACTCAAAATAATACTTGAAAAATTAGATATAAGATTATTTTATTTAAGTCTCCAGGTGAATTCGGCTGTGTGGCATGATGGCGCAGCGGCCAAGGTGCTTGGACCAGGGCAGATCGGGCTCAATTCCAGGTCAACGAGTGTCGAATTTTTGACGAGAAATGTCAAGTTCAGTGGTTCATATTCCACATAAAAATGGACGTCCCGTGTTTTATGATAGCGAGGTAAACGGCCACATAAAACTGCACATTTTGCTTTCAATTCGGTTGTGCTGTGAAGTTCTCATGCATTATTCTTCTGTAGTTTCTCAAGCATTTTGTTACTAACCACTCAGGATAACGTGTTGACTACCTGCAAAGCAACCTGTTTTGTACTTAGGTCCATGAAGAATGTGAATGCATTCCTACTTTTGTTTTTATTAGGCCTATTATTATTGGTGCCTTTACTGTGGCCTTTACTGTGGCGACGTTAGTGCTGTTACAGCCCACCCACAATGCAACTTGGTACAAAGAACACACACATCACTCTTAACCAATCATACTACGCTTAAATAAACTTAAATTCTAACATTAAGGTGGCAATTATGTGTCTGAGATGTTAAAATAATAAATAGCCTATATATAATTATTTAACAATATACAATTAGGGCAAATTAATAATTTATGAGTTTCCATTTAATCTTAACTACAGCCATTCACCCTAACATTCATAGACAATATTGTTCTAGTTGGCCTACTAGTTGAAGAGGAATTCTGTACATGCACGTTTGACAGTTGTTACGGATGTATAATTTCGAACGTAAGGAGGATTATTCCATACTCTAGTGCCCGACACGAGGAAAGAGTAACCAAATGCAGATGTATGACGTAGTATAGCATAGGGTCTAACGTATAATACAGGGACAGATGACCTCACTGATCCGCCACTTTAAACAACAATCAGTCAATCAAAAGAAGTATAACACACCACGTTGTATTTCAACAAGCTACTACAGCCAACATTCAATTATACTCCTTGATAAGGACAAAGAGTTAGCACTACACCCATGCAATTGGGAGAAAGTAGGCTATAGCCTATGCTCCTTACTCTTTACTGAACATCTTCTCTTTGTATAAATTATGTGATACAGTGAAGTGACATAGTGATTTTTTAGTGGTACTGGAACTGGTCCCCTGTCATAGGGGCCATTAACCAAACTTCTCTAGAAACGGCTGTTTCTTCAAGCCCGTGATTTCCAGAAGGCAAAATTTGTATTCACGCACGATTCTGAACCTTGTTAATAGGCTAAATATAATAATAATAATAATAATAATAATAATAATAATAAATTTCATTCATGACAAGGCAGTACAAGGTTTGGAGTGGCCTGGCAAACCGCTGAACCACAAAACGACTGAGAAATTTTAGGAGCTGACGTAGAGGAAAGAAATTGACACAGATCCGACTAATAGAAAGATCATCCTAGCACCATGACGATGGAATAAAAGAATAGCTGTCTGAGGTGCATTTACAGTCTGCCAGATAGAGTCAAAAACTGTGTTTGCCGCGAAGGAAGGCTTAAAAATGTGTCCTTATTTTTTCGTGATTTTGATTAATGTTTTAGAATGATTGTAGTTTAGTCAAAATCAACTTCAGATTAACGAAGTGTACTGTAAATAAGTGACATTCTGTTTTGTGTTGAAAATATTACATTTATCAAGTGCCTCTAACATTATGACCACCCACAGTAATGTGTGTAAATTGTAATTATAAGAGTTTAGAATTCGGGTAGGTGCCCATAATCTACCATCCCGACATTTGCCTGTGTAAAAAAAGATAACCGGGGTGAACAACACTCGGGATGGCCAAACGTGAATACGTATAAGCACTTAAGCTAGAATCGCTGCCACGGTCTCTCCGTGCCAACGTTGGACCTGCGAAGTATTAACCTGGAGGTCCCAATTCAGATTTCAGTGAGTAGCTTACTCAGAATAATGGGGAAAATCGAAGAATTAGCGCATTCACAATGGCAACTGTTAGCACCCTGATTTAAACTTCGAATCTTCGAAACGAACCACCACCTGGGCCACGCATGTCCCTAAAAGAGTGAGCAATGAAGGAAATAATCGAACCCCAAGCAGCAATGTAAAAACACAGGAGTGAGGGGATGGCGCAGGGAAGAGCGAAGAGGGAGGGAGGAACGCTGGCTGGCAACCGACGAACCTTCAAATCTTGTAACCAACCAGAAGGCTGATGTATAGCTAATCAGCGCACGCTCTTGTAATATTATGAAATTCACGTCAGATCCAAAAGCCCAGTGAAGCGGGGGAAAATAATCCTCTCATAAGTTAATTACGACACATAGCCTCGCGCACACACACTCGCAGCAAAACAATTTTAAAGAGGACAGCACAAGCTCCTTCCACAGGGTGATGGTCCCAGCATTCCTTTACAGATAATCAGCACCTGCCAGTGTTGCTGAATTTATCTACATGTCAACGTCGAACGAAGGACGGGCCTCAACGGGTTTTTGTCAACAAACTCAATGTTGATAATACATGAAGAATCGGCGTCATAACAGCGAAATTTCAAGGCGGAAGAATGCTTTCGTTCTCCACATCCACGTGCCGAGGCATGCCATTTATATATTACGTACGCATCGAAAGGGTTCATTACGTGTTGTTGCGAGTGAAAAAAAAATGTAACAGAAAAACTATCGATTATGGGGGATGTTAAAGTGAAATCACATTTGCAATGCTGTGGAGATCATGCTGCCTTAGTTTGTGTTCCACTCCTTGAAACATAGACTATACAGTATTTCCGAAATAAGGGATTAGCACTGAGGACAGGCAATAACATTATGTGTTCCCTAAACTATACTGTCTACACAGCTGACTGATATAGAACAATCTGGCTCAATCAGGAATGACCCATCCAGTAGGCTCACTTTCACAGTATTAAAGCGACTTGAACAAAACCTCCTCAACATAGCGAAGTAGCATACTGATGAAGATTCAAATGTGTTTATGCCGGAGCATTAGTAGGCCTACTCTATTGTTAACTCAACAATAACGATTATGAGGTTTACATAAACTTGCGATCATAAGCCATGGGACCTCCTTTTTACGCGAAATTCGAACCACTGGACGTTTCTATTCACTTCGAAAATGAATCATGCATCAACCAGGAAGTGAAGCAAATCCGTTTTGGTGAGAGGCAAGCAGATTGATTGTAGCGCCATTGCGGCTGATCCCCAAACAAATCCTATACTGTGACACGAAGACCTTAGTGAAACCATCCTCACCAACTCCATACTTCGTGAAGTAATGATAATTGAAAGCACTAACTTGCTAATAAAAGATACCCACAAGCGTCTGAGACACACTCCACGACTGACCTGGGTAGCTAGCGATCAAGGATCCGTGGTTCGAATACTGAACCTGAAACCAGTCCTGCTGAGTGTGTACTTATCCACGAGTTTCCTCACGCATTCCAAGCAAGTGGTAGGATGGAACTCGTTTAAAGTTTTCAGGCACCCGAGAAAATGATACCAGATAGTCTACTTATATTATACACAAAGCTATAGTTATCACAATATCACAGATTAGCAGACAAATTCCACATACCCCAATTATGCTGATCACGATCTCCTCACTTCTCCAACGGGAAATAACAACCACAATATTAGATTTAAAGTTTTTATACAACACACTGTGTGTACTTGTGTTAGCAATTGCAATCCAATGAGACACACACAATAAAACTGCATGCTATTCTCATCTCAGTAGGACACCGGTGTTCTAAGTAATTTTAAAGATTACAAATAATCTGCCACCAGTAACAAGCTTTTAAAATACGTTGTGTTTAGATGAGCGTGCTCCGCTTGTTCTTGCTTTGCTGGTACCCACGAGTAACCTGCAGGATAATTCATTTAGGTGGTCATATATAAATTCTAGATTACATACTTCTTAATTTAGGACTGTTTTTCCTTTAAGCGCCCAGTCTAGTCAGCAAGCCTCTGTTTACGAATAAATCACCTTCATGATCCCCTATCTGCAGTTAGCAATGCGCCTTTTCTGCTTCTACACGCACACTTTGAAATCGTTCAACACTGAATCTAACCGTTGCCTCCTAGGTCAACTTCTATTTCCCTTACCTTCTACAGCTGAGTTCATTAACCTCTTAGGTAATCTCTCCTCCCCCATTCTCTTCACATGAACCCACCATCTAAGTCGGCTCATACAAACAGCATCATCGTCTTCATTTGTAACGTATCCTTTATCACTTTACTACGAGTACATTCCTGCCATTACTCCCATCTATTTGTCCAGGGGGTGTCAACCAGATAGGGATCATTTGGCACCATCGGTGTAGTAGCACGTGCCAGTCGTATGGAGCGCTGTATATCGTGTATATCGTGTTGCCAACATATGCATGATACAACGTTGTAATTAAATTGCAAACATATCACTATATTTAGTCAATAAATATACACATAATTCCTAATTGACATTTCATTGCAATTATCTTGCTCACAGACGATAATTACGGCACTTATCATTAAATAAACATTATTTCTACTGGGTTGGCGGCACTGACCATGCCATGGCGGCTCTGTTTATGAGTTGTATGTAATAATATTGGCCGTATACAAATAAGCTAAATAAGCTAATGTTGTGTTCTATCTCATCTTTCTTATATCAAATTGTCTTCGTGGTAATGAGAAGTGAACAGTTCTTCTGCTACGCCAAGTAAGTACGCTTATTTTAAGAATTTAAGTAAAAACGTGTTTCTGCGTGTGCAAAATATACCGTAGCCTAGTTTTGAATTTATATTAGACGCAGTGTACAGGTGACATTCCACTTGATATATTAATTAACTTTCACTATTATTTATCCCACAGGTAGGCCTACCAAATTCTGGGAACAAACAAATCGTAAATTGCTGTTCTCGAAATAGCAGAGGAATGTGGCAATTAGGCCTACTCTCCTTAGAAATGACCAGGTAAGAGTCTATGTTTCCGTAATATTTTCAACTTGATTACATCATGCAGAGATACGTCCAGTACCATGAGCCTATTGTATATGTGTACTCAAGTTCTTGAGGTGTGTTAATAATTCATTTTACATTGCGGTAGATTAAAAATGTCATGATTCTTGACAACGTGTCGAAGCTTTAATATTTTCCCCTTCCTTGAATTTCAAATTATTATTGGTACCGTATTCAAAAAAGATCAGTTCTTGTACATGTTAGCTACTGGTGCTGTGGCAAGTACCTATTCAGTTGGTAGAATAGGTAGTACTGCCATTACTGATGTAGAACTGTAATGTTCTGCGACCCAAATACCATTCAAATGCACCTGTCCTCCTCTAATAAGCCAAGAACAAACAAATGTGTAGATGTGTTTCCTTGCATATTCATGCTATGGGCACTTTGTATTTATTTTTGTAGATACACAGGAAAATAAGCCGTACGGTTTATGTTATGGTAGGAGTGCAGTGTTTGGGCTGGGTGTTCAGTTGGTCAAATTGGTAGTAATGGCAATACTGATGTAGGACTGTAATTACAGGTTATTAAAACTTAACATTCACTCCCATGGTCTAATAGGTTTAATGGCCTAGGATCATATAGTCTTACCAATGTGTAACTATATACATTAAGTTAATGTGTTCTTGTCCTGTGGAACGAAGTCCAACGTGAATATACTTTTGCTAAGTCATGGTGCTAAAGTAGTCGACTCGTGTAATGTTCTGCGACCCAAATACCATTCAAATGCACCTGTCCTCCTCTAATAAGCCAAGAACAAACAAATGTGTAGATGTGTTTCCTTGCATATTCATGCTATGGGCACTTTGTATTAATTTTTTTAGATACACAGGAAAATAAGCTGTACGGTTTATGTTATGGTAGGAATGCAGTGTTTGGGCTGGGTGTTCAGTTGGTCGAATTGGTAGTAATGGCAATACTGATGTAGGACTGTAATTACAGGTTATTAAAACTTAACATTCACTCCCATGGTCTAATAGGTTTAATGGCCTAGGATCATATAGTCTTACCAATGTGTAACTATATACATTAAGTTAATGTGTTCTTGTCCTGTGGAACGAAGTCCAACGTGAATATACTTTTGCTAAGTCATGGTGCTAAAGTAGTCGACTCGTGTAATGTTCTGCGACCCAAATACCATTCAAATGCACCTGTCCTCCTCTAATAAGCCAAGAACAAACAAATGTGTAGATGTGTTTCCTTGCATATTCATGCTATGGGCACTTTGTATTTATTTTTTTAGATACACAGGAAAATGAGCTGTACGGTTTATGTTATGATAGGAATGCAGTGTTTGGGCTGGGTGTTCAGTTGGTCGAATTGGTAGTAATGGCAATAATGATGTAGGACTGTAATTACAGGTTATTAAAACTTATCATTCACCCCCATGATCTAATAGGTTTAATGGCCTAGGATCATATAGTCTTATCATTGTGTAACTATATACATTAAGTTAATGTGTTCTTGTCCTGTGGAACGAAGTCCAACGTGAATATACTTTTGCTAAGTCATGGTGCTAAAGTAGTCGACTCGTGTAATGTTCTGCGACCCAAATACCATTCAAATGCACCTGTCCTCCTCTAATAAGCCAAGAACAAACAAATGTGTAGATATGTTTCCTTCCATATTCATGCTATGGGCACTTTGTATTTATTTTTGTAGATACACAGGAAAATAAGCTGTACGGTTTATGTTATGGTAGGAATGCATTGTTTGGGCTGGGTGTTCAGTTAGTGGAATTGGTACGGTAGTAATAGCAATACTGATGTAGGACTGTAATTACAGTTTATTAAAACTTAACATTCACCCCCATGATCTAATAGGTTTAATGGCCTAGGATCATATTATAGTCTTACCAATGTGTAACTATATACATTGTGTTCTTGTCCTGTGGAACTAAGTCCAACGTGAAAATCCAATAAAACCATGGAACCATTGGCCCGATAACCCCACCCTTATCTGCCAATTTTTATTTTATACTCTTGGTAAGTTAATAAGTGTTAGGTTCTGTCGATGATATTCTGTAACAGTGAGATAGATACAAGACAAATATAATAGATTTATTGTATGTCAATGTAATGGTTGATATACCTATAGGTAGTATTTTATTCCCACACGTTATTTACAATATTTTTCAACACGTAGGATGCCAATGTCTAAGCTTACATGGAGGGATTTTTTCATCAATTGATTCTGTAATAAGACCACCTTGTGGTGTGGTTGCTGCCACTCCTGAGGTCCTGGGCTAGTTTCCAAGCTTGATTAAGTAATTTAATTCTGGTCTGACTGTTGGAACGGCGCACACTCATCTTTGTGAGGCAGAACTGAGAAGAGGTAGGTTCGATTCTCACCTCGGCCATCCAAGAAGTGGTTTTCCAAGGTTTCCCCACTTCCACTCCAGGCTAACGCTGGGATGGTTCCCAACTTAAGGCTACGGC
Organism: Meconema thalassinum; assembly: GCA_946902985.2. Taxonomy (NCBI): domain Eukaryota; kingdom Metazoa; phylum Arthropoda; class Insecta; order Orthoptera; family Tettigoniidae; genus Meconema; species Meconema thalassinum. The sequence goes on along the minus strand of OX336389.2, from coordinate 1,464,395,546 downwards.
TGCCTCCTTTCCAGTCCTCACCTGAATTACAGGAAGTATACACACTACTACAGATACCACAATAACACAGATTATCATACAAATCATACACTCCCCCAGGGGCTCACATCTAGTGGGACGTGGGTTGGCGACCACGGGGCCCCAGCTGAGTCCCGCATTGCTTCCACTTACTTGTGCCGGGCTCCTATCTGTCTTCTTTCCTGTCGACCTCACTTGGTCAACTCTTGTTCTCTTCCGACCCCGACGGTATTAGGGTATCCAAGGCCTAGGGAGTCTATTCCTTTCCCGCCTTAATTGGCCCTTGTCTCATCTTTTCTGATGCCCTCCTCCTGCGAGGGGTCAGCCTTCATTTTCTTTTCTTGTTATCTCCTGCCTTCTGCTCAAGGCCCTCAAGGGGCAGGGTGTGTGTAGCCCCACCACCTTTGGTGCGCCCTGGATATTGCTACACCCTCAGGGGCTCACGGCTGGTGAGTTCGGGAGATGGCGACCCCGAGGGATTCCTGAGCTGGGTCCGGTTTTTCCCCTTTTTCCATTGCCTCTGGGGCCTTTCGTGGCTCTCCTTCCTTCCAAGTCCCTCGATCCCAATTCTTCGAGCGTTTGAGGGCATTTCTTGTCCTCCTGTCCTTTGTTTGCCTTATTCTCCTTTTGTTTTCAATTTCTTCTTCTAGTAGCCTATATAAGTTTGTAGTTAGTTTCAGTTATAGTTTACATTTGATTTTCATCTTCACGATCACCCAAAACATTAGGGGCCGATAACCAAGATGTTAGGCTCGTTAAAACAACAAATATCATCATCAACAAATTATACACACTTCCAAATACATGGGGCTAAATGAATATGTTATCGAAAGCCCTAAATGAATTAATATCAAAAACACAATGATTCTTTTAAAATGTAGTTAACTTACAGTAGGTGCAAACATACACATGTCAGCAAATTCAAGTTCCCCGTTTCAAGCATTAAGTTACACATTTATTAAGTTTACTGTTTCAACACACACACTGGTATGTGTTGTAGGAATTTGCGGTTCATCTGTGTCAGCCATTACATCAAGGAGGAACTAGGTCCATTATTATGTGCTGGTCCCTACTGTTATACTTTGGCAAGAAAGAAGAAAGGAACCTGCCTCAACACATACTTTTAGGAGGACCAGATTTGATTACTGTATTTTTGCTAAGTTTGATCTTGGCTCTTGCTGTTATCTTCTCTTCATTGACAACTTTTTAAATAAAACATGATGAATTCTAGCAGTATTGAGTGTTTTTCTTGTTTTTCATTGATAGTCCTATTTCTCCTTTCCCCTTAACAGCACGTCATGGAATGTACTGTATTAGTGTGCGATGTTAATTTTTGATGTAGCCTACTTACTGCATTTCACCCTTCAAAATTTTTAACTGGATATATTTTAAAGGGCATATGAAATGAACTACTGTATAGAAATTTTGTGATATCCAATTCTTTTTCTGTCCCCTAATGTATTTGGCACTAATTACACTAACAATTTTAGTGTGATGAGGATCTGGTTACACCACCTGATTCCTTAGCATTCTCTCTTAAAATTTTACTGTTATTGCTAACAGCATCAAGCATTTTAAAATATGAATTTTCTCCCTTCCCAGTACTTTTCCTTTGTAGCTTTTTCTAATAACTAATTGGTTATAGGCCTAATTGGGCCATTTTTTAAGCTGAGTAATAATATGCTGCAGGCATTGTAGTAGCCTAATTTTTGTCACCAATGCAATATGCTCCAATTGCAACTGAAAGAAATTTAAACATGTATATTAGTGATGAGGTTATGTTCTAAATGCTGTGATTGTTCATTTCAAAGTTCAAAGTTCTGGAATTCACAATTTCCCACTTTGTTATTATTTTTATTAATTTTTTCTGTTATTGGTATTTTGAATGTGATTTATTTCTTGTAGATCATATTATTATGTCCACACTTAAAAACGTGCCATAAGTATTGGGAGATTGTGATTTTCGGAACATTGAAGTGGGCAGAGCATTTAGGACGGGAATATTTAGCGGAACGAGGGGAAGGGGCAGGGTGGAGGGGAGGGGGCGGGAGGGTTAGTGTTTACGAGATCTGCTCATAGGTGGCGCTACCGGTCGACATGTTGCTAGTACATCAGTCAACCACCAGACAGCGCTGAAGTCTTAGGTACCAAGAATTAGCATGGCTGTTGGCCATCTGTAGTAGTAGGTAATCTGTGTATTTGTCCCAACACTCATTCGTGCTACCCTCATATCAGTTGCCTCTAGCGTATGTATCAGATATCCTGAATCTGCCCAGCTCTCACTTCCATTCAGCAAGGTCGGTCTAAATACTATGCGGTGTAGGGAGAGTTTCACCGCTTCACTAACTTCCTTCTTTCAGAATACTGTAGATCGCAAATGACAACTCACTGCATAGGCATTTCTACACCTCAATTCTATTTTTCTCCCCATACTACCATCCTGAGAGAATACACAGCCTAAATACTTAAATGTTCCACGTGCTCCAATTTAGTTCCTCCTACCTGGCATCTAATTTCTTGTGTTACATCCCTACCGACATAACCTTCGTTTTTGAAATGCTGATTTTTATACCATATTCCCTACATGTATGTTCTAATTCTAACTTGTTGGCTTGTATGCTATCGACGGAGTCTGTCATTACCATAAGGGCATCGTAAATAGTTTTGATTGCCTGTAGCAGACTTCCCTCGATACCATGATCACTCAGGTGCTCGGCATCTTCTCCCTTGGTACTCTGCCATGCGCATTCTCTAGTCCAACAAAACACACAATTATTCTTGTTGTAGCATTTCTCAATAACTTAATGCATACTGAAAATTTGATCCTTGTATGCTTGCTGTGGTCTAAAGCCACACCGGTTTTCAGACATCTTACTCTTAGCCAATGATCGACCTTTCCTTTCTACAATGACTAAGTACACTCTACCCGGGACACTTATCTAAGAAATGCATCTATAACATTAGCAATCCTTCCTGTTACCTTGCTAATAAATTGAAGCGATTGCTGCTTATGTCAATTGAGAGGGACCTTCCTTCCATGCCAATTCTATTATCCTGTGTAACCACTTCATCCCCGCTTTCCCACTATACATGACCATTTCTGGCCGAATCTCATCTACCCCTGCCGCCCTGTGACAATGTCATTTATTTACCATCCCACCTACTTCGTCAACCGTGATCTTGTTCTCGTCCTTATTCTTGTACTGCATATCTCAAAATCTCAATGTTTCCTTGTTCCCTGATTTATCCAAACCATTTCTCATTTCTATTTTTCCCACATTTCTAAGGTTCTTTATAACACTCCTAGAAGGTTTCCTGCCGCTTGACCTAACGTTTCTAATTTATCTCCAAATTACTCCCATGATATCTTTTGTTTGATTCTGTTCCTCCCCAGTGTTAAATACCTCTCTGTCGGCTGGATTCCTGGCTTGGATCCTTTTTTGGTAAGCTTTCTTTTTACTTTAACAAGCCGACTTCACTATCTCATTTCACCAAAATGTGCGCTTTTCCCTGAATTTGCACACAGTTGTCCCAAGACATGCCTTTGCTATTTCAAGTACTGCATCCATGTATCCTGACCAATCATTTTTTGTAATATCCTGCAATCCTTTATCATCTACTCTTTGGAATTTATCATCAATTATTCCCATGTTGTCTCCGTAATTCAATGCCAAAGTATAGATTTTGCAACTGACGACGTCACTGCAAATGATTGTGAATATCAGACTGTGAGATTGACATGCAACGTATACTAACATTTCATGATAGAGGAATTTAGTAGGAATGGAGTGAAGGTAAATCGAGGGAGCTGTGGAACGAGCTCAGAATACGTCTAGGCCTACTGAAATATCATTGATGACTGAGAAATCCTTATAAATTGTCTAGAAACGTATTCTGATATGACGGAGATTTATTAATTTATTCAATAAATGAAGTTCATGTACAAATTTGAGGAATAGGATACCTGATTGGTCAACAACTAGAGTAGACGGAGGTGAAAATTGGAAACCATTACAACGTGTCGAGCGCTTGATCAAGTGTGACCAGTGTTATTCGGTGATCTATCAACGTGGCAAGTGAAACTAGAGAAAAATCGAATATTGCATTAAGAGCATTACCGTACTAAGTGTACCTAAATACTGCTGAATTGGTGCGGGAACGTGTGTAAATGTTATGAGTTCGCCGCATGTACGATTGCGAAGATTAGTATTTTACGCCAACATCTTATAGCTCTGTCGAACACGTAGCCTACAAACAAGAAAAATTGTACCAAATGTATTAACAAGAGTACAGAGGTTTAGGGAAGTCATAACTACAGTAAGTTAACCAGTATCTGAGTGAACGCAAGAGTGTTTAAAATTATTAATTCCAGAATGTATTACCTGCATAAAAGTCACTCAAAAATTTGTGATGTGCTACGAATGTGAAACGTCGCGTTATTCATCAATGAGGAAATCCAACGAGTCATCATCAGAGAACGTCATGTCAGTTTAAACACACGCCAACCACCATCATAACGAAGCAAAATGGCGGTCACCCAAAAGTTTAAATCAAATTACGACTAAACTAATCATCAGATTTCTTAAAATTTTGGAAAAACAAACTTTTACGTGGGAAGCGTCTGAAGCCTAACTACAACGTCCTTAGCTGAATAATTTCAGGAAGGCGGCCGTGCGAATCATGTAATCATTATAGGCTAATCCATAACTTATGATACAATGCTCCCATTACTTTGCATTCAGGTAGTTTTATATAAAGACCCTGAGTCACCAAACTGAATATACCGCACAGAAGCCATCTTGATTTTTTTTCAAATCAAAACCCATTACTTTCAGTATCTTAAAGCTATAAGAACGAAATTAAATAATAAGGTAGAACCTAATAAGTCACTTCGTATGTATAAATCTCAAGGACAGCAATTCTATACATTCAATATGGCGGCTAGGCGTACCATTAAATTATACAAATTGCTAAATCAGGATGTTACAGCACAATTAAGACGAACTTGGTCAGAGAGAGTATTGTATAATAGGCGTCAGTAGCGTTAGTGGAAATATAGGGTGGAGAGCCCATACTGAAATTTCATTTTTAACCTACTTTTCACATTTTGCAAAAATGAGGAAAAAGTAGACTTATGAGATCGGGCAAATGTGTGTCTGTCTGTGTGTGTCCCCCCCCCCCCCCTATCAACTCTTAAACGGCTGCAGCAATCGAAACAAAATTTGGTAGGAGTAAAGATCTATACCGGAATATCTCACGGCCATATTTGAAAACGATGTCAATGCTACCAACTGCTGAAAAATCGCAATTGAAATTTGAGCTACATGTTGGATATCTTGGAAGGTATGAATGGGAGCTATTTCAAAATTGGTACACATATAGATAATAATATTGAAGTTTAATTTCCAGGAGGCCATACATGTCAGTGTTGCCAAAATGATTATACGCCTGCTAATAGGTCCAAATTTTAAATGCATATAACTTCTACACTATCAATTGGATTTCAACCAAATTTCTTATGTACCCTGTGTGCATAAACAGATATGACTGAGCGTATTCTTAAGGGTCAAAAGGGCTGCCAACTGTTAATAAATGCTCCTAATTTATTTTATCCAAATTCCAATATATCAGAAAGTATGCAAGCCGACAGCTTGAAACTATGCACACGTATAGTACCAGACATTCTATATTAATTTGGAGTAACTTATATACGTCAGTGCTACCAACATGATTCTAAGCCTGCTGACAGGTCCAACTTTAAATAACTTACATGTAACTTCCATACTATCATTTGGATTTCAACCAAATTTCGTGTGTGCTATGTGTACCATAACATATATGACTATGCCGATTCTTAAGAGTAACCAGGGCTGCCAACTGTTAATAAAAACTGTCTCTATTTTTGTTATCCTAATATCAATATATCAGAAAGTATGCAAGCCAATAGCTCTAAACTTTGCACATGTATAGTACCTGGCATTCTACATTAATTTGGAGTAACTAATATAGGCCTACGTCAGTGCTGCCAACATGATTCTATGCCTGCTGATAGGTCCAATTTTAAAATGCATGTAACTTCTCTACTGAAAAAATGAAAATCCACAGCCTGCTTCCAGTCTCCGACCGGGTCAGGAATGGAATGAATGAAGCCCCTATCTAGCGGCGAGGATATGAACTGTGCCGGCTGCCGAGGCCTGACGCACTCCTCTGGGGCAATGATTAAATGAATGAGAGATGAAATGAAATGATAGTGGAGAGTGTTGCTGGAATGAAATTTTGACAGGGAAAACCGGAGTACCCGGAGAAAAACCTGTCTGCCTCCGTTCTGTCCAGCACAGATCTCACATGGAGTGACCGGGATTTGAACCACGGACTCAGCGGTGAGAGGCCGGCGTGCTGCCGCCTGAGCCACGGAGGCTTATGTAACTTCTCTACTAACTAATGGATTTCATTCAAAATTGACACAACAATAGATCATATTATTTCAGGTTATTTCTGACCAATAGATGTATGTCATTGTTGCCAACATGATTTTACGCGCGCTGTTTGATCCAATGTTTAACTGCATGTAACGTCCATGCTATCCATTGGACTTCAACCAAATTTTGTATTCTGTACCTTAAGAGATGGAACTAAGAATATATTCAGTCACCAGGGCTGCCAACTGTACTTCTCTATTAGGCCACATTATGCCAAATATACAGTATTTCGAACTAATTTAAAAAAATCTATATTACCAACTTAATTTCGTCATTATTCTAGATAGATCCATATAGATTAATCATTGGCATGAATCTAAATTTTAAGAAAAGCAGGCTCTTTAGTTCGTCACGGCGCATTGCTGAAACAGGCCACAATAATAACAGCATGAATACAGCGCCCAGTGGCCATCTTGAAAATATAGAATGTGATAATGAATAACTGAAAGTATTTTGAAACTACAATAACGAAAATTAGTAGCCATGTAAACACTTATGTGTGGCTTCCAGTGACTTAAGTCCAAAGCACAGCAACTTCATACATTCCCGATGGTGGCAGGGCGTATTCTTAAAACTTGAGTATCATAAGCTCGTTATACTCGTATAAAAGCACAATTGACGGCAAATTTGGTGAGAGAGAAGTACCACATAAAAGACCTTGCTAGCAGTGACTCATAAGAATATCACACTAAATATAGCGCGCAGCGGCCATCTTGAAAATATAAGACGTTAATATTGATAATCCACTATATTTGAGGCGCATCCAGAAAGTAAGTTTCCCTATTTTACAAAAAAAAGAGAACATAGTTATAATCAAGCCTTTATTGGCAACAGGTAGGCCTACAGCAATGTGTCAACTATTTTTTCGACATAGGCACCAAACGAATTGAGACACTTCAGCATGGTATCAACTTTTGTAGTCCTGTGTCATAGAAGTCTGCGCCTGCGAATGGAACCAGCGTGCGATATTTGTCTTCGGCTCTTCGTCAGTGTGAAGATGCTGACCGGAGAACATAAATTTCTTGAGGTGCAAGAAAAGGTGCTGGGAGCAAGATGAGGACTGTACTTCTGTAGAACTGTTGCTGTCCTGAACTTGCTCCCAGCGATTTCCACCTTTCCTTGCGCCCCACAAAAATCCTGACAAAAGGTCGACTAACTACATTTTATAGAAATATTTTAAATATATTTTCTTTATTATTATTATTATTATTATTATTATTATATGGGTATGTTTAGGGCAACTTCATAGTAGCTGACGTCACATTTGGAGAACACTTATGTGCAAAAGCAGCATATCACAGAAGGTGCCGCTTAATTCTTAACTGTTCTATTGGGCGCCATTGGTATAGTCCCCTTAAAAGAAAACGTTGCTACCAGTTTTGCAGTCAATATGTAGGTGATGAAGACAAAATGGACGGTATTTTATGAGCCCCTTAATGCGAATTACGCATTCGAAAACAGAATGTCAATATCTCAAACGGATCAGTAGATATGTGAGGTGGTCAACTTAGCTAGATCACCCTGCATATTAGTGGATTTCTGGCAACAGAAAAATAAATAATTTCGGAAGGGTGGGGGGTGGAGGGGACTTTTTCGAAGAAGTGCTTAATAACCTACATTTTTAGAACGCGTTATCTCTCCTCCTGCTCTGCAATATGTTCTGAGTATTGTTAGGGGAATCATTTTTGCAGCTTACATAAAGGCAATAATATTAATGTACTTTTATAACTTTATTCTCAAGGAGAAAAATCTTTATTGTGGGGACCAGGACCTTATTTTCAAAAAAATAACAAAGTTCTGCTACACAATATTGCTGCATTATAAAGGCACAGATTATGAAAGGTGTATATATCCGATCATTAGCTAAACAACAAGCAAACCTGTGTAAACTAGGCACTTCTGGAAACAAGAGAAAACACACATTCACATGGAAGATTTATTTTTTCTTGAAAATGTCTGTACTTGTTCCGATAAATACCTTAAGGAGGTATTGCCTTGCATATTGATTGTGCTTAACTTTCGGACACAAGTGCAAATTGAAGGGTTGTTATTTGTGGGGTGTAGAAGTGGTATGCTGGATAGAACAAAAGAGCCCGTTCACAAGGCTCATTTGTGGTATCGAATCCACGCCTGCTAGCATCGAAGGCCCTTAATTAAGCCACTTACCTACTGGGCTAGCCAAACAGTCAGGGATATGCCCGCCCATCCTTCAGGTGTTGTAATTTCATTGTGCTTGGCTAGTGGATTTTACTTAATGTCCCGCGAGCGATTTTTCCTTCCCTGTGATTTGTCCATGTGAAAGTGGAGATGACATGGTCGATGGAGTCTGCCACAAGCATTTGATGAAATTTAAATCGACAGCCAAGACTAAACAGCTCCCGTATTCAAACCCATCCATACCTAATACTTCTATTTCTCAGCTTACTAAACCACGTTCATGTGCCTGTATTATGGAAATCCGGTTCATTTCACTTAACAGAGTGCGACTATTTGAAAAGAATAATCATTGTTACAATAGAGATTTTCACTGCTAATGGAAATACTGTATCATTAATTCACAGTTCAATACAAAGTACATTTCACAGTACATCTTTTCTCTATCGTTCATGCCGGCATTTTATCATCCTGAGGGTTCCCGGATCGACATTCGTCCCTGGACTTCACCCGAGCCATAAACTGCGACCACACGTGCAGTGACGGAACATGCTATCTATGAGATGGCTCAACAGCTCGATTACTGCTGTGGACGTTAAGCTGGAATATTTTCAATGAAGGGCCAATGTTACGAACTTGAGGGCCCTGAAAAGGCAAATAGTTCTTAAATGTGTATTTTTACTAATTGCACGTTTCTGAATTTGATACTGTTGTTGCGGTTCACTTTTCCTTTATTCTGTAACCGTTCCGGCATCCCATTAAGCAAATAATTATGTTCTCACATTTTGATCATGCTTGGACACTAGTGTGATTTTCACACGCAATAAATTTCTGAACGTCAAGTGCTATTATAACCCGACAGGTTTAGACTCTTTGAACAAAACAACAGCAACAACATAACATTTCCAGACCCACGGGGAATTCGTAATCAAGGCAACACTTATATATTGTAATTGAGGAAATATACTTCAAGTACAAATTGATCCAGAGAATAAAGGAACTGCTCGCAGTCAAATTAGATCCAAAATCAAGGATGTTGTTCGACATGTTTTGGAAGCCCAATTATCTTAAATAGTAGTAGTAGTAGCAGCAATAATAATAATAATAATAATATGCCCAAAATAAAAGGGGGCATGATTGGTTTTTTTTATCCGTTAGGATCTAATTTAAAATTTATGTCTGCAAACTTAAAAAAAATCCCGAAAAACAAATGACTTTGGGATTACCTAATCTTAATTTAGGGGAATTCCCAACTGAAGGGTGTTAAAAATCAAGGAAGACGTGAATTTCAAGGTTAAACAAGATCAAATATTGAGACAAGCCACTACTTGGAGGTAGTTTAAAATTTAAAATTCATTCACAAAAAGGAGATTAGGACTGAAAAGGACAGAAATGTTACCATTGCTTCTGAGAAATTACTGATTATGTTTAATGAAGAAGCCTTTCATGAATTAAGCAGCCCAGGAACACATGGTTGGATAAACATCAACACCAAGATAAAACAGTGGGCAAAGAACCAACACCATTTCAACAAAGATGGTAGAAACGAGAATGTGACGACGCATTGTAAGGAAAGACTTCAATCTTGGAGATGATGATTTTAAGAAGCAATTTACGAAAACCTCAAAACGCAAAGATAGCCGACAGCGACATTCCTAACATCGAACAAAATAAAATTCGAAAAATTTCTTCCATGCCAAATTGAAGAATATTCACAAAAAATTGGCGAAATATATATAAAACTCCAAAGAAATTTACGTATAGTCTATAAGTATTCTTCATTCCCAGACAGACTCCACGCATGACAATATAATAATTAACAATAACAAGAAACTGAAAACTAGAGATACAGAAAATATATACCAAAAGGCAAAAAGTAAACAAATTATCATCCCCCAGTTTATGTACTAATAAACTTTATTATAAAAAAACGATACATTTTAGTAAATACTTTTCAAAACTATTTAACTCTTGGAAACTAACATTATGTTTTGACAATGTGAACCTTAAAGCATTTTTCCAAACTCAAACGGACAAAATTGAAATCCAAGACAACTAAATAATTAATGAACAACAAGACTCCTTAATTTTTGCATAAATGAGGAATGATCGAAGAAGTTTAAAATATTTTGGAAGAAATCTGAGAAACAGGAGGAATTACAGAAGAGTGGATATTAACAAGGTGACAACTATAGAGGTATATGTTTCTGCATGTAACGTACTAAACATATCTAAAGCTCATTTAAATCGCTTGGAAGAACAAACTGGTCATCAAATCGGGCAATACCAAATAAGATTCAGAAAGAGATCTAGTGCAGATCGAATTCTCAATGGAAATCCATAGCCTGCTTCCTGTCTCCGACCGGGTCAGGAATGGAATGAATGAAGCCCCCATCTAGCGGCGAGGATATGAACTGTGCCGGCAGCCGAGGCGTGACGCACTCCTCTGGGGCAATGATTAAATGAATGACAGATGAAATGAAATGATATTGGAGTGTTGCTGGAATGAAATTTTCACAGGGAAAACCGGAGTACCCGGAGAAAAACCTGTCTGCCTCCGTTTTGTCCAGCACAGATCTCACATGGAGTGACCGGGATTTGAACCACGGATCCAGCGGTGAGAGTCCGGCGTGCTGCCGCCTAAACCACGGAGGCTTTTAGATCGAATTCTCAATATGAAACTGATTATCAGAAAACATTTTCTTTCTAACAAATGTTTTGGAATAACTTTCGTAGATTTCAAGAAACACTATCATTCCGTTGAACGAGATATACTTTCCGATATAGCCTACTAGAAGGTATTAGTACCGATAATTTAGCGATTATTTACGCATTTAAAAGGCAGCTGATTCTTCCAGGCAGAGAACATGAGCACGTAGCGAACTGTTGTCCATAGCCAACGCAAGAAGATACACAAAACAAGTAAAATGCACGAAATACCACAAGCACTTATAAACACATCATTCAAACAATACAAAGATAACAGCAAACACGATAGAATAGACGCCATAACAGACATAAAATGAGAGATGGCACATTTCCTTTGTTATGCGAAAGTCTTCAGATCCACCTTCATGGCCCATAAACATAAAAGTTATGTAATGTGGTTTCATGTCAATATTGTCGACGTTTCACACTAGAACCTGTGATAGTCATACACAAAATATGAGTAGATGGCCGGTTCATATTCACGAGTGAACATGAAATATTTCACATTGAATAGCGGGTAACAAATTTATTGAAAATACTTCCAGAAAAGTTTGAAAGTAAATTATCAACTAAATGTTTACAATCTCGTTTACGTTGAGTTCCGAAGCGTGAGGTCAATGGAATGGCAGAATATTGGTCAAACAACAAAAGTTAAAAACTAAAACTGACAATTGTATGTCTACCCCTTATTATTCCCGTTTTTCAACGGGGTCGGGGATGAGATGCGATGAAAGTCTTTGTGGCGATGGTTTTTACGGCCGGATGCCCTTCCTGACGCCAACCTCATGAGAGGAGTTAATGAGAGATGAAATGAATGATGGTGAATGAAATTGGGCAAGGATGTGGAAGGAAGCGGCCGTGGCCTGTCAGAAGGTATCGTCCCAGCATTTGCCTGGTGTTGAAAATGGGAAACCACGGAAAACCATTTCAAGGACGGCCGACGGTGGGGCTCGAACCCATGCGTCTACCGAGTCAGCAGAGAGCTTGGCCCCATGACCTAATGCTGCGCTTTAGCCAGCGTAGCCACTACTGTCGGTAAAAAAAAACTAAAACTGACAATATGTCCCTGAAATTGAAATGCTACAAAATATAGACGCAACCAGAACTTAAACTTGAGTTCACGGATTCTCCAGAAGTGAAGTGCTTATAATATACCACATTCTCAACACTTGCAATAAAGACTTCCACGCCAGTTCTAGAGAAACGAGGGATCCAGGTTCGAGTCACAACAGCGCCCCCATATTGAGTGTTCCCATTGAAGGTAACTTTCACTTACGACAGACAAACAAGTAAAGCTAATGCAAATAAGAATTTGATTTTATTACGTCTCAAGATGGCATTTATACTGCACATATGGACGTCCTTGTTGATGACCTGCCAGAGGATCATTTCCTTACATCTATCAGGTGCTTTCCCTCGCGGTCAGAAAAATCATATCAACAGGGCCTGAGCCAATTTCATTCAAACCATCTAGATCCAAAACATTAATTGCAGGGGAATCGCACAACTGAACACATGCGTCTGCTTCTATGGAGTCGGGCATGAGATGAGATATGAATATGAATGAAACTGGGCAAATAATTGGAAGGAAGCAACATTGGCCTAGAGAAAGAACGTCCCTAACCTGGAGTTTAAAATGAAGAAACCAGGAAATTCAATTTCAAGGACGGCTGGCGACGGAAACTTAAATCTACTCATCTTCTGAGTCTGGAGATAGCCTGGTCACACATTGTTACGGCTGTGAATTTGTTTAATCGCTCGCCGCATTAGTCACAACTGCCCCAGGGCTGGGCTGCTCTGCCTCAGTGTATTGCGTGCGCCTTATGCAACAGGTCTACTAGGACAAAGGGATGGTCCAGAATATTCGTGACCCAGCCAGCGATGGAAGCCTCGAGAAGCCGTCAACCCTGGATGGGTCTAGAAGCATTTATTGAGTCACCGGCCTGCTATATAAGAGCGACCTGTCAAGCAGTGAGTGTGTGTTTGTTTTACGAGCTAGTGCGAGCGTTTATCCTGAGCGACAGAAGTGTGGTGACTTGCGAAACCCCTAGTGAAGCCGATTCTCTTGACAGCGAGGGAGTGAGAAGCATACAGGGGACTGCCTGTGTTTTGAGCGAGTGTGATTTCACTGAGCGACAGAGGTATTGTGGCGGAGTGCCGTGCGAGTTACGAAATCCAGTGACATTGTTTCTCGGCTCGTGGGCAGCGAAGCAGCGTGTAGCAGGTTATCGTAAGTGACTGTAGTTTGCGTACATAAGGGAGAGGTGCAGGTAGTTTCTGTCAAGGCCACCGGACTCATTAGCACGGATTAACTTCTGTGGTTTGTTGACAAGTGAAAGGGGGCAAGAGCTCTCCATAAGGAAGAGACTTGAGGAAACTGGAGTAAGGTTCTAATTGCTTGTATTTGCTGATGAGTAGTGTATCTTTCTGGTCGCAATAAAGTTAATTATTTCTTTAAAGGAACAATCTGTGTTGTGCTTCAACCCACCGTAATCCAGTAAACAAAAGTGTCACTAGGGGGGTGGCACGTAACAACTGGTGTCAGAAGCGGGATTACGAACTCAAACACAAGCACAACACCTGACGGTCCTGGTTTCAAACCCGAGCAGGTCATTTTTTAAATTTTCCTGTGAGTGCATGCCCCTTACAAGACAAACATCTAAAATGGAAGCGCAATTTGCAGCATTGCTAGAAAATTTAAGTGGCATGGAAGCCAAGATGGAAGACGGCCAGAAGAAGATGGAGGACGGCCAGAAGAAGATGGAGGACGGCCAGAAGAAGTTAGCCGAGGACCTAACTGCCAAACTAGAAGACGGTCAAAATAAGCTAGCGGAGGACCTGAAGAGGATAGAGGACGGCCAGAAGAAGATGGAAGACGGTCAGAATAAGTTGACGCAGGACCTGAAGAAATTAGAACTGGGTCTGCGTGAGGAAGTCACGGCAGTGGAAAAGAAGTTCGACGCCTGACAAGTGGAAGTTGCCGAGCTGCGCCAACGCCCGCTGATGGGGCGCCCGCTGATGGGGGTGGAAGAGAAATTCAACGCCTTACAAAAGGAAGTTGCCGAGCTGCGCCAACGCCCACTGACGGGGGTGGAAGAGAAATTCAACGATCTAAAAGAGGAAGTTGCCGAGCTGCGCCAACGCCCGCCCACCGTTACACCGGAAATATCAGGAACGGGACATAGCAGAGTGACGCCCCCAACCTTCGACGGAAAGATCCCGTGGAGCACCTACTTACGGCAGTTCGAGGCGGTCTGTTCCATAAATAACTGGAACAACACAGAAAAGGCTACAGCTCTCATTGTAGCGCTGAGAGGTGACACACTTAACGTCCTTCAGGCCATCCCGACTGGATCCCAGGACTACGCTTCACTGATCGCCCATATGGAGTCCCGATATGGAGATAGCCATCTTCAGCAGGCCTACCAGATGCAGCTCCGGACCCGGGTACAGAAGAACGCGGAAACCCTGCAGGAGTTCGAGATGGACATCGCACGCCTCGTAAGGCTCGCCTATCCAACAGCGCCGGCCGACTTTCTGGAACAGATTGCGACGCAGAGCTTCACCGACGGGCTACGGGACTCGGACACTCAACAGGCGCTGCGACTCGCGCGCAATAAGACCCTGGCAGATGCGCTGAGCCACGCACTTGAGTTCGAGACGGCAAAACAGGCATCTAGAATGCACGCGCGGGTGCGTCAAGTGGACGTCGACGAACCAGCCAAAGCCGACAAGACGAAGCCCCTGGCTGATGAACTGATGGAGGCGCTAGGCCGGTTCTTCAAGAGTCGCAGTACCACCAACAGAAAACGTAGCCGAAGGACATCCGGAGAGTCGGCCCGGAAGAGGACTACCGCCCTGCTGGACCTGCTGTAAGAGAGGCCACCTGAGCAAGGACTGCGGTGAGGGGGGGGGGGAAAGGGGGGGAGGGGGGGGGGGGGCAAAGGTTGGCTTGTGACAATCGACAAGGCCCGGCAGTCCAAGTTCGTGTGACGCAGTTACGGAGGGATAATAGCAGCCTGATGGTCGACGGAGTCGTCAACGGAGAGAGCTGGCCCATGCTAATCGACACGGGAGCATCGAGGACCATCGTCAGTCCCACCGTGATCCCGAAGTGGAGAGTGCAACCAACACAAAGGAACCTCCAGCTAATAACCGCGACCGAAGAGACCGCACCGGTACGTGGCGAAGCATCACTGGAGTTCGTCATTGGTCGACGGCCGATAAAGCATCCACTGCTTGTGACTGACGTATCAAATGAAGTGATCATCGGACTAGATTTCCTGGACCAGAACATCATCATCTTGGATCTGAGTACCAACACTCTGCACTTCGGAGGTGAGGAACTTGCTTTGCAACCAGCACACGAGGCCGTCGTCGCACGACGAGTAAGGCTGAGAGAGGACGTCATCATTCCCGCCAGGACGGAAGTCAGCGCTGCCGTAATTGTCGACGGAACAGCTGAGGGAGTGGCGGCTGTCATCGAGCCAAAATATGAGGACATCCAGACAAAAGGATTGCCAGTTGCCAAGTCTCTCATCAACACGACGTCTCGGCCGTACGTCCGCCTGTCCAACCTGAACGACTACGACATTACGGTGCACCGGGACACCAACCTAGGAGTCTGCGAGCCCGTTACCTGGATTGCCCGCATCACAGATACGACGGACGGACACCTGCAGACGGACAACCGAAGAAGACGCGCACTGCCAGAAGAACTACAGAAGCTGTACCAAGGATCCCATGACCATTTAGACGAGGAACAATCACGCCAACTTCAGGACCTGCTACGCGAATTCCAGGACGTCTTCTACGTGGGGAGCAAAGACTTCGGCAGGACAAGCTTGGTCCAGCACAGAATCGACGTTGGGGACAGCGCACCGATTAGGGCCCCATTCCGACGTGTCCCGCTCGCCAAGCAAGCCGAAGTCGACCGGAAGGTAGAAGAGATGAAGGAGAAAGGGGTGATCGAGCCATCACATAGTCCTTGGAGTTCTCCGGTCGTGCTAGTGAAGAAGAAGGACGGTTCCACCAGGTTCTGCGTGGATTACAGGCGGGTGAATGACGTCACGAAGAAGGACAGCTACCCTCTACCCCGGATCGACGACACCCTGGACACCATATCAGGGTCAAGATGGTTCTCCACCTTGGATTTGAAGAGTGGCTACTGGCAGGTGGAGGTCCACCCTAAGGACCGCGAGAAAACTTCGTTCTCTCTGGGCAACGGGCTCTGGCAGTTCACCGTCATGCCATTCGGTCTGTGCAACGCCCCTGCGACCTTCGAAAGGCTAATGGAGTCCATTCTGAGGGGACTACACTGGAAGACCTGCCTGGTCTACCTATACGACGTCATCGTTCTGGGAAGAAGCTTCGAGGAGCACTACCGCAACCTGAAGGGGATCTTGATGAAGCTACGGGCTGCCCAGCTGAAGTTGAGCCCCAAGAAGTGTCAGCTCTTCCAGAAGAAGGTCCAGTACCTTGGGCATATCGTCTCCGAGGAAGGGGTGCGCACCGACCCAGAGAAGACCGCAGCTGTGAGGGAGTGGCCAGTTCCGAAGGACAAGTCCCAACTACGAAGCTTCCTGGGACTCTGCACTTATTACCGTCGCGTCGTGAGAGGATTCGCCGACATCGCCAAACCACTGCATCGACTGACTGAGAAGGACAAACTCTTCACGTGGACAGCAGAATGCCACAGTGCCTTCGAACAACTCATTAGGCTCTGTGCACCGCACCTATTCTGGCCTACCCCAGACCTGGAACAGGGTTCATCGTCGATATCGATGCCAGCGACTTTGGTATAGGGGGAATCCTGTCGCAAATAGTGGACGGCGAGGAGAGAGTAGTGGCCTACTTCAGCATAGCCTTGTCAAAGCCAGAGAGGAACTACTGCGTCACCAGGAAGGAACTGCTCGCCATCGTGAAGACCATCGAACACTTCCACAAGTACCTGTACGGGCAAGAATTTCTCATCAGAACCGACCATGCTTCCCTGCGGTGGCTCCTGAACTTCAAACAGCCCGAGGGTCAACTCGCGCGGTGGATAGAGAGGCTTCAACAGTACAACTTTGAGATCCAGCACAGGAAAGGCCAACTGCATTCTAACGCCGACGCCTTGTCCCGAACACCGTGCCTCGAAGACTGCACCTTCTGTACCAGAAGAGAGGAGAACACCGGGATACAGTGCCGAAGGACTACCGTGGAACTTCAAGGGAACTGGAGCCGCGAATCTTTCACGCGGGCACAAGCAGAAGATGATGACCTGGGACTGATAGCCGAATGGAAGAGGGCCTGTGTCCCCAGACCCGGGTGGAACATTGTGAGTGACTGCAGCCCAAAGTTTAAGTCCTACTGGGCGCCGTGGGATTCGCTGATTGTAAAGGATGGCCTCATCTGCCGCGCCTGGGAGAGCACCGACGGGAAGACATCTCGGGAACAAGTCGTCGTTCCAAAGGCTATGACGGAGGAAGTCCAGAAGGAAGTCCATGGCGGATCATCTGGTGGACACCTAGGGATAAAGAAGACCCTGGAGAAGCTGAGAGAGCGGTTCTACTGGATCGGATGCCGAACTGACGTGGAGAACCACTGCGCCAGGTGCCACGATTGCGCAGCCAGCAAGGGCCCAGGACGAAGACGACGGGGTCCACTGAAGACCTACAACGTGGGCGGCCCCATGGAGAGAGTGGCCATCGATGTTGCTGGGCCATTCCCGTTATCGAGGCAGGGAACCGCTACATATTGGTCGTCAGCGACTACTTTACCAAATGGCCGGAGGCGTATGCGCTCCCTAACCAAGAAGCCGCGACGATTGCAGAGACCCTGGTGAAGGAATTCGTCAGCCGGTACGGAGTACCCCTGGAGCTGCACTCCGACCAAGGGAGGAACTTCGAGTCGCAGGTGTTCCAGAACCTATGCCAGCTGCTGGGAATCCGGAAGACAAGGACAACGCCGCTACACCCTCAGTCTGACGGGATGGTAGAGCGATTCAATCGCACCATCGAGAACCATCTCCGAATAGTCGTCAGCGAGCACCAGAGGGATTGGGACAAACATCTTCCACTATTTCTCCTGACCTACCGCGCCGCCGTGCATGAAGCCACCGGGTGCACACCAGCCCGGGCCATGTTTAGGAGGGAGCTCCGTCTACCTGTCGATCTTGCCTTCGGCCGACCTGGGAATGATCCGGTCACGGTAAGCCAGTATTGTTAAGAACAGGTCGACCAACTGGAGGACGTGCACGCGTTCGCGAGGAAACTGCGGATCGAGACCGACCGAATGAAGACCCAATACGACCAACAAACGGATGCCGGCGGATTCCACGATGACGACCTGGTCTGGCTCTTCAACCCATTACGGAAGAAAGGCCTGTCACCCAAACTGCAGAAGTCCTGGGAGGGCCCGTACCGAGTCGTGAAACGGATCAACGATGTCGTCTACAGGATCCAGCGAGGGCGAAGATGAAGATCGTGCATCGAGATCGCCTGGCAGCCTACGAAGGGACACAGACGGACCAATGATTGATCGGGACGATCAGCCTTTTAGGAAGGGGGTGGTGTTACGGCTGTGAATTTGTTTCATCGCTCGCCGCATGAGTCACAACTGCCCCAGGGCTGGGCTGCTCTGCCTCAGTGTATTGCGTGCGCCTTATGCAACAGGTCTACTAGGACAAAGGGATGGTGCAGAATATTCGTGACCCAGCCAGCGATGGAAGCCTCGAGAAGCCGTCAACCCTGGATGGGTCTAGAAGCATTTATTGAGTCACCGGCCTGCTATATAAGAGAGACCTGTCAAGCAGTGAGTGTGTGTTTGTTTAACAATATCAATGGGCCTTAGCACGCGTAGCAAATCCGATTACTAACTCAATCCTCATAACCGAGCATAATATACACTGAAGAGTCATATTATGACTACTCTGCCCTACCCCGGGGAGCATTTATCGACTGAAATGCCGCGATAATAATAATGTTATACGTTTTGCCCCTTTTATCTACTTCGGCTTTTAGAGACGCCGGGGTGCTAGAATATTTCCCCGAACAGGATCTTTAACGTGCCAGTAAATCTACTGACACGGCTCCCACTCATTTAAGCACCCTCAAATGCCAAGTGACTTCGCCGGGATTCGATCCCGCTGTCTTGGGATCAACAGGCGAGAACGTTACCGCTGAGCCACGCAGTCAGTCGGTATGCAGATAGTAGGCTAATGTAATGTCTTTTTTTTTTCGAAGAAAATTTATCCACGTCTTCTAGCCACCGCAATAATTGATTTGGGGCTCTAGTTTTACAACAGTATCAGTTCATACTCATTGATTGCTGAAGTATCTTTCAAACCTCAGGGTGTACAATAGGGTGTTTGTCTGGCAAACCTCGCTTAGTTTCTATGCTCAATAGGCTTGTCGAAAATATTAGTATGGACTATCTAAGCAAACTATTCTGCAAATATAAAATGTCGCGTAGTACGGAGTAGCCCACGGGAGGAGGGTGTAAACTGAGAATCGCAAACGGGCTCAGAGTGATTAGAGGTCAGAACTACAAAAAGGACGAGACAAAATCGCGATACAGATAGAAAGAAATATGCAAACGTCACACTGCACATCCTCGAACAATTCTGCCGCTGCTGAACTCTGACAGCTAGAATGTCAAACCTGATACAGATTTTCTTGCTCTTTTATCACAACCTATGTAGACTATACTAAAGTAGTTAATGACCTCTGAATGAAACAAGCCTGATGCAGAGTGTCCATCCACTTGCTCTTCTATTACATCCAGTGTCGTGCATTGAGATGAAACAAGGGAAGCACTGCTTCAGTGAACGAAATTCGCCTTAAATTCGTGTTTTATGTATTAGTTATTGCCACATTTCCCCTTAAGCTATGCTTCAACTAGCGCCAAAGGCTACACAGAGAAGGTATAGCGTGTTCTCCTACAAGTCCAACACCCGCGAAGCACAGCAGGTCGAACTGAAGAATGCATCGTTTTGCTTCCAAGACCTCCTAGTAACTAGTTCCGTTCATCTCTTGGTAGGCAGGCATAGTCTGAGGGCGAGAACTACATTGAATAGAGGGTGTGGAAACTTCGAACCCCACGATAGGCCGCTCCGGACAGCATAGATATATAGGCTACATATCAACAGGAAATAGCATATTCCACACCCACAGTAACCTTCTGTGAGTGCAAAGGCCATGCTATAATCTGAGTTGGAAGATTTTTACGCAAAAGCTGTTAATTATAAATTATAATTATAAATTCACATGAAAAACAATAAGTTCCGTGTCGAACTAAAGAGCCTACTTTTCTTAAAATTTAAGATTCATGCCAATTGTGGTGTTTGAAGCCATATTTTCGGTGTTGCCTTAGTAAACAAGAGTTTAGTGCTTTTCAGTCGGTCAACACGAATGTACCCAAAAGAGATGGGTTATGCCCTAATCCTGAAATAAATTACATGAGATTTTAATCTATATGGATCTCTCTAGAATAATGACGAAATTAAGTTGGTAATATCGAAATTTCTAATTAGTTCGAAATACTGTATATCTGGCATAATATAGCCTAATAAAGAACTACAGTTGGCAGCCCTGGTGACTGAATATATTCTTAGTTCCATCTTTTAAGGTACAGAATACAAAATTTGGTTGAAGTCCAATGGATAGCATGGACGTTACATGCAGTTAAACATTGGATCCAACAGCGCGCGTAAAATCATGTTGACAACAATGACATACATGTATTGGTCAGAAAATCTGAAATAATATGATCTATTGTTGTGTCAGTTTTGAATGAAATCCATTAGTTACTATAGAAGTTACATGCATTTTAAAATTAGACCTATCAGCAGGCTTAGAATCATGTTGGCAGCACTGGCGTAGGCCTATATTAGTTACTCCAAATTAATCTAGAATGCCAGGTACTATACGTGTGCAAAGTTTACAGTTATTGGCTTGCACACTTTCTGATATATTGATATTAGGGTAACAAAAATAGAGACAGTAATTATTAACAGTTGGCAGCCCTGGTTACTCTTAAGAATCGGCATAGTCATATCTGTTATAGTACACATACCACACACGAAATTTGGTTGAAATCCAAATGATAGTATAGAAGTTACATGTATTTAAATTTGGACCTCTCAGCAGGCTTAGAATCATGTTGGTAGCACTGAGGTATATAAGTTACTCCAAATTAATATAGAATGTCAGGTACTATACGTGTGCATAGTTTAAAGCTGTCGGCTTGCATACTTTCTGATAAATGGGTATTTGGATTAAAAAAAAATTGCGTGCATTTATTAACAGTTGGCAGCCCTGGTGGGTCTTAAGAATACGCTCAGTCATATCTGTTTATGCACACATAGCACATACAAAATTTGGTTAAAATCCAATTGATAGTGTAGAAGTTATATGCATTTAAAATTTGGACCTACCAGCAGGCTTATAATCATTTTGGCAACACTGCCATGTATGGGCTCCTGGAAATTAAACTGCAATATTATTATCTATACGTGTGCCAATTTTGAAATAGCTCCCATTCATACCTTCCAAGATATCCAACATGGAGCTCAAATTTCAATTGCGATTTTTCAGCAGTTGGTAGCACTGACATCATTTTCCAATATGGCCGTGATATATTCAGGTATACATCTTAACTCCTACCGAATTTTGTTTCGATTGCTGCAGCCGTTAAGAGTTGATGGGGGGGACACACACAACCAGCCAGCCAGCCAGACAGCCAGACAGACAGGCAGAAGGACAGACAGACACACATTTGCCCGATCTCATAAGTCTACTTTTTCCTCAATTTTGCAAAATGTGAAAAGTAGGCTAAAAATGTATCGCCCCCGTAGTTTTATAGAACGCAGTTTATATTTAAACTTATTCTTTCGTCACATTTTTAAACAGGTAGGCTATATCTCATCATCGGCCCACAGAAACAGAAATAATAAAAGATAGAAAAACACAATTTCTTACTGGATGGATTGGGAATATATGATGTGTTTAGTCTACTTGTTGAAATAGAAGGAGAAAGGGTATAGGAGATCCCTGACGCTATGAAAAGAACGAACACAATACTAAAAAAAAAAAAAAAAAGGCCTCGGGTGCCGGGTGCAAGCTTTGTTAATTTACGCCCAGAGGGCAACATGCTTGTCGAATTTTATCGCTCCTTGAAGCGCTATGAAAGTCAAGGAGGTTAGATATCTACGCTCCTTGACACTATAGCGCTTTCTAGTAGAGAAATGAGGGACTTTGTGTTGGCGGAAAATCCCGAGATTAATTTTGCCATTATGAACACGGCCTACTGAATTTAAATGGGTTCTTTAACATGCCAACATCGTATGACATGCGTATCGTGGTTTTTGACGCCTTTCAAAAATCACTTACCACGGCCAGGAGCGAACCTGCAAACTTGGGGGTTAGCAGTCCGACAAGATGATGATGATGATGATAATTGTTGTTTTAAGGGGCCTAACATCTAGCGTATCGGCCCCTAATGATCTGGGTGATAGCGAAAATGATAATGAAACGGAACCAGAACGAAAATTAAGTGAGACGGAAAATACTTACAAAAAGGAACTCAGATTGAAACAACTCACAAAATGTACTGACTAAAGGGAATTTCGAACGAAAAGATTCACAAAAGGAATAGATTGAAAAATACCCACAAAATGAAGGCTAGGTTCAAAATACGTACAAAATACAATGTAGCGTCGAAATACCTACAAAATGCAATTGAAATTTAAAATACTTACAAAATGCAAATGAGATCGAAATTACGTACAAAATGCAATTGAGGTTCAAAATACTTACAAAATGCAATTGAAATTCAAAATACACGATGCAATTCAGATTGAAATATGCCAGTTCCAATCCAAATTATTCACAAAGTGCAATTGAAATTCAAAATACTTACAAAATGCAATTGAAGTTGAAAATGCTTACAAAATGTACGGTAGATTCAAACGACTCATGTGGATTGACAATACTTACAAAATGCAATTTAGATTGAAAATACTTGACAAAATGTAATTTAGATTCAAAATACCCACAAAATGCAATTAAGAATCAAAATATGTGCAAAATGCCCACCAAACAAAATGCAATTTATATAAAAAATTCTTGCGAAATGCGATTTTGGTTGAAAATACTTACAAAATGCAACTGAAATTCAAAATTCTCACTAAAAGGCCCGGCTACCTGCATTGAAAAACTTACCAAAAAGCAATTTAGATTGTCAATCTTTACAAAATGCAATTGAAGTTGAAAACAATCGCGAGATGTAATTTAGATCGAAAAAACTTACAAAATGCAACGTAGATTAAAAATACCTTAAAAAATCGCTAAAAGGGAATTTAGATACACGGTGAACCAAGTAACAAAAACAGTGCGGGAATCTTAAAGAGAAAGGAAATATAATGAAAAGAGGAGAGGAGAGGAGAGGAGAGGGGAGAGAGGAGAGGGTCCGCCCCAAAGGTAAGGGACAAAAGGGGAAACGGACCCAGCTCAGGAATCCCTCGGGGTCGCCAACTCCCGAACTCACCAGCCGTGAGCCCCTGAGGGTGTAGCATTATCTAGGGTGCACCAGAAGGGGTGGGGCTACATACACCCGGCCTCCTTAAGGGCCTTGAGCACAAGGCAGGAGGTAAAAGGAAAAGAAAACGAAGGCTGACCCCTCACAGAAGGAGGGTATCAGGAAAGATGAGAGAAGGGCCAAAGAAGGCGGGAAAGTGAAATACTCCCTAGGCCTCGGATACCCTAATACCGTCGGGGTCGGAAGAGAACAAGAGTTGACCAAGTGAGGTCGACAGGAAAGAAGACTGAGAGGAGCCCGGCACAAGTAAGTGGAAGCAATGCCGGACTCAGCTGGGGTCCCATGGTCGCCAACCCACGTCCCACTAGATGTGAGCCCCTGGGGGAAGTCCGACAAGATAACCACTCACTAAATAAATAGTAGCCAGAAACTAATGGGAACTGTAGATCACATATTGTCCTTGTATTGGCGTCAGGGGGCGTGGTGGCTCAGCGGTCTAGCTGTATGCCTCTCACCAAGGCGGTCCGGGTTCGATTCCCGGTCATTGCATGTGAGATTTTCGAAGTGAAATGCCATGTCCTGTGATTCGGATTCCACGTAAAAAGGAGGTCCCGTGGCTCATGATCTCGAGATTAACGGTCACGTTAAACTACAAGCTTCTTGTATTGGCGTCAAACATAATCAGCAGTGGCTGTACACAGATCAGCCTACAACACGTAGCAGTATTGAACAATGATAAACATTCACTCCAGCAAGCTATATTGAGGCAGTTCAGTCCACAACGATGTGCACACTTCATGAGTGGCGGTCATTATTGGTATTCGCCATTAATAGGCAAGTGTAAATATTTTGATGGTACAGGTGAGTTATCCCAGTTGCCAACATTTCTAGGCATGCTACAATATGGTGGTAGTGACCAAAAGCATCCGTAAACCAGCCTAGTCATTATTATAAGAGGTTTAACAAAAGTATAATAAAGCTTATATCAACAAAAGTTTGGTGCTTTTGAACACATTCGTTGGCAAACACTTGTGGTTCAGACAGACGGCATAGGCTGCTAGTTACTATGGAATAGGAGAGGACATTGTGAACATACACTGAAGAAAATGGAAATTGCAACACCCAGAAGGAGTGGTGCTACATTGCTGCAATTGAACATGCAGGACGAGTGATCGGTTTTGATTCGATGATTACACTTTCAGGTCCCTCTAACCGCAAGTTTGGACAACAATCAATACAGGATGTGCCCACCACGAGCTGCAATACATTGATGAATTCGGCGAGACATGGAGTCAATAAGGCCCTGGATCGCTTCCTGAGGAATTGTGGCCCATGCTTGCTGCACTGCACGGGTCAGTTGTTCCAGAGTTGTGTGTGGCTGAGGACGGTTGGCCAGTTGTCGACCCATCATGTCCCACACATGCTCAATAGGACTGAGGTCCGGGGATCTGGTGGGCCATTCTAAGGTTGTGATGTCGTGAAGAACTTCTCTGGAGATGCATGCAGTGTGAACCCGGTTATTGTCCTGCTGAAACATCCCATTAGCAATGTTTGCCATCATAGGGACAACCACTGGAATGAGTAACCTATCAACGTACTGTCGAGCAGTCATAGTGCCCTCAACAAGCACTAATTGTGATTTCACATTAAAGCCAATAGCTCTCCAGACCATAATGCTTGGTGTTGGCCCTGTGTGCCTCTCGACAATAAGGTCTGGGCGGCCCCTCTCACCGGTGCGTCGGCGCACACGATTCCGGCGATCACTGCGGGTAAGACAGAAGCGCGATTCATCACTAAAGACGACCCTATGCCATTCGTCGACCCACGTCGATCGTTCTCGACACCAGGCCTGCCTTACACGTCGCTGTTGTGGGGTCAATGGAACACCTTCTGCAGGGACACGGGATCGTAAGCCAGCTGCACGCAGGCGATTACCAACGGTTTGTCGTGTAACGTGGGGTGCCAGAGCTGGTCGAATTTGCGCTGCTATTGCATAGGGTTACATCCGGGCCTTCCGAATGATGCGGTGATCCTCTCTCACAGTTGTCTGTCGCGCTGGGTCTGTGCCAGGTCTACGAGTGTGGGTACCTTCATTTGACCACTGCTGCCATACACGTTATACCGTAGATGCCTTTCGGCCAACACGTGCAGCGACAGTACTTAGCGATAATCCAGCCTCACACAGCCCAATTATCCGTTATTGATAGCGTGCTCTTCTCTGTCGTCGAGGCATGTTTGACGGGGAACACTTCACTGCACAGACTGCAAGTCAACTACGCTACACCAGAGTCCGTATACTGGAGTTGATTCCTCCGCGACCAATCACGTAGAGAGACCTGTAGCAACAATCCAATGGGTCTGTAACTTTGATCGTTTACATACCTACATGGCATCGTTCCCTATCTTGAAAATCAACACCGACGACCAATGCCTTCATCGTGTTGCAATTTCCATTTTCTTCAGTGTATATTGAGTCGTGATCCTCTTTGTGAAACTCATGAGGTTCTGTGTGAATAAGGCTAGCAACCTGCTTCACTTGTACCTTCTGAAAACCTGCTAACACTGCTTACAGCAAGACTCGCATCTATGGGAGTGACGGAGTCCCACTCCCATCTGACAGATCAGGGCCTCTTTGGAAACAAAGAGGCAAACGAAATGATATTCGAAAGGATGCTATTAATATCGAGCTGAGTTAGCAAGTAGGATAGGACTGGATATTCAACGGATTAGTGAAGTTCAGATAAAGGGGGATGGATAGGAGAAAGCAGGACATTACAGAGTGTTCCTGTCTGATACAAAACGAGGTAGGGCCAAAAGGAGAGTAGGTCCCTATGTCAAAAAACCATAGAATGTAACACAGTTGGTGCACGGTACGTTATTATCGTGGAAAGATTTGGAAATGTCAAGAACTCAAGTCAGGATTGTTTCATTCTACGTTCCATGTGAAGGGGCTGATCGAGACGAAGTAAACATAACTTATTTTAGGAGGCACCGAGTGATCTGGTAGTGTGAGATAACAATGCAGACAGTGTAGTACTGATGGGGTATTTCATGCTAGGATAGGAAATAGGACTAAGGGGTATTATAACGTAATGGGCAAATGGGGTGAGGATTCGAAAGCGAACACAATGGAGAATATTAACTGGACTTTTGTGTTAGCATGGAGTTATCTGTTGTGGACAAATTCTCGAAACATTAAGGGATTCCCAATTACACATGGGAGGGTAGATGAACCAGGTCAATAACAGACTATATCTTTACTTTACGTAGAGCGTTATGTAGTGGAAATGAAAAGAACCAAAGAAATACAGTAGTAGTAGTAGACGAGTCTTAAAGTAAATCATAGCGGAAACTTGGAAATAAATTGGAAACGTTAGATCAGGTGGCAGGAAAGCATTTTGGGGTGATATAAAAATCTTACAACTCGAGGAAAAACAGAAATGAGCAGTGTTTTCTATAATTGTGGGTAACTAATTGTAGATGGCTAGGAAAGATGGAAAGAATATTTCTAAAACTTGCAAAAAGAACCTGTACACATTGCTGGCAGTGTGACAGATTTTGAGATTATGCAGGGAGAGAATGAGGAGGGAACAAGATTACGATTGAGGAATTAGAAAGGATGGTAAATAAAATATTATTTTACAAAGCAGCTAAGGTTATATGAAATTCACCCAGAAATGTTTTAGTGGGAAGGTAGGTATGAAATGGTTGCACAGGATAATAGA
This sequence comes from Meconema thalassinum, assembly GCA_946902985.2. Lineage (NCBI taxonomy): Eukaryota > Metazoa > Arthropoda > Insecta > Orthoptera > Tettigoniidae > Meconema > Meconema thalassinum. The sequence goes on along the minus strand of OX336389.2, from coordinate 1,464,367,942 downwards.
ATTGGTATGCGATTAGGAAAGGTACCTTCTTACTGAACAAAAGCAGTAATCGTTCCAATTTATAAGCAAGGTACAGGCTAGATTGCAACAATTATAGAGGTAATTCTTTGATGAGTGTCCCGGGCAAGGTGTACTCAGAAAATGTAGAAAAGAGAGTTCGATCAACGGCCAAGTTTAAGAAGAATGAAAATCAGTATGGCTTCAGAACGCAATGGTGATATCAGGATTAAGATTCTGTAGGCGTTTGCAACGAGAAATGTTACGAGAGGAATTCACAGTTGTGTCCTTGTTTTGCAGATCTAGAAGTCGTATGGTTGGAGTACGAAGGGATAACAAGATTATGGTATTAAGGAAATGCTACAGGGAATCAAAAGTATTTATGTTCATAATTAGGCATCAGTGAGAGTTGATGGTAGGATTAGTTCTTGGTATAAAGTTGTAACAGGAGTAGCCAAGGCCATAATTTTTCACCGCTACCGTTTAATTTATATATGGCCCATTTGCTGAAGGGCAGAAACTGGCCGGGTGAGATTCAGTTAGGTGGAAACCAGGTAATCAGTCTGGCTTATGCCACTGACCTGTTAGTGATGAGCTAATGACAGACTCTGTCGAAAGCTTACAGGCTAACATGTTAGAATTTGAACAGACATGTAGGAATATGGTATGAAAAATAACTATTTCAAAAACGGTGATGTCGGTAGGGAAGAAACACAGGATTAGAGGATGCTAGGTAGGAAGACCTCACTTTAAGTACTTGGGCTCTTTATTCTCTCAGGATGGTAGTGAAATAGATATAGTCATGGTGCCAGAAAAAACATAACAGTGAGTATTCAGTTGCAATCTACTGTATTCTGCAAGAAATGTTAGTGCAGTTACGAGACTCTCACTACATCGCTCAGTATTTAGATCGGCTTGCTCTGTATGAGAGTGAGAGCTGCGAGAATTCAGGATATCTCACACACAAGCTGTCGGTAACTGATGTGAGGGCAACAAGAATGTTTGTTAGGACACATAGGGTAGACTACTAGTAATGTAGAGATGAACGGTTCGTAGAAAGGAACATGTTAGATGAAGCTATTCGCTTGAGCCGACTCTAATCAAATGCAGGGGTCATGTGATGAGCATTGTGGAGGAGATATTACCTAGGAGATTGATGAACTAAGCTACAGAGTGTAAAACTCACAGAGGTAGACCTAAGGAGCGATGGTTAGATTCAACGTTTAACGATTCCAAGGCAAGAGGTGTACAAGCAGAGAAGACCGCAGTGCTAACCAGTAAGAGGTGAAGTTAGAGGCAACTCGTTCGCAAACAGAGGCTTGCAGACTGGGTGTTAAAAGGCAAAACAGTTTCAAATGAAAATGAATGAAAGGATACGAAACTTACGATAAGGTGTCAAAACCATAGGTCATAAATTATCACAACGAAAACATAATTTTAGGAGTCTAAGGAAAAGGTGACAAAACAAAACTAGACGTCATTGACTGCCAGAACTTATTCATAATTACAGAAAGACCCCGTTATGTGCAGAAAGTGTGTTATTGAATGTTGCTAGAGGTTGCTAAGGACCACGCGGAATTAATACAGTTACGTAACAGCCTACATTTGAATTTTCTACCGACTGTTTTTTGTTTACTTTACTATTTTATATAGTTAGAAATAAGAGTGATACTACAGCAGGAACTTGCTTCGTCTTACACTGTTGAGTAATGTAAATTTGCAATGCAAGTTAGCTAGCACTGTTTCCGTGCTGTGATATATACTCCGTCCAGTTGTCGTGCTGTACGTGAAAAACAAATTAAAGATCTTATTTTCAAAGAGCCATTCCAGGCTATAAATCTACATAATTCAGGAAAACATTTCCGCATTGCGACGGCTCTAAAACTACACCAGTCAAAAACGGACGTTAACCTCTCAAATTATTGCAGCCTATACAGTAACTCATATAGCACATACATACATATCATAACTGAATTATCACCATTGTCTCGTATCATTCGTAGTCTATAACTTTATGAACTTATATTCATTTATAGAGAACTATAGAATCGATTAATGTTGATACCGCTTTGATGTAAAATGTGTTCTTTCATCTCAAAACGTCTAGGGACAAGTTTCTTAGAGCATTAAAACTGAAAATACCTCTGCGGATCTGTAGAAAAGATTTCCTTCACTGAAAATATTCGTATGCTTTATTAATTAACAATGCACTATCGTAATTTTAGGTAACATCAGCAGCGGCACAGCAGTAACTTATGTGGCACAACACATCGTGATTCGTCAGTAGTCTAAATACGAGAGATAAGACGGTTTGAATACAGTATTTACTAGGCTAGCGATGGGGTTGTCTCTACTGCTCTTGGATACAAGATGCCCATTTGTCCTGCTTGGGTTATAGTGGTCTATAGGACAGTAGGGCCTACTACGTCATTCGTGGACAATGCTCGGGCAACACCGAGGCAGACATCACAGACATAGGTGGACTGTGTGGTTTCACTGGAGAGGAGTGGCTGCTTCGCACACGAGGTTAGCGGCCATGTTTCGGAAAGCAGCAACAATTAGCAGAACTCTGGTCCTATAGCCTAGCAGTCAGTAGCCACATTCCACCCTTTTGCTTAAGGTAAATCACGCTGCCTGATCCGCTGTACTCGCTAGACCTTGCTACTAGAAAGCGGTAATGCAGCGTAAGAAGTTCACCTCAAACGATGATCCTTAGTTTGTTTTCTAGCAGTGGTTCCAGAATACCCCAAAGAATGCTTTTCCGCTCAAATACGGAAACTACCAGAACGATGGAAATGTACATAGACATTGGTGGGGAATATATTTAATGTGTGTATACTGTACCAATACATTGGTTACTGTAAAGAAACTACGGTATTGTAAATCATTGCTGAACATCCCACATATAAGTAAACACCTGGCCAGGTCGAGGATAAGCAGTAGCGAAAGCAGTCAAATACATTTTAGGTATGATCCATGCATAAACTTCCATGTGACATTTAGATTCCTCAGTCGTCTACCAAGTAGCCTAAATGGAAGTAGCAAGTTCGGGTTAAGCTATTTTACCCCTCACTTACTCGAGTTAAATACCCAAACAGCACCTTGCAGGATATAGAAAGAAATTGCTACCACCACAATTAATAAACAATTACTTAGAGGCACTCCGAGTTTTACCTTCTTGATGCGGTTATTGGAAACAACTCAACTGCGGTGCTCTGAAATGATGCGATAATAGAATAAAGGTATGTTCTTGATTGGTATATTATTCTACCAGAGAGCAAGGAAGGGGTGGTGCTGACGGGGAATGTGACCGACAAAAGTTCAACCAATGGGAGACTGAAAAGGACATTGATTTCACTAAAAACATGAGACCTAAAAAAAGAGAGAGCGCGGTAAGAAGTATAGAGCAAGCGCAAGAGAAGGGGAAGGGACGGGAAGGGAGGGGAGGGAAGGGGAGGCACGGTACCCCACCCTCACAGCGCTGAGCGCAGCGCAAGTTATATTATAGTTTCGAAATGAGTTTTACATGTTTACTGTAGCCTCAAGGCAAACCCGCGGCCGACCTCAAGCGCGGGGCTCTTGTTTGGCAATAAATGTTATTGGAAAAAGGCACCGGCATTGTGCGAAGTCTCCTGCTGGTGTATGCCTGAGCACAGGCTGGCTCCAAACTACCTCAACACATCCGAGTCCCAACGGCGTGATGACACAACACATCAATGTATGACACTCTCCCGTGACTGTGCTACTTCTTGCTTACGTTACCTATTCTGAAAGGTAACAATCGTAACACTACGGAATGATTGCTGTCACTTAGTTCAGAGTAGGGCTGAACAGGTGAGTAGCTCACAAAGGTTGCTCTTGCTCCCCGTCCAAGTAGAAGCAACCCGCTTGCTCGTTGGCTGTAGCCGACAAGGCAGCCTTTTTCCCTCTCGGCCCGTCTCCCAACAGCGATAGAGGTTGGGAGGGTAGAGACAGTCCAAAGACATTCTAGTCTAAATACTTCTTGCTGTCACAATTGTCCATGTTTTGATTTCACTTTTCGCTTGCATTTTCACATCGCCTTGTGTCGCCTTTCGCAGCCTGCTCATTGTTTTCTTGGGACAAGCCAAAATTTTTCTTGGACACTGATTGCTAGTTAATGTTAAGTTATTTGATAATTTGAGCCACTTAAGACTAAGGTTTACACTCGTCAACCTCTCTAGATTTCCAGCACACCATCTTGATACTGCTTTTTGTTCTTTACACCACAAGGGTAAAGCCCTGCGCAGATACACAATAACGTTATCCGCATCCAGGGATATTGCAATTATTTTGTACCTTTTTATTGGTAAGAAAACGGAACATAGTTACAAATATAATTATTAGTAATAATAATATGTCACCTCCGTGGTGTAATGTTCAGCGTGCTTAGCTGCCACTCCGAAGGTCCGAGGTTCGATTCCCGGCTCTGCCACAAAATTAGAAAAGTGGTATGAGGACTGGAACAGGGTCGACTCAGCCTCGGGTGATCCACATGAGTAGAGGGGGGTTCAATTCTCACCTCAGCCATCCTCGAAGTGGTTTTCTGTGGTTTCCCCACTTCATCTCCGGGTACCTAACGTTAGACCACAGCAGCCTCCTTCCCTCTTCCTTGCCTATCCTTCCCAATCTTCCCATCCCATCCTATCCCTCATAAGGTCCCTGTTCGCTTTGCAGGCGAGGCCACCTGGGCGAGGTGCTCGTCCCATCTCCCCAGTTGTATCCCCCGGCTCGATGTTTCAAGCACCAGGACACTGCCCTGTAGGCAGTAATGGAGGGATCCCTCACACTGAGTCCGAGGGAAAACCCAAACTGGAGGGTAAACCGACTAAAAAAAGTAATAATAATAATAATAATAATAATCTCTCACATCTAAGAACACTCAAATATCAATGCGATGGGACTAGATCCTACAACCTTGAGCAAGGCAGGCGGGAGCCTTACCGATTATGACATACAGCCGACCAACAACATATGGATGTGTGTTTTATTTAAATAGATAGTTGCAGAATTTAAGCTTTTTAGTTCATATTCACATCGCGATATGAAAATATTATTATTATTATGAATGTTTAATGTCACTCTTAATAACTAATCAGGAATATCGGATAATCGCCCTCAACATACTAGAAACTCTACTGACATGGATATTTGATGTTTGTACACCATGACTGTGCCAGCTTTCCTCGCAACCCTGTACGCAGGAGGTGAGTGCTTCAGCCAAACTGGGCCACAATAGCTGGTCATTAGACTATTATTACAACTTTACTTTATGCGACCAGGTCCAATGACCCGGGTGCTGTCTTTGAGGTGTTACCTGCAAATCAGCGTATCTTTTGCTCTGCTTTGACATTCGTCTAGCAGTTCCACTTGCTCAAGATCTTTGGATACACATTTTATTCATCGTGTTCTCGGGCTTGCATCAGTCTTGTGCCAATCAGCTTGGTGTTATTTTGGCCGTCGACTATCCTGCATTCGGACATGCCCTGCTTATTGGGAAATATTTCCATTATAATCCCGAAGTTCGGCCCTTTGTATAGGCTACGTCGTACAGTTCTGTGTTGTGACAGATGCTTCGTCGATTAACTGCCCGAAGATTTCAAACAGTAGACCTATCTTCCTTTCAGATATTACAAGTCTGTTCAGGTCTTATTTTGTTGCATTCCAGGAGCCACATCCATTCAGCACTAACGCAGCATAAGCGGTTAATAGATGTTATATTTGAAGTACAACAAACTTCTGGTTATACGAAAAGAGTTGTCTGCTTGCAACCTCACGTGCATTTCCATTTTGCTGAAAGGTTTCTCTCTGAATACTGTAGGCCTACCTAGATAATAAAATTATTTGATGTCACGATATGACTTCGCTGGTCTACTCTCCAACCTAGCCTACACACATTTTGCCATTTAGTAAATACTGTACTAAGCACGTCATAACATCATCGTGCCATATACATTAGGCCTACAGGTTGTTGCCAACCGGGAAGTGGCCTTTAACCCAACTATGAGGTACACGGAGTGAATGATAGTTTTCCCCTCTGCCTGACTGGTCTGGATCGGGAAACGTAAACGAAATCTGACAGCGCTGTATATTCTTATTTGCGAATAAGTACATAACGAACTGCGCAAAGTACTTAAGAGTTGTTTGATTGTTGTTGTGCCTATATTTATTCCATCCTTTGGTTGTGTGCTCCTTTTCTCTTCTTAGACAAGTTCTCCCAGTCGTTTTCTTCGCCTTTATTTCTCTTGAACAATTTTTCACATCTGAATTTCCAAACTAAAGGGCCTATAGTATAGACTTCCGGGTTATGAAAGTTTTCTTGTGTAATTTCTGCCAATTAAAGTCACTTTCTTCCCTATCCATTTCATGTTGTCTGTCTCTGCTCGGCACATGATTTCATAGAATTTCACTCTTTGTTCTACGAGTGTGCCAGGATTCATTATTTTGAAGTGTCATAAAATTGTAATCTGCATTTTCTAGTTTCGCTATTGATGGCTGTGTATTAATCTGTTACTAGCTATCATTCTCCGTCGTTGACGGGTTCATAAAGATAAGGTTCATGACAACTTCTACGTCATGCGCGTCACTGAAGAAAAGAAAGAAAAGTCCCATGACAGGAAAATGGTGGACAGCAGTGGAAATGGTAGCAGTGATTCCTTAGAGAAAGGTCTCTGCCCCGTTTTTGCTCTCTGATGAATGTCGGGGACAAAGATTGGTGCATTGACCACCTTGGTTTATACAGATTTCAGTACGACGTTACAGGTTATCTCTGACCTACATCACTTGACAAAATCTAGTCTACTATCTGGCAGGTATCCCACCTCCAGATATTCGCCGTGAATCAGCAGCCAGATTAGAGAAATCTAAGTGTCTGAACCAGTAGACCCACACTTTGTATGGTTACTTACCTACAGCTCAAAGACTCAAATCAAGGAGACGTTTTCTTCACGCCACCGAAAGCCTGACAGTCTCTCCTCCGGCATGTAGACTACTTTCCTGGCGTTCCATATCTAACGACCCTGCAGGATGGATGCTACCGTCTGAACACCTGCCCGCTGGACACGACGAAACTTGGTCAACGTGGAAGACTCTCAACAGGCTACGCACTGGAGTAGGAAGGTCTAAAACCTACTTAGAAAAATGGGGATTTGCCTGTGACTCGACTTTGTGTGTATGCGGTGAGAAACAAACTATGAACCACCTCCTCGTTTGCAAGTTGTGTCCAATTACATGTTCTCTACAGAACCTGACGGACGGAACACCTGAAGCCTGCAAATTAGCAAAATACTGGTCTCACTGCATTTAAATTGAGTATACGTATGCGTCTGTGTATACCTAGTAGTATTCAAATAACCATGCAATGTTTATAGAAATGTCAGTTGCTTATAGTACCATTTCATTGTCTTGATTATTCAATATGTTCTCTGATACGATTAAATAAGTACAACGTTGTAAAGACAGCCCTGGACTTTGTAACATGTGAGGTGTAACAGCTTGGCATGCCTCGGTGGTCATTTACCGAAGGTGAGGGGGATCGTCAAGCTCCTGTGTAGCTTGCGCGCTCTTCCCTTTCCCTCCCCTCATTCTCCACAGTCATACTAGGATGATGATCAATGGATTGCTTACCTCGTTTTCATGAAAGACAACAAACATATGTACAGTAAATGATTTAAATGTCCCACTGCAAGGCAATAATAAATTCATCAGTACTATGTGTGACCGTATTGAAAGTTTCAAATTGCAGCTTGTGCTTTTTAAAAGTCAGCATTGAGAAGGAAATTGGGACAATGTTTCCTCTCTAAAATCCTTGAATGTACTGTAAGTACGTATGAACACACCAGTGAGTACACAAAAGCGTTACAGTCATTGCATCAATAATTTGAAGACAGGTTTGAAGAAATAAAACAAGTAAAACCGGCACTCAAAGTTTTTATGCCGCCCGTTTCTCGGTGCGATCTAGTCTCCATGTTGAGCTGATAAACTACAGTACAGAGCGATTCAATTTTGACAGACCACTATTACCATTACAAGGGTGATTTGATTTCATTTTATAAAGGCGTTGAGGAACAAGAATTCCTGAGGATTCATGCCCTTACCCTGAAATTTGTTGCTATGTTCGGAACAACGTGAACAAATGTTTTCAATTATGAATATTAACAAAATAAAAACAAGGTCAAATTTGACTGATGCTTCCGCGGAAGCTATACTTCGGATTGCAACTGCCAAAACGATTGTTCAAAATATCAGGAATTTAGTGGCTTCAAAACGATGCCAAAGATAAACAAACACTGTTGAAAATTAGTGCAAAATTAGGAGCGCAGTAAAACTATTATTTCTGTCTGTAGACAAAATTGGCATTATTATTGTTATTATTCGTTTTCATACCGGTACGCCGCCTGACGCGGGCTGATTTGCCCAGCCCCATTCACAAACAACACGACTCTCGCCTCGCTAAGCGCTGACACTACATGTTCCTCTCCTACCACTGCCTCAACAGTGCTGTGTCTGCCGCTACAGCAGAGCACAGGTGCATTTGCAGGTGCCGGCCGGTGCTCGCGAAGCACCTGAGTTGGCGAGGCCAGAGTTAGAAGTTCGACTTCTTTCCAGACCCCAACGTCCAACCTTCTCAGGCTTCGGCTCTTGATGAAAAATCGGCTGCCATTGCTCCACACACATTCCGACACCTCATTGAAAGTGTTCCCAGTAGAGCACTAGTTCTGATCGGTACCGTAAGTTACCGCATGGCCAGTATCGTCCCACACCAAGCGCACTCAAGGCCAGGTCTCTCCAATGAATGAGAATCTCGATAATACCGGTACTGAGTGGGAAACTTCAGTCTCGATAATACCGGAACTCCTTTCTTCTCGGCGTTATCGACAGTATCTATTTAAAGGAAAAACCAGACTCACTCAAGCCATTGCACGTGTGAAGTCAAAGCCCTCTGTAACTCTAGAATGTGAACCATTCCCCATACTTACATTTGACAAATTTAAAGCAGTATGAAGTGATTCACCTTATTGTATTGAGTTCGTTATATTTTTGCCATGACTTCTCTCACTAAAGATAGGGTAAGAGAGAAATTAACAGATGGAAGTCTGAAGTTATTAGAGAAATCAGTTACTGATCGAATGAGCACCTGCTGGACGAAATTTCACGTATGGTTATTATTATACAGTATAAACAAAATAAAGTGGAATTCATTTTCAAATCGTAATCTACTCCACAAACAGATGAAGTTCTTGCTCATATTCACACGGTGAAGTAGGATGGTCGATTACAGGAGGGAAGAGTTCTCACAAGTTAAGGGTGTATTATCATCATCATATATATTATTTCAGTAATATAGATCCCTCCTGCGGCGCTCACGAGCTGTTGTAACGTTTCATAGCTCGTGATAGAAAATGAGTGCAGTAAATAGCTCGGTTAATAGGGCGCCAATCTCCAACAGACGGTTGTGAGATAAATTTATATTCATTAAATTGAGATTCTTTACTTTCGGGGGAGGGGCAACAGAGGCTAGCTGCAAAACACCTTATTCTATTTATTTTGACCTCTCGGAAGTCTAGCATGGGGCAAATATTGACAGAAAGTCATAGACTGTAAAATTAATTTATTAACAAAACAGGATGAGATGAATGACGTCTTGCGACCTTTCAAACAGATAAAATAAAAAGGGGAAGTATTTCTTTAAATTATTGAAGTTAATAGTATTTACGTCCGACTTGCAATTGACAGATATGCATGAGCTCACCGGGTTGTAGATCTTCATGGGCGATGTTGGCGGAGGTATCTCGTTCCTGAAGTAGACATCTCGCGTGGTCTTCCAAGGTTCCAAGTACCAATCCTCCCTGATAAAGCTATCTGCTCACTAATTGCACAGATGCTGTCGCCTAGCTGAGTGAATGGAATGGTTTCACTCGTCTTCGATATTCAGCGCAATGCTGGAAATATCCTAGCTAGATCTCCACTGAGTTTACTAGTTTAACTTTATGAAATTTTGTAGTTGAATCTCAACAAGTGAGGTCCAAGTTTAGAATTTGAAGTGCTTTCAAGTGAAAACATAATAATATTCTTCCTGTCCATACAGCTCTGTCCCGGCTTATATATGGCAATTATATCTCCCACCAGCAGTAGGGGATCTGCCAATTGCAATATCAAAGTATTGTCTACAGAAAGTGACGCTCCTTCCTTATTGGCCGAAGTAAGTCCTTTATCACGCACCAAGTGGCTATATTGGGGCGAAGGTCTCTCCCCCAGTGAGGCACTTCTATATTGGTGTCACGTAGCGGTATCTTCCTTAAAAATCACAAGGTTGCAGTTTTCTCGTCGTAAAACAATTTATTCTAAAAAGCTGGGGAGTACATTGTTCCGACATCTTTTAGAATTAGCCTGCTGGTTACCGAGGGCCTCTCCTGGTTGTGGCTCCCTTTCCATTCTTCCTGCCTCTTCATAAGCGGTTTATGGCGGTTCGAGCGGTATCTATTGTCAGTTGTTAGTTCCGCAAGTGAGCTCAAGAAATATATTTATTGGGGGAGGGGTTGTAAATTTACGGTTTGAAATCACGGGTCGACATCTAATTACAAGAATGGATGAGAATGAACATATAATTTTATATTACCTTAAACACAATAAATATATACATGCACTATCGTTGCAATTGCACATCAATATAGTACTCTTAGTTCAATTGTTTTGGGTGTGGTGTACAACCACCACAAGGGTGTATTATCATCATCATATATATTATTTCAGTAATATAGATCCCTCTTGCGGCGCTCACGAGCGACCGATCGTGACAAATGAGCATTCAAATGAAAGAGAATAGACATTAGCAGTGACGAATTGCACTCTAATTTCATAAATATCTATAATTTCTTCAAAAAATACTTTAAAAAAATGTACGAAGTGTGCGATTTACAGATACTGTAGCTGCAGCAAAATACGCTCCATAATTGCTGTCCACTTCACATTTTGGCCGCTGTGACGCCTCTTTCATATCATTTTAACATTCTGGCGTATTTCCTTTATAATTTTACATGGATTTCAGAATTACTAATTCAAAGGAATGAAACTCAAATCGTATAATTTCATAAATATCAAATAACCAGTGAGTGTTATGATGATCCAATTTTCAGTGATTGCCTTCTTAAGTTAGGGAACGTAGAACTTGGAATTCTAACTGAAATGTAAATAGTGTTCTATAATCATTTGGTTGAAATAAAATCATAACAGCCCGTCTCCTTAAGTCTCTCATTCTAAACCTATTGGGGAAAGTGTGGTTTATGAACATGCGAGATTTCTCGCACGGGTCCACTAGTATATATTATTGCAGTAGTATAGATCCCTCCTTCGGCGCTCCTAAGCGACCGATCGTGACAAATGAGCATTCAAATGAAAGAGAGTAGACATTAGCAGTGACGAATTGCACTCTTATTTCATAAATATCTATATTTTTTTAAATGACTTTTGAAAAAATGTACGAAGTGTGTGATTTGCAGACACTGTTGCTGTAGGAAAATACGCTCCATAATTGCTGTCTACTTCATATTTTGTACGCTGTGACACCTGTTTCATGTCATTTTAACATTTTGAGGTCTTTCCTTTATCATTTTGCATGGATTTCAGAAACCGTAAATCAAAGGAATGAGTAGGCCTACTCAAATCATATAATTTCATAAATGTCGAATAACCGGTGAGTGTTATGATGATCCAATTTTCAGTGATTGCCTTCTTAAGTAAGGGAACGTAGAACTTGGAATTCTAACTGAAATGTAAATAGTGTTCTGTAATAATTTGGTTGAAATAAAAACATAACAACCTTTCTCCTAAAGTCTCTCGTTATAAACCTATTGGGGAAAGTGTGGTTTATGAGCATGCGAGATTTCTCGCACGGGTCCTCTAGTTCTTATTTATTTCCTCACGTGTGCCCCATCAGTTAAATGCTTTGTTTATAAAGAGCTTGTGTTGTCACTGTGGCTGTTGTACCCAACCCCTTCAATTATGAATAGTGTAGACGATGAAATGAAAATTAAAATTAATTTAGGAATTCAAAGACTATAGGCAAAATACTCTACATCATTTTCAGGATATCTACCAAAACCAACTAAAAGATTTCCCTGACAATTCCATGATTTCTCCAGGATAATTCAGAAAATTCCCTGAGTAACAGTAGCCACCATAATAAATAAAGTATATAAAACAGAGTTTTGCTTAAGAATTTCAAAAAGTGCTCGAACAATAAAGGATAGCATGACAAAGTTGAAAAGACAAAAAGGAAGAAACACAGAAATATATAACATATATAATTTATTTCAGTAGTATAGATCTCTCTTGCGGCGCTCACAAGCGACCGATCGTGACAAATGAGCATTCAAATAAAAGAGAATCGGCATTAGCAGTGACAAATTGCACTCCAACTTCATAAATAGTCTATCTATCATTTCTTTAAAAAATTACTTTTAAAAATGTACGAAGTGTGCGATTTGCAGATACTGTTGCTGTAGGAAAATATGCTCCACAATTGCTGTCCACTTCAGTGTTGGCCACTGTGACGCCCGATTCATGTCATTTTAACATTCTGAGGTCTTTCCTTTATCATTTTGCATGGATTTCAGAAACAGTAAATCAAAGGAATGAGTACTCAATCGTATAATTTCATAAATATCGAATAACCGGCGAGTGTTATGATAATCCAATTTTCAGTGATTGCTCTTTTAAGTTAGGGATCGTAGAACTTCGAATTCTAACTGAAATGTAAATAGTGTCCTATAATCATTTGGTTGAAATTAAAACTTGACAACCTTTCACCTTAAGTCTCTCATTATAAACCTATTGGAGAAAGTGTGGTTTATGAACATGCATGATTTCTGTAACGGGTCCTCTAGTTTTTCCATATTTTGCCAATTTCTAAATTTTTAATCCTGAAAAACTATTGTACTTGCGAATATTGAAAGTAGCTTGTCAACAGTAATGCTCTCAAATATCATACAGTAACACATTTAAATGCAAATACACAGTCTGCACTTGTAATTTGTGTGCTTTATCTTGCAAGAAATGAGAGCTTACTGATTTAACGTCAGCACGAACATACAACAATCATCACCAGAATATACTTTCCCCCCATCAAAATGCAAATGCTTAATTTCCTATTATTCAAGGCTGGACCTTGTAAAACTAAAATTCCCTGAGTGTCATTAAAATACCCTGATAATTCCCTGAGTTTTCCAGGATTTAAATATTCCCTGAGTAGGCTATTCCCTGTTTTCCAGAGTAGTAGACACCATGATTTTACATCACATAGTTTACAACCAACCAACCCTTCAAATCGTTTTATTTCACCCTTATTATTATTATTAGGGTAAATATGGGGCAAACGGACATTGGGGCAGACTGACACTTCATAAGAAATCGTGTGGTATCATCTCGTTGAAGTTGGCAATACAGCTTCATGCGAGTCCTATTGCTGGAGTGTGGTGTGTACAAGTGATTGTGAAAAGTATCCGTTGAAATCGGCTATTCAGAACCTCTATCTGGGTTCTAGACTGATACAGGTAAGAAATATATAGGCCTACTGTTCAGATATCGTTTTTGTTCAAAAGTTTGCTTAGGAATTAAGGATTATTTGTATTTCAATGGATTCAGGGAAGTTCTAGCGTGGCGTGGCAGTAGCCTACGCGTCTCCCATGACTCGGAATTCAATCCTTGCAATCTGTTGGATTCTTAGGCACCCTACTTCGAACCATGCTTCAGGGGGCAGACGGACACTTGTTCGTGGGGGCAAACGGACACATTCACATTTGTTAATAAAACAATTGTGGTGCCCTTTGAAATACTTTTAATTGGCTATTCATTTTATTAAAATTTTAATGAAGGCTGTATTTCATTACAGAATGGTGCGTGATCGCAAAAGGATAACAGATCGATGCTCTTGGACGGAAGAGAATATGCAGTTAGCCATTAAGGCCTTTAAAGAAAACGGCATGCCGCTAGCTACAGCGGCTACGACATTTTCGGTACCTCGCAATTCTTTAAGAAGGCGGGTGATCAGTAATGTCCAAATACCAAAATTTGGACAGCATACTACGTTTAATCACAATACAGAATTGCAAATGGTAGAGCACCTTCTGAAGCTAGACTCCATTGGGTACGGGCTAACGTACAAAGAGCTACGTAGCTTGGCGTACCGTTATGCATTTTCAAATGGTTTAAAACACCAATTTAACAATGAACTACAAATGGCAGGTAATGACGGGATCCAAGGCTTTCTTAGCCGGCACAAAACCTTAGTTTAAGAATTTCTGAGGGTCTTTCGCACGCTCGAGCCAAAGGAATGACTAAGGAAAAGGTTGCTGCGTTTTACCAAAATTTTGAAACTTTGCTGGATGAATTGAGCTTGTGGAGAAAACCTTCAAATATTTACAACTGTGACGAGACGGGTTTACAGCTGATTTATAAACCCAAAAAAGTGATATCCATGCGAGGCAAGAGAGACGTTGTTAGCCAAACTAATTGTGAAAAAGGAGAAACAGTGAGTGTAATGGCGTGTGTTTCTGCTACAGGTCAGTACGTTCCTCCTTTTGTTGTTATGAAAGGAGTACGATACAACGACAATTATGAACTAGGTATGCCTCCTGGAGCAAAAGTAGTCCTTTCAGAGAGTGGTTACATGAAATGGGAACAATTCTCTCAGTTCTTAGATCATTTTATTAATGTGAAGCCTGCTGGCCCTGCCATTCTCATTTTGGATGGCCATGGCTCACATTGTTCAGATCCTCCAACTCTTGAGAAGGCTGTAGCCAATAGTGTGCATTTGTTATGTTTGCCTCCGCACAGTACTCACAGGCTACAGCCTCTTGATGTATCTTTCTTCGCTCCTCTGAAGAGATTTTACAATGATGGCTGCAGGGTGTACGTGAGAAGAAATCCAGGAAAAGGAATCAATAAAGTGGCATTTGGAGCTATTTTTGCAGAAGCATGGAACCGTGCAGCTACAGTAGGGAACGCAGTAACTGGCTTCAATGCTTGTGGGATTCATCCATTTAATCCGAATCGGTTGCCTGAGCATGTGTTTGCTCCCGCAACGGTACATGAAGACCCCACGAGTTCCGCAATTCAACATCCTGAGGATCAAACAACAGATCCACAATTGCCCACTGAATCAGAAAATAATCAACTGGAGAAATCGCAGACCCAGCCTGCGACTGATGTGACGAAAGACAATGGGAAAAGGAGAAGTTTCGAGGATCTCAATCCTGTGCCATCGGCTTCAGGGTCCACCAAAAAGAAACGAAAGATGGGAACATCGAAGATATTGACTGATCCTACATTCATTAGTGATCTAAAAGATAAAAAGGCCAAGACAGCAAACAAGAAGGCAGGAAAAAAACCAAACTTTGACAGCGATAAGAATGATGTGTGCAGTGTGTGTAATAAACTATACAAACGTGGTGAAAATTGGGTGCAGTGTCTAGATTGTTCTTCTTGGTTTCATGTTGTGTGTGTAGTAAATGGAAATGACCCGTTCTTTGTTTGCCAGGGTTGCTCCTATGATGGCAGTGATTAAAAAGTCGTGTGTCCGTTTGCCCCATATGGAGTGTCCATTTACCCCAATAGTTGGGGGCAAACGGACATGAGTGCATTACACATCTTTTTTATTATTTCTGAGCAAAGGGTCAAATTTTAGCGAAAATGAAACATGCATTATTTCTACATAAGGTGCAATTGTATTAGTGATGTAACAATAAATTTTGAAATTCGGATATTTTTACAGTTATTTTGGAAAATTCACTTAGGGTGTCCGTTTGCCCCACACTTACCCTATTATT